>CM037152.1:50907141-51339906 GCA_020921065.1 Vaccinium darrowii | reverse complement strand
AAGGCATTGAAGAATTGATGAATCTCAGAAAACTCGACCTCTCGAAAAATCAAAGACTACGGACGTTTCCTAGCTCGAAGTTACGCATGCTCTCAAAACTCCAACACCTTAGAATTGATGGAACAAGAGCAGAAGTGTCACCTGAAGATCTGCTGTGCTTGAAGCAATTAAAAGTTGTCGCTGTCAATTTTCACAATATACAAGAGCTTACCAGGTATCAGACATCTCAGCAGTTCCGAGGTTTGAAGAAGTACTGTCTTATATCGAGAAACCAACGTTTGTGGGAATCTGATCTAGGGAAAAAAGTTTGTATCAGTTCCGAATCTGAACCTTTTGGAATTGGAGTAGATCAGCTAGTGGTACCCACCGACATAGATTCATTTCGTCTTGATGGATTCAACGATTTTATTTGCTTGTCAGATATTCCATGGTTGAAAGATGCCACAGATTTGCGTAAATGTGAAGTCCTCTGCTGTAACCGGTTAGAATCCATCTTTTCGTCATCATCCTTTTCTGAAGATGGCCAGATCTCTCTACTAACCGTTGAGAGATTTTATTTACAAAACTTACCAAGATACAGGGTACTCTTTGACGGGATTTCACTGCCGCACAGCATCTGTTTTAACCTTAGCATTTTGTCCATCTGGAACTGTGACACTGTGAAGAATATTCTCCCTGTCCAGCTTTTGCAGAACCTCCCAAACCTCAGCTTCCTAAATGTGGTTGAATGTAAGAATGTGGAGGGACATAATAGTCGAAGAAGCAGAGGCGAGTAATCGGGGCCATCATCGAGATGATATATCAACACAATTAGTCTCCCAAAACTCCGGCACACATCTCTCTACCGTCTACCAAGATGAAGAGCATATCTAATGGCGTGATGGTGTGTCAATCTATACAAGAAGTGATTGTGGACATCTGTCCCATGGTAAGGAGATTGTCTCTTTCTCTGCCTATGGACAGCGAGCAAGCAAGAGCACTACCAGGTCTTGAGTCCATTGCTGGACAAAAAGATTGGTGGGAGTCGCTGGAATGGGATGATCCCTGTACTAGAATCAGTCTTGAGCCTTTTTTTGTACCATATCGCGTAATCTAATAATGATGACTTCCCAAAATTTTAATTGCGAACTTGGGGCTCCGGAGCCATATCCAAGCGGTATGGCCCAAATACCTACATGACTTCCCAAAATTTTAATTGCGAACTTGGGGTTATTGTCAGTTTGGAGGATTGAGATGTTAAATTATTCTATTGGAACATTAGTTATATATTATTATTTGAATCATCACTGTGCTTGTTAGAATTGATACTCAGTGATATTTGATTTGTTGGACGCTAGTCTCAAGTTGTAGCATGGTAGGTCTGACTTATTTCTCCTCACCTCGACTGTATTTTTGTGCTTGATGTTTGTACTTTTAAGTATTTTATTAACATGAACTTGACATTTTATTAGCTTTCTCTCTCTCTCTCTCTCTCTCTCTCATTATCGAAATTAGCTTTGTCTTTACTTGCTAATAAATATGCAATGTTAAGTTGGATACATGCGTGTCGGAGGGAAAGAATGTGGAAACTTTATATCCAAATCATAATCAATTGGTAATGAGGGGAAAAGTCTCAGAATATATTAAGTGATTAGCATTCCACTCCTAAACAAGGTGGAACTTAACGATCTCCGGTCAGTTCGTAAGCTTAGTTCTTGGTTTTGGAGGCATAGGATAAAACTTAACGATCTCCGGTCAGTTCATAAGCTTATTGATACAACAATAAATTTATATGTTTAGGTGTGGTTATTGAGGGGAAAAAAAGGAAAAAGAAATGGGTGCAAACAGAATTGAAAGTAAATTTGTATGTTTGGTGTGTGGTTATTGAGGGAAAAAATTGGAAAGAAAGGGTGCGAACAGAGCTGTTGTCATGATTTTATAGTACGTTCGGGCACGGGCACATTTGTTTGTTTGTTTGTTTGTTTGTTTTTATTTTTAAAATCACATTTTTACACGGCAAAAGAGCCAAATAAATAAATTTAGCTTCATTTAGGTGCAATTACCTTTTTCTTTTCCTCCAACAAACCCTAAAAAGGTAAACAGAAGTTACCAAACTATGAGTCTAGAAAACATAGTTTCAAGCGTGCAATTTATCAAGTTCGATGAGTAAAACAATGTCGTGGATAATTAAGTGAATCTAGCATCGATAAACACATTATCGATGGTAGTTTGTTTTTTCAAAACTATATATAGTGTTTAATTCAGAAAATTTCATATATATCTATATAATAAAGAAGCTCAGTTTTTGAATTTCCTATATTTTGAACCGTTGGATCTAAATCAAGGGCTCAAATTACAAGGGAAAAACACCCACTAATCCACGGTCTATTTTTATGCCCTTTTACATGTTCAACTCGGGGAACACACCCACAAACACACGTTCAAAGAAAATTGCTACCTGACCACTTTCCATTCAACTGCCCACGTTTTACGTTTAGAAGCTCTGAACTCCGACTATAACCTGAACAAACAACTCTAGCAAGGAGTTTTCGATTTGCTGAATGGTGTCCTGTGGCTTTTTCTGCATCTTCGGTCGAAAATTTGTTATCTACAACTGGAAGGTATAAATATAATTGACGTCGTTCAGATTACAGAGGCAAAGGGCTGGACTTTGGAGCTTTGTTGTCGAACGGAAAGAGAGGGATTGATCGAAGTTGAGAACTTCCGAACTCACCATGAGCCACTGCTCTATTTCACATATTTAAAGGCACACTAAGTGTGTGTATCAATCACTTGGTGTGTGTGATTGAGTGTGTATCAATTTTAAGCGCACCAACTGTTCGATGTAATGTCTGAAACATTGATTAACCATTAATTATGTTCGTCGTATTCGTCAATTATATAGGAACTGTCAATATCACGCCTCGGCAAAAATTTAACACTAGGTGAGAACTTTCAAACTCAATTTTCATTTCTTTCTAGGCTTAAATTTTCGATACCAGGTGTTCTGTTTGATTTTGGTAACCTGTACGACATTGCTTGGCTTTTGGTGTGAAGGTGTTATGATCCATCTATAAAAAATTATAGCTGTGTAGCACAAAAAAATTTGGAAGCATTAGCATCTTTCCCAATGTGAATAAAAAAGGTCAAGTTGGAAGTATGGTTTCTTAATTCCAACCAAGTCGTGCGAATTGGTTGGAATTACTACATTGAGGAATAAATTTGACAAACACGTAGGTAGTATAGGACTGGATTGGTGATACTTTATGTATAACTCATCATTTTACACCTTTTGTTGTTGTTTATTTGGTGAACGGGAAATTTGTGCCACTTGCACTTTGTACCAGTTCAAAGTCTGAAGGCTTAAAGTGGTTAACATAACAAAGGCTTAATGCTTCACTGGGGCCATGAACATCATATGAAAGAGTTAAATATCAGGAATGGGGTCTTAGATATTAGATAACAGTTTGTATTTTATTTTTGTGGGTTCGGCTTTAGCTATTTGCCTTACTATGGTTTCACCCGTTAAGCTTTAATTTCTATTGGTGAAAACTCATCTCTGTAAGTACTTATTCATGTAATCATGATACAAATTTGTTGTTAGTTAATGCATCATCGATTGTGCTTTCATGAGTTAGTGATCTGCCATGGTTGGAACCTGCTGAACCCATTTCAGTTCAATTGTCCCATAAACATAAACTTATTGAATTTGTCAAGGTAATTTGCTCTTTCCACAGTAAATTCTTTCAACTCAAGAGATCCTACACGAACGTTATTTAAAATTTAAAGGGAAGTTTTAAAAATAGTTAGTCTAGGTTGATAGGCAATTGGTGATCAAATTAATGGCGACACATGTTGTGTTGAACTAACTTTTCCATCTTCAAGGATTATTCTATCAACTCACAGTGCCAACATTTATTAATACCAGCCCTATATTTTGTTTCCTTCCTATATTTTGTGTCCTTCCTATTTGTCTTGCATGATTCAGTACCACACGTATGTTTTATGTAGAACAAACTGTGATTTAATTTAGATTATCTAAATGCTGAAAATGTTGTTTGATGGTGCTGAATCATCAAGTAAAAGCAACATTATAGTCCTAACCAAAATCTGCAATTCTCATCTCTAGGTGAATCCTTTCTGAATGAATTTTTAATTGTAGCATCAATTAAATAAAAGCCGAGAATGTATATTTTCTGCATTCGTTAAGAACACAGTTTATGAAACAAATACACAGACAAAGCAATTTGATTGATAGGGTTCAGTTTGGTGATTCTAACTTATACTGAGTATGGATTGGTTGGTTACCACAATTAGTCAAATATCGTTTCTTATTTTGTTGCTATTTTGGATGGGGAATAATTTCTGATAACTCCGAATTTTATGAGGTTTTATGAGTTTGTTTTTTATGCTTCTATGTTTGCAATAGTCTCTACTGCTACTGCTAATGCTAAGTGGCACAAGCAAAGGCTCAGCTGGTTCTACATTGAAGATTTTGTCCTTGATGTTCCTTTAATGATATGATTGGTGATTTTTCTACTGAAATTTATATCTGTAGTTGAGACATTTTGGTGATTTTTCTACTGAAATGTACATTTGAATACAAATGCACATTTTTTTGTTATCAAATTAGTGAATGTGCAACTTCATTTTGTTACAAGTCTGAAAGAGATTTTGGTGATTTTTCTACTGAAATTTATATTTGTAGTTGAGATATTTTGGTGATTTTTCCACTGAGATGCATAGTTGTATAGAACATTTTTAAAAAAAAATGCACATTTGTATAGCACTACAGACCGTGGATGTTTTATTCATCATGTTAAAAAAAAAAAGAGGGAAATTTTGATTAGCATGTCTCCACTACATGATTTTGGTTAGCTGCTGAATGGTCTTATGAGGCTTTTTATTTGTCCTTTTTTTTTTTAATGTCGTTCAATGGCAAAGCATTGGTGTACTCAATTTTTGTTTGATGTTATATAATACCTCTTTGCTTTAGTAATTTTTGCTTTAGTTGGATTCGATGGGCAGGGGTTGATATATTGCGCGAGCGTCCCCGAAGAAGAAACAGATTCCACAACTAATATTGTTAATGCTAAAGTTGTATTGTAACCAGGTAAAACATTGTTTACTTCTATTGCCACATCATTTCTTAATCAAATAACTCAGCGGACTAATTGGGTTTTTATAGGATTGGGATCAAGTAGCCTTGGAGTTCAAAAGGATCAATACAACTACATTAAGACAGTGGTGGATTAATAAGGTAGCACTTTATTCTTGCACATTTTCATAAGGTTTTATTCTCATACCTATATTCTAATTCGTTGTTCTCTTATGTAGTTATGTTGTAGTGCATGCTGGTAATTGGTTCATAAAAGTTGATACGAAGACGTTTCACACAGTTATGATGAGGAGGTTTGGAGTTTTTTGTCGTTAGTAGGCTCTGAGGATTGACTTTTTTAGGGGCGACCTTCAATGTCTTCTTTTCTTTTTTTCTTTTCATGAACATGACGTGCTTTCCTATGTTTGTTAATTTTGTACATATTTCTTTGTACAGAACATTTCTTATTTTGTTGGTGTTTTGGATGGATAATGATTTCTGGTAACTCCAAATTTATGAGGTTTTATGAGTTTGTTTTTTATGCTTCTATGTTTTCTACATTAGAGATAGTCTCTACTGTTGCTGCAATAGTCTCTATGTTTGTTGTTGCTGCTACTGCTTTTACTTCAACTAGAGTTGTTAATGCTCTTTACACAGAGCATCCTGATATTTGTAGTTGTTGATGGCTCTTTACATAGGTTTAGTGTATGACTGAATCATAATTCCATGAGTTTTGTCACTTAAATAGATATAGGCATTGCTAGGTTTAGGTTTTGAAAAACTACAGTTGGAGGATGCACTTAACCATCCAATGAGGTCACACTTTCTTCTTACTAGAGGTTGGGGCACACGCAATGCGTGTGCAAGTCGGACTTTGACCAAAAAAATATGTGCAAAAGTATTTGTGAAATAAAAGTAACCTTTTTTTTTGGCGGGAGTAGTACAGAGTAGTAATGACATAAAAGTAACCTATATATTATTTAGGAGTAGCACAGAAAAAAAATTTACAATGTAATGACAAAAAAAGAAGTAACGTGACATCAAAATTTTTTTGGTCAATTGAAAAGTTGTTTTACAGAGTAACAAGAAAAGTAGAAACATTTGAATTCTGATTTTCTTTAATAATAACAAATGAAATGAATTTGAAATTTTTTAAATTCGTTTTTTATGCTTCTATGTTTTCTACATTAGAGATAGTCTCTACTGTTGCTGCAATAGTCTCTATGTTTGTTGTTGCTGCTACTGCTTTTACTTCAACTAGAGTTGTTAATGCTCTTTACACAGAGCATCCTGATATTTGTAGTTGTTGATGGCTCTTTACATAGGTTTAGTGTATGACTGAATCATAATCCATGAGTTTTGTCACTTAAATAGATATAGGCATTGCTAGGTTTAGGTTTTGAAAAACTACAGTTGGAGGATGCACTTAACCATCCAATGAGGTCACACTTTCTTCTTATGATATTGGATTCTGTTGTAGTGACTTTTTTCTTTTTTGAAATTAGACTTTGAGGCCCTTTTTTTTTATTGTTTGTTGTGTCCTCCAAGGTTAATGCAACTGTAATCATTTTAAGGTGGACACAAAATTGCGTCTTTTTGACATCTAACTAATTGTTATTTCCTCCACGGTTAATGCAGCTCCAATGTTTTTAAGGTGCACACTAATTGTTCGAGCTGTGCCTTCAGGCACGGGCATCCACTAGTATATATATTTAGGATCATGATCTAATAAGAGATCCCTTATTAAAAATTTGGTGCGGACCTAGCCTTTTTTTCAACTTTCCGGATCAAATTTTGACGATCCGAACCGCTCAATGTTTTTAAAATGCATTTTTAAGGTCCTGTACTAGGATTCGTCAAAAAAAAAAAAACCCGGAAGGGCTTCATTCGAGCAATTTTCGATTATTGAAAATTGCTCGGATGAAGTCCTTCCGGGTATTTTTTTTTTTTATGAATCCTTGCGGAGGACCTTAAAAACGTATTTTAAAAACATTGAGCGGTTCGGATCGTCAAAATTTGGCTCGGAAAGGTGAGGTCCGCACCAAATTTTAATAAGGGATCCCTTAGGTTATATATATATATATATATATATATATATATATATATATATATATATATATATATATATATATATATATATATATATATATATATATATATAAAATACACAAGTTACAAAAAACTCTCCGGAACCCAAACTGGTTCCGGGGGAGCCAAACACCGGCTCCCCTACTCAGCCTCACCCTCTCTCTCACATCTTGCTAACCCACACTTCACCTCTCAAATACAATTGGTATTTATAGGAAAAATCAGCGGAATAACAAACAAAACAAGGGAAAGAGAAGTCAAGATTTGCGGAGAGCAAATCTGTTGTGCCCCAAGGATCAAGCCAAACACACAAACAAAGAACACACGCACACAAACACAGATATTTTACGTGGTTCCCCAAAATCGGGTACGTCCACGGAGGTAACCGGAGCAACAATTCATTAACCGGAAAACCACGAGCTTTACAAGTGACACTCTCTCACTACACTCTGATTTTACACAATGCTCTACAAAAAAAAACCTCACAAATCTCTCATAGAGATACAAGTCTCTCACAGGAGACACAAGTCTCCCTCTCGGGGAGAGCCGAAACCACTCTTTGTGGTTCACCAAGACCACTCTACTGGTTCACCAAATACAAAGCCCAGAGGGCTGCCTAAATAGCAATAAGCTGTTGGAAAACACCTCATGGATGAGGTCAAGGTCCATTTCAAAGGCAAGTGCTCCACTTGAGCACAATGGACACCCAAGTGTCTCCCACTCCCTAAGTGGATGGGAGCCACACCAAAAACAATTCCAACAAAATCTTCAACAATGGCTGTCATGCCATTTTACTCAACACTTTCGGCTGCAGCTTTTCAACTATGGCTGCTGCCTCAGCAGCCCATGCAGGGAACTCAACATGATGTGCTGTTAAGTTGATTTCTTTCAAAAGATAGCCCAGTCGTTGTGATTCTAGTCATTCAAACCACACCGAGTGACTCAGTTGACATTTTTATGTTTTGGCTGGATAAAGCCTATATTCCACCCGCTGCAGCTTGATGCGCCGCAATGCAGGGATCACTGCTCCCTTTCCATCTTTTTTCAATTTGATTTTATCAATATGTGCCTCGTTGACTCCACATTGTCCACAACTCTCCTTCTCGTGTCATGCCGTTTACAATTACAATTACTCCATCGTCTCCAACATCTCTCTCTCTCTCTTGTCGTTTCACAATTTGATTTTGATCCAGTCTCGTAGCTCAAGCTACGCGTTCTTCGATGGCTTCCTCTTCGAATTCTAAATTCGAACGTATGTACCACATTTTCTTGAGCTTCAGGGGGGAAGACACTCGAAAAAAATTTACGGATCACCTCTACGAGGCTTTGAAGCGAGAGGAGTTTCAAACATTCAGAGACGATGACGAGATCCCGAGGGGTGAGATTATCAAATCTGAGTTGCGGAAAGCAATTATGAACTCGAGGATGTCAGTCATTGTATTGTCCAAAAATTACGCCAATTCGACGGCGTGCTTGTCTGAAATCAAGATGATTCTCGATCGCTGGAAGACATCGGATCATTTCGTTTTGCCTGTGTTCTATGAGGTGGATCCGGAGGAAATTAAGCAGCAAGCCAAAAACCTACATTTCGGTGAAAAGAAAGTGACGGAAGAGGAAGTGAAGGGATGGAGAGCAGCGCTTGAAGAGGTTGCAAGTATGGCCGGCATGGTTTCAGGAAATCAATGCAACGGGTAATTTATCTATTCAATCTTTTATTTGAGCAATGCTAGGTAGGAGCCGGATCTAATCCGGGATCCCGGATGGGATTTCCATCCGGGACTCTTCCAATTCTTCAATTTTCCGATCAAATTTTCATGATCAAAATCATCCAAGGCGTTGAGAAGTTACTAAGCAGTTAGGAAGCGGTTCCATGACTCATGTGAAACTGGTCTTCATAGATTCTCCGTGCAACAATCTCAAACGTGGGCGTTGATGATCACTGTGCATCAATGCCAAACTTGGGGGAATATAAACGTGGGGTTGTTAGAACAGTTCCACATGTATCTATCTATCTTATCTTCTACTCCCTCCATCTCAAATTGCTGGTCTTTCTTTTTACTAGAGGTCGAGGCACACGCGATGCGTGTGCAAGTCGAACTTTTGCAAAAATTATGAACCAAAAAGCATCGGATTTAGCGTTGGATCGCATGTGCATTGTGTATCTTTTTTTAAGAATAAACAACGATGTAAATAAATGCAGTATCACATAAAGGGGAGAGCACAAAATCTCTAACATTGTGAATATAGTTTATCTTTTTTTTTTTTAAAGAATAAGCAACAGTGTAAATAAATGCAGTATCACATAAAGGGGAGAGCACAAAATCTCTAACACTGTGATATTAAAAAAAAACTTTAAAAAACCAGTGGACAACGGTGAGAACACAAAAAGTTATGTCACAATGAATATTTAAAAAAACGAAAAAAAAAGTGTATAAAAGTTCATCTTACCAAAAATGCCTTTCCCTTTAGGCATTGGGTAATTCCTCATTGTGTGTAAAAAAGGGAAAATAGAAAAGAAGTATATGTGAATTATGTAAAGTAAAGAAGTACAAAAGCATGTGACTGATGGAGACAATTGTACACATATACAGAGAGGTTTACATGGAAAATGAATAGTTTTTCCAAAACTAAAAAAGAATACATGGAGACAATTGTCCACATATACAGAGAGGTTAGAGGTTTACATGGAATTGGAAAATGAATATTTTTTCCAAAACTAAAAAAGAAGACATAATTGTACCTGTTTAGAAATGAAAAGTCGCAGATTTGCTTCTTGGATTTGGTGGAAGTGGAAATGGGCACATATTTGCAGTAGAAGGGAGATAACTACCCAGTGTTGTGTAACTGCAAAACACATACGTGGGGCACTGTGTCAGTTTACTCCTTTGTCCTTATAGTTATTGGTGCAAAGGTGAAACAAAGTGTAAATCTGTTATTTTCTTTGGGGCAGTTTGGGAAGAAAAAAATGTGAGCCAGCCTCAAAACTGATCCACACCAAAATGTTGCCCTCCCTTTATATATTAGAATAGATTTTGGGATGTCCCAAAATGTTGTAAAATGTTGGTCCTATTTCTAAAAACAACTATCAAAGTATGTCAAATTTCCAGTTTTACCCTTAAAAGTACTCTTTCCCTCCCATTTATTTCACAGTTTTTGAAATTTGTGTCATTTCTAAATCGTTTATATCTTTTAGTGTTAATGTTTTTTTATGATTTTTTAAACTTTGTATAAAACAATTAATTGAGATCTATTAAACAAGATTCATATTGCATGTTTTTGAGATCTATGTTAAAAGATATAAACAATTTAAAATCACTTAATAAACTTCACAGTTTTGCAGGATAAATTTGGAACTCTAAAACAATAATTGTCTCCTTAAAAAGTTGAATTCTCCAAAATGGACGAGCAATTTGGGACGGAAGGAGTATTAATGTCCTACAATGTAGTTAGGGCTCCAAAAGCCTCTCTCTTTCAAAATTAAGAGAGGAGTAAATAAAGCAAGGAAATGGGGGGGGGGGGGGGGGGGGGGGAGAGAGAGAGAGAGAGAGACGTGGGGTTGGGGTGTGGGGCGAGGGGATGTGGGAGAGAGCATGGAGCTAGGAATGGTATCACTAAGTTTTTTTCTCCTTTAACTTTTATAATTGATTCTAATTGTTTGTTATTTACCTCTTAATAGCACTTGAAAAACAATAAACAATCATTGTAAAAAAACATTTAAACATATATATGCTTTTTTTTTCAAATGGTTTTAGTCTTTAAACAAGACATTAATTTGTGCCCGTTTGTTACATAGGCTGAAAATACACACCAATGTTTTTTTTAATCAACTAGGAGAAATCACATAGCAACAAAATTGATTAGGGTTAGGGTTGGTTAGGGTTTGGGTTAGATTGGTCCAGTCAAAGTGTTTCTTTATTCCCACTAGATTAGTCCTACTAGAAATCAAGTCAAATTTTGAAATAACTAATAATACATACTACTACCTATTAAATCACATAATTAAAATAAGCAGATTTGAAATCAAGTGCAATTATTTAAATTTGAGCAATTAGGGTCATAACCATGTACAAGGCTTTTTTGTTTATTGCCTTGTTTTTTTAATCTTGGCGCCATGACCTTTCATCCCATCTTTTGAATATACTCATACTCTTATTTATCAAAAAAGAAAAAGAGAAAAATATGCCAAAATGTATGGAGTAGTCACATGTTTGGATATTGCAAGGAAACTTGATATTTTATCTCGAATATTTTCTAATGTGTTTTTTCATACTAAATTGAATTTTTAGGTATGAAGCCAAGTTCACGGAGGAAATTGTTAATGAAGTCAAAAGGAAGCTGCGTGGCAAGCACCTCACGGTTGTTGACCATCAAGTAAGCAAAGATTCTCAGAACCGGGGGCCCTATAGTGATAGGGACCAAGCTTGTAGACCACCTATATACTTGTCCTTGGTTAGGTTTTACGAAGCAATTAGGAGAAATCATTAATGATCGAAATAAAATAAATTGGATCTCTGACCAAAATTAATTTGAGACTAACAAAAAAATACAGTTTTTTCTAAAAACCAAGACAAGCCATTCTTTTACAATATATCACATAAAAAACCGTGCAAAACTAATTTATTCTAAAAATAATGCAACGTGAACGATTTTGGTGATGGAGGTGGGAGGTTTTCCTCTTGTCCTCGATGATGTGGATCAAACTGACCAACTATTTCCGTTAAGTGACCTACAAGATTGGTTTTCTCCTGCTTCAAGAGTTTTCTTAGAGCATCTCCAACACACCTCAACAAAATACCTAGCCAAAAGTACAAAAAAAGTACCAACTCTATTTTGCCTATTCACTTTTTCACTCTACCATTCCAACACTACTCTCCATTCCAACAAAATACCTAGCCAAAAGTACAAAAAAAAAGATGATGTGTCATTGTGTGAGTAGAGAGGCGAGCCAACTTCCCTTGCTATTAGTAGAGAGCCAAAATGCTCTGAGGCAAAGTAAAGAGCCAAGTAGAGAGTCTCTTGGATAAAAAAAAATTGGGTTTGCCTAGCTATAGTAGCCAAAGGGGTGTGAGTAGAGAGTCTCTTGGAGATGCTCTTATTGTTTGCAACACACAAATCGACTCTCAAGTCTTGGATGTATATATGTAGCAGTATTATGGTTTTACTATTGTAGTGCTAATGCTTGGCTCTTGGATTTGTGAAGGGAAGCAATCAAATTTTGATTCCACCAACGAAAGATTTTGTTGAATTCACTGAGGCCAGGAACACAGAGAATGTCTGGGAATGCTTGATGAATGATGAAGTTAGTAAGATTGGCGTTTACGGAATGGGGGGCATTGGCAAAACAACCATCATGAAGCATATTCACAATCAGCTGATCTCTTTAGGCAAGTTTATTGTTTATTGGGTCACTGTGTCTAAACCATTTAGTATTACAAACATACAGAGCGACATAGCTAAGGCTGTGAAACTTAGTTTTTCAGATGATAAAGATGAACTGAGAAGAGCAACAGAATTATATGCAACACTTTCCCAAAACAAGCAGTATGTTATCATCTTGGATGATCTATGGGAAACGTTTGCTTTGGACATAGTGGGTATTCCAGAACCAACACCAGATAACATGTGTAAAATAGTGATAACCACACGCTCGCTGGATGTTTGTAGAATGATGGATTGCGCAACTGTAGAAGTGAAGCTTCTCATGGAGCAAGAAGCCCTGACTCTATTTCTCAAAAAGGCTGTTAAAGATGACATGGTGCTTGCTCCAGAAGTGAAAGTAACTGCAGCTAAAGTTGCCAAAGAATGTGCTGGTCTGCCACTTGCAATTGTTACAGTAGCTGGAAGTATGAGAGGATTGAATGGTATCCATTACTGGAGAAATGCATTAGATGAATTGATCAACTCGACGAAAGACGCCGTCAATGTTGAAAGTGAGGTTTTTGAGCAACTAAAATTTAGTTATAGTCAACTAGGTGATAAGGTCCTCCAGGATTGTTTCTTGTATTGCTCCTTGTATCCTGAAGACCATGCCATCCCTGTGAAAGAGCTTTTAGAGTTGTGGATTGTTGAGGAATTAATAGTTGGGAAGAACAGTATACAAGCAATGTTTGACAAAGGTCATGACATAATAAGAATACTGACAAGTAGATGCTTATTGGAGAGCTTTACCGATGAACTCGGGGGAGAATGTCTCCGTATGCATGATTTGATAAGAGATATGGCTCTAAGAATAACAAGAAGTAGTCCTCGATTCATGGTAAAAGCTGGTGAGAGACAAGAAAGCGTACCAGATGAAGACTGGTCGGAGGATCTTGAGAAGATTTCCTTCATGTACAGTCAGATAAGAGAACTCCCAATTAGACCACCTGTCTGCCCACAACTTACCACATTACTTCTGAATGAAACTGGCTTAGAGGAGATTTCAGATTCTTTCTTCACCAATATGCCTCGTCTTCAGGTTTTAGATTTATCCGACAACAAAATAAAGTTGCTGCCAGAGTCCATCTCCAACTTGGAAAAATTGCGAGCACTAATATTGGTTGATTGTCTTCAACTAAGGTACGTGCCATCATTGAAGAAATTGAAGGCTCTGAAAGTGTTTATACTGACTTCGAGTTCGATTGAAGAAGTACCGGAAGGGATAGAAGAACTGGTTAATCTCACAAAACTCGACCTCGAAAATAATCAAAAACTGGGGTTGTTTCCTGGCTGGAAGCTACGCAGGCTCTTAAAACTTCAATTCCTAAGAATTGACGGGACAGAGGTACACACGAGAGTAGAAGATCTCATGTTCTTGAGGGAATTAAAAGTTGTTGCTGTCCAATTTGACAATGTAAATGGGCTTAACAAGTATGTGAAATCTCATCAATTCCAAGGGTTGGAGAGGTACCGTCTTTTGACAGGAGAAGGTATTGATGGATCACCACTTGGTGAAAAAGAAGTTTGTGTTCGTTCAAGTTCTGAACCTTTTAGAAGCGATCAGCTATTTCTACCTGTTGACATAGATTTCTTTCAACTTGAAGCTGTCGACGACCTCACTTGCTTGTCAGCTATTCCGTCATTGAAAGATGCCAGATATTTACGCGGATGCGTTGTCAGACGCTGTCATGGATTGGAATCCATCTTCTCATCATCCTTCTTAGAAGATGGCCAGATCTCTCTACAAACTGTCGAGTCGTTTTATATGTTTGAGTTATCCAAATTTAGGGTACTCTTTGACGGAATTGCCCCACCACACAGCATTTACTTTAATCTTAAAGAATTGTCCTTCTGGAAATGTGAGATCATGAAAAATATTTTCCCTGTCCAGTTTTTGCAGAACTTCCCGAACCTCGAGAAACTTGCAATATGTTATTGTAACAATGTGGAAGACATTATAGTCGAAATAGAAGAGATGAGTGATCGGGGCAACTCAATCAGTCTCCAAAAACTCAAGAGCCTCGAACTAAGCGGCCTACCAAGTCTGAAGAGCATATATAATGGCGTGATAGTGTGTCAATCTATTGAAGAAGTGTTGGTATTTGATTGTCCCGCGTTAAGGAGACTGCCTCTTTCTGTGTCTATGGGTAGCGAGCAAGCAACATCACTGCCTTCTCTCAAGTACATTAGAGGAAAAGGAGAATGGTGGAAATCTCTGGAATGGGATGATCCCAACATCAAAACAAGTCTTGAGCCTTTTTTCAGGGATACAGGTTAGATATCATGGTATCGTGTCTGATTTGATATATGGCTAACTGTATCCAAGTAGTGACTTGAGTATTTTCAATTCCAAAGTTGGGGCTCCATAGCCATTTCCAAGTGGGTGTGGCCCAAAACATACAATTTTATCGTAGTTCCCAGTCATGCAGAATAACATGAATTATATCAAACCTCAAAGTTGTGCAAAGTTATGAGAAAGTCATATGTAGTATGTACAAACATGCATTTATAATGAACATGTACACACACGCAAATGGAATTTCTTATTCTGTTTTTTCAATTATTTATGCAGTTACAAATTAGTAAATCACAAGAAGGTTTACTAATTGGAAATGTTACATGTGTATAGCTTCAAATTCTTGAGTCCCTAGAGTATACATGAACCTATGTATATAGAATGCACTAATTTTCAAAGCATGGTTCAGTCACTGTAAGATGATCAATCAAGCATGATATATACTTGTTTATACAATAACCTGATAAAGGCACCAACGAGAGATTTTGTTGAATCCACAGCGGCGAGGAACACGGAGAGAGTTTGGGAATGCTTGATGAATGATGAGGACAGACGGATTGGCATTTATGGACAGGCGGGAGTAGGAAAAACAATCACCATAAGGCACATTCACAATCAGCTCTTGGAAGAAGCAGGCATGTTTGATGCTGTTTTCTCGGTCACAGTAGCTAAACCATTCAGCATTTCAAACCTACAGAGCGCCATAGCTAAGGAGCTAAATTTTAGTTTTTCGGATGACAAAGATGTGACAAGAAGAGCAAAGCAATTACAAGAAGTGCTCTGCCGACGGAAGAGGTATGTCCTCATCATAGATAATTTACCGGAAGGATTTCCTCTGGAGGGGGCGGGTATTCCGGAGCCAACCAGTTCAAACGGGTGTAAATTAGTGCTAACCACGCGATCATTTGAAGTATGTAGAAGGATGGGGTGCAAAACTGTAAAACTGGAGCTTCTCACGGAGCAAGAAGCACTAACACTATTTCGCTTCAACGCCATTGAAAATGGCACGGTCCTTGCTCCAG
The DNA here is from genome assembly GCA_020921065.1 of Vaccinium darrowii. Lineage (NCBI taxonomy): Eukaryota > Viridiplantae > Streptophyta > Magnoliopsida > Ericales > Ericaceae > Vaccinium > Vaccinium darrowii. The sequence goes on along the minus strand of CM037152.1, from coordinate 51,324,005 downwards.
AAATTGAAAAATTTACAACTCAAATTGCCAAAGAATGTGCACGTCTGCCGCTTGCAATTGTTCGGGTAGCTGGAATTTTGCGTGGATTGAGAAGAACCCGTGGGTGGAGAAATGCATTAAATGAATTGAGCAGGTCGACGAAAGGCACCAGCAATGGTGAAAGTGAGGTTTTCGAGATATTGAAATTTAGTTATGATCGCCTAGGAGATAAGGTGCTCCAGGATTGTTTCTTGTGTTGTTCCTTGTATCCGGAAGGCCATTACATCCCAGTTGAAGAGTTGATAGATTTGTGGATTGCTGAGGGATTAATAGTTGGGAGGAACAGTGGAGAAACAAAGTTTGACAAGGGTCACGACATATTGAGAAAACTAACAAGTAGACGTTTATTGAAGAGCTGTACCAACGAATTCGGGGTAGAATTCATTCAAATGCGTAATTTAATGAGAGAGACGGCTCTAAGAATAACAAGTAGTAGTCCTCGATTCATGGTAAAAGATGCTAAGGGACAAGAAAGTGTACCAGATGAAGACTGGTCTGAGGATCTTGAGAAGATCTCCTTCATGTACAGTCAGATAAGAGAACTTCCAATTAGACCACCTGTCTGCCCTCGGCTTACCACATTACTTTTGAATGAAACTGGCTTAGAGGAGATTCCGGATTCTTTCTTCACTAATATGCCTCGTCTTAAGGTTTTAGATTTATCCGATAACAAGATAAAGTCGTTGCCAGAGTCCATCTCCAACTTAGAGAATTTGCATGCACTAATACTGGCTAGATGTCGCCAACTAACGGATGTGCCGTCATTGGAGACACTGAAGGCTCTGAAATTGTTTATACTGACTTCGAGTTTGATTGAAGAAGTACCGGAAGGTATAGAAGAACTGGTTAATCTCACAAAACTCGACCTCGTAAATAATAAAAAGCTGGGGATGTTTCCTGGCTGGAAGTTACGCAGGCTCTTAAGGCTTCAATTCCTGAGAATTGACGGGACAGAGGTACATGTGAGCGTAGAAGATCTCCTGTTCTTGAGGGAATTAGTAGTTGTTGCTGTCCAATTTGACAATGTAAATGGACTTAACAGGTATGTGACATCTCTGCAATTCCAAGGGTTGAAGAAGTACCGTCTTTTGACGGAAGGATGTATTGATGCACCACCACTTGATAAAAATGAAGTTTGTATTCATTCCAGATTTGAACCTTTTAGAAGCGATCAGCTAGTGCTACCTGTCAACATAGATTTACTTCAACTTGAAGCTGTCGACGACCTTACTTGCTTATCAGCTATTCCGTCATTGAAAGATGCCAGAGATTTACGCGGATGTAAAGTCAGACGCTGTCGAAGATTTGAATCCATCTTCTCATCATCATCCTTCTCAGAAAATGGCCAAATCTCTCTACAAACTGTTGAGTCATTTAAGTTGTTTGAGTTACCCGAATTTCGGGTACTCTTTGATGGGATTGCCCCACCACACAGCGTTTACTTTAGCCTTAAAGAATTGTGCTTCTGGAAATGTGAGATTATGAAAAATATTATCCCTGTCCAATTTCTGCAGAACTTCCCAAACCTTGAGAAACTTTCAATATGTTATTGTAACAATGTGGAAGACATAATAGTCGAAATAGAAGAGATGAGTGATCGGGGCAATCATCAAGGTGACAGCAATTCAATCAGTCTACAAAAACTCAAGAGCCTAGAACTATGTGGCCTACCAAGTCTGAAGAGCATATATAATGGTGTGATGGTGTGTCAATCTATAGAAGAAGTGACTGTACTTGATTGTCCTATGGTGAGGAGACTGCCTCTTTCTCTGCATATGGGTAGCGAGCTAGCAACAGCACCGCCTTCTCTCAAGTCCATTATTGTAGAAGGAGAATGGTGGGAATCTCTGGAATGGGATGATCCCAACATCAAAACAATTCTTGAGCCTTTTTTCAGAAATCCAGGTAAATAACATTGTATCATGTATTCATGTCTGATTTGAAATATGGCTAACTGTACAAGTAGTGATTTTAGAAAATTTCAATTCCAAAGTTGGGGCTCCATAGCCATTTTCAAGTGGGTGTGGCCCGATACCTACATCGTTGGTGTAGTGGACACCCGCTGATTGTTTTTTTAACCCAACAATAATTGGACTTAGATAGAGTGACTCGATCAATAACACCTGGAGGCTGCCGGGCTGGAGAAATCAATAATTTTTCAAGAATGGAGTTTTTTTAATTTCTATTGTTTTGGCATCAAAATCTTTCTAGTTGATCGAGTATATCTACTTTGTTAATGTTTTCTATGCATGTTTTTGGTTGAGCAAAAATTACATCCGGCACTTGCAACTTCATGTACCTTAAGAAAATATAAGTAGTTGATTCGTGAAATCGACAAGATTTTTACTTCTTAAGATAATTTCACACATCTATATATATGTACAAATTGCTAAATGTTTCAGTTATCGATACCATTGTGACTCCTACTTGAATCAATTGATGTACTTAATAACTCTTAAGCCACCTGATTTATGTTTTATTCTTTATGTTGCAGTCATTACACACAATCACAAGTAATCTCTTATTCTGTTTTTTCAATTATTTACACCGTTACAAATTAGTAAATCACAAGAAGGTTTACTGATTGGAAACGTTACATGTGTATAGCTTCAAATTCTTCAGTCGCGAGAGTATACATGAACAGATTTATATAGAATGTACTAATTTTCAAAGCATGGTTCAGTCTCTGTAAGATGAATCAACCATGACATACTTGTTTATACAATAACCTGATAAAGCCAGTCCCATTTTTTTAAGCTTGTTGCATAGCAATTCCCGATATTGGCGAATAAAACATATAGAAGCCAGTTTTAAATTATGTCCGGGACTCATTATTTTTGTACTCTTGTTGGATTCCTTTTCCAGCTTCTGAAGTTCTGAGCGTGAGGACTGATGAGGAATTTTAGTGTGCGTCTTCTGAATTGATGATCTCAACAAATTGCCCGACAGATGATGACCTTTCATCTATGTCTTCCAATTCAATTCATCTCAATAAATGTGGTAAGTGACATTCTAGCACATCAGCCATATTATCTTTGGAAAATGTTTTAAACATTTGAGGTGCGGAATCTCCAATTCTGTATCATAAGAAGTTGATGTCTTAATACTTTCTTGTGTTTATATTTAGTGAGGTGAAGCATGAGAATTCCCATTAACATGGAGATTGGCAAAACTATTTGTGAATCGTGATCACCTGTTTAATTTCTGTCTAATTCTCTTGTAAGCTGGTGGATTCATATATCTTGAGATCAAGATAGGTGTTACGTGAGGTAGATACCATACTTATCAAGTATTGACACATTAAATTAGTTTCTATAGTGGTTTTGGCACCAATCACGTGCTCATGTCGCAGTATCAAGAAATTTAGATACATGCGTCCAATGACAGTTTGGAATTGTATGTATCGAACTATTTAATTTGTATCTCTATTGAATACTGAATTCCCAGGATTGAAGACAGCTCATTTTTTCTTTTACTTGGCCAAACAAGTTCTGGTCTACAGTTGCTTATTGAATTGGTTGTTTTGCTTCTTTCTTAATTACAGATCCACCGGATGGAGCCACGTGCGTGATTCTCGGGTTGTAGGGTTGAGAGTACAAGTTATTTTGAATTATTCTGTGAGGTCTATAGTTTGTTTTAATTTGAATCGCATAATTCTAGTTTGCTTTAAGAGTGAGAATTAATACTCATGCATGATATTCAGTTTGTGCGACTTCAATCTCCAGTTGTAGCTTGTTCTGACATTTGACTCCTCTTCCAATTCAATTGAACGTGTATATGACGGGTCGGGTCGGTTTGCCTGGGTTGTTAACTATTAAACCCGTTACCCACCCGAAACCTGACCAAAAAACTTCATTCTGACCTGTGAACCGCCCGAATACTCTGATTGAACTGCTCGTTTGCCTTCGGGTCGGGTCGGCTCAAGCGGGTTTGTCGGGTTCCGCGGTTTTATGCTCAGCCTTACCAAAAAGTACTCACTCCTTTCCTTTTTAAGTGTGTAGCTTCGTAATTCTAACTTATAAAAAAATCATCATCATTACACCTTTAGATCAACTTTTACATTCACTATTGCCCTTGATGAAGATATCAACATTAAACTTTACCTACTAACTTTTCAAAAAGGCACCTACTTTTTTTTTTTTTTTGATCGGCGAAAGAAAACTTTATTAATCTTTGAAAATAAATTATAAAGATTAAAGGAAACCTAAGAAAGAGGCATCACAACAGAAGACGAACATCCCAACTAGGTTGACACCCTCGCAACTGACAATCATATGTCTCTTAGGGCCCCAAGGGAAAGATAAAAAAGGATTGGCAAGATACCAACCCAACAAAATACATTATAAAGGAAAACCACACAAGCTACTTCAAAGCCTTGATGTCCCTTTAACTGCAGCATCCCAATGTTGAAACTCTGGATAAAAAGGAATCTACTTTTAAGGGCAAAATGAAAAATATACTAGTTTTTACCTACTAACTTTTTAATATCACACTTATTTAGGAACAACCCAAAATAGAATATACTACTCTTTTTAAGGAACGGAGGGAGTATAAAATATATGGTCAAAATTATTATTTTTTGAGCCAAAATTAATCCAATAAATTGGTTTATATTCGGATTTATTCACCAAAAAAATAGTTTTGACCATAATTATAGACATTTTGAATTCCTCTCATCGAAACAAATCAATAATCCATGAAAACTTGACGCAAAACTAAAAAAAGTTTAAAAAAAATTGAATAAACCCAAAAACCAATTTTTTTTTGGCCAAAGCAGGCCTAAGTGAGTTTCTAGATCTCACTATTATACGGTTAATCAAATTGGCCCAATGAATTCAGTGGATCAATAATATGTCTTTTTCGGTACAACTAGTTACCTAACGAGTTTAAGTTATTTCCACCGCCGGTGGAAATAAAAGTTTCTTCCAATTTGATTGCATTGCGCCACATGTCCATGTTCTACTATTTGGGACCACTGTTTGGATGCAATCGATTTGGAGGAAATTTTTGTTTCCGCTGGCAGTGGAAATAACTTAATCCCTTACCTAATTATCTCTAATTAAATATGGATAGAGTCTACCAAGCACATATTTAATCCGGGTCTAGGCAGGCATCGATCGCATGATTTTTTTTTTTTTCCCGGAAAGATAAGGAGTTTTATTACAAATTAGAGCGGTCTAAAGACCGAACATCAGCATGGGCAAGACTAGCAAGATATTGAGGGACAAGACCCCCCCAACACTCCAATCTAGCACCTAATAGGGCTTCTTTAGCCAATGAATGAGAAACCATATTACAAGAACGCTTAACATGAATAAAAGAGCAAGATGAAAATAGGGGTACAAGTACCAAGCAATCAGCAAGAATAGAGCGGCAATCCGAGAAGAATTTCCCATCTTGAGTTAATGCTTGAACCACTTGTCGCGAGTCACCTTCGACAATGATGTTCGAGAATCCATGGTTGGCTGCAATGACAAGAGCTTCGCGGAAGGCTAAAGCTTCGATGGAACGAGGAGACATAAGCCCGGTAAACGGAATAGAGGCAGACCCCAAGACATTACCAAGATAATCTCGGGCAACAATCCCCACACCAGAGCACCCATCCGTTTTGTTAATAGCACCATCAACATTCAACTTAATAACATCGGGTGGAGGGGGAAGCCAAGAAGACGGATGAGGAGGAGTACCAGTGTTGTGTGGGTGGCGATCCGACTCCAAAGCATCCCTGTATTCTTCGCACAATAAAGTAGCCTTCTCAATAATCACAACACTAGTCCAGACTTGCTAGTCAAAATGAGTCTTGTTCCTTCCCTTCCAAATAAATCAACAAATAGAGGCTAAGAGAGCATGTAAATCAATCTCACCCTTACCACCCCTGAAAAGATTAAGCATGCTATTCCACCAATCCAGAAAGGAAAGAGAGTTCAACGTGGGTGAGACTGCCTTGGAAAAGGGAGAGGATCGCCAAATATCTTTAGATAGTTTGCATTGAAAAATAAGATGCTCAATAGTTTCAACCCCAGATTTGCAACGCGGGCAATAAGGAGAGACATCAATATTTTTACAAGTTAAATTATGGAAGACCGCAATTGCATTATGGAGACACCTCCAGATAAACATTCTGACCTTATTAGGAATTTGCAGAGACCACAAATGTCTCCAAAAACCATCATTGGAGGGGCTCGATCTAGATTCTCCTCTCTCTCTGGAATTGCGCGGGATATTGCATTCTCTAGCCAAATGATAAGCAGACTTGACTGAAAAAAGACCATTGTCTGAATAATGCCAAACTCCCTTGTCTGGAGAGCCTTGAGAACTAATGGGGATAGTGAGAATAGCTTCCACGTCAATAGGATAAAAGAGGCTTTCAATCAATGGAATGTTCCACATGTGGCTCCCATCATCTATGAGATCAGCAACATAGCGAATAGGACAATTGGCTGAAGTCATAGCTGGTTGAGGGCTAAGAACACGAAAAGATAAAGGGCGAGGAAGCCACGGATCTTGCCAAATATCAATAGATTGTCCATCACCTACACTCCATCGCCAACCCTTCCTGCGGATCAATAGAAAAGTAGCGTTGGAATTCTGAGTGTACTGCCTGCGGATCAGACGTCCAGCTGCCATTTGGAGTTTCAATACCCGAGATGCGATTAATGGAATGACACTGCAAAACAGAGACATGAAAGAAACGAGTGTTCTTATCTCCACTTTTTAGCCAGTCCACTCTTGATTTTTGTCTCCAGAAAACTTCCTCTTTATCCCATTCTTTTTTAAGCTGCCATTTAAGAGATTGCATCACAAGTGGAGGGGGCCCTGAGTTAGAATTTTTAAGAGTAGTAATCTGATCCTTAAGTTCACAATCACAGATAACCCGGCTTGCGTCCAGCCGCTTGCGACGCTTCCAGTTCGTTAAATCAATACGACAATTCTGTGTCTTTTTGCAAACGGAATAAAATCTGGACCCATTAAAATTCTTGGACCAAGATCTTTGAATCACATTATGAACTTCATCATCTTCTAGCCATCTCGCATCAAAACGAAAAGGAACTCGGTGATGTCGTGAATTTGCTGAAAGTATCAACTGAAGAGCAGAGTGATCAGAACCATCAGTGTTGAGGTGGGTAACTGAAGCTCGATCGCATGATTAAATGTGAGGGATATAGTATTAGTCTAGCCGTATACAAATGCACCCTAACTTAATTAAAATAGTTCGGAATTCCTTATCCGGCTACCCATTCCAGCATCCAATCAGAGGCCCCTGACCGGCACAAGTTGAATGACTCCCTGCATTTCGCTATAATTAATGAAAGTAAACGCTTGTTGAATTGAGATTGGCCAATTTTGAGGATCAATACTTTGTCATTACAGTTAGTTGATGTCCCTTTGGGATATCTGATAAAATTAGAATGATACAGTTAGTTGATTATCTCTAGTCAATTATGAGAAACGACCACTGTCACTTTTATCTGGGTTAATTTGCGCGCATCCTCTGAGCTCGTCTATTTCAAGAGCCCTGAAGTTAACGATCAACAAATTTCCAATGTCCCGAGGTTTAAAATGTTTGACTTCAATGAAATTTGAACTTGTGATATCTTGGATTGCCATGGAATTTGAACTTGCTTTCTCATGCCCGCTTAAAATTCCTTGGGGTTATATCGTGTTGATTGTCAAAACAACAATCACTATCGATTGACAAATTTGCATATGTCACGTGGATTTTTAAATGGTTTCATTTATTGGTTGAAAATTTAATTTAATCAATCGGTAAACTTCCGTCGATTGTCTCCTTCAACAATTTAGTCGTCTCTTTGAACACTGAATGATCGACCAATCTTTATTGGCCACCACTATCTATACCATCGTCACTACATACGTCAATCGATTAATTGTTTTGGCATCTTAAATGTTAATCCAATTGAAGGTCCAGTTAAGCCATTTTAATCTTTTATCGGACAACTATTTTGTGATAAATATTTGTGGATGAAAATCCGAAGTAAAAGATTGTGAATACAATGAAATGAGTGGTTTTATAAAGAAATGTTCACGATAAATATCTCTACAACAAGTATGAGTTTTTTTTTTTTTTTTTTTCCGTTCTAGAAACACTAATAAAAATTTAAACAGAGAGTTTTCATAACTGCGACCCATTCAACTAATAGTTCAAAAGTTTTTTAATGTAAAAACACGCGAAACCAATCCACTTTCTATCAAGGATCCCACAAGCTATTAAAATCCGGACCTCCACTTTCCGGACTAAATCTCGACGATCCAAACCGTTCAATGTGTTTAAAACGCATTTTTAAGGTCCCTGCAAGAAATCAACAAAAAACAACAAAAAAAAAATATCGGGAAGGGGTTGATCCAATCAGTTTTTCGTAAGAACGAACATATAGAGTTTTTATGAAAAATTTCTCGGATCAAGCCCTGCCCGGTTTTTTTTGCTGATTTCTCATGGGGACCTTTAAAAATACTTTTGAAACGCATTGGACAGTTCGGATCGTCGAAATTTGATCGGAATCTATGAAATGTTGACGAAATCCGGATTTTAAGGGTTCGGATAGGAAGTTTAGTGTAAAAGACTTTTAAAATTTCTTTCCTGGTTAGTGATATATATAGACTAATTAAGCTCGAAGATTATATGAAAAATAAAAGACTTTTAAAATTCCTTTCATGGTTAGTGATTTGTATATTTCCTGATCTCTTGCTGTTGCGCCTCTGGAGGTCAAACAACTCTTTCTTCTTCCATGTTGTCTTGACTTGAGGTTTGTGAGCATTTTGAGATCTTCACTTGTGACTCTGTGGGGTTTTTGAACAATAAGATTGATGTTCCAAAGCGTTAAATTCGTAACGACGAAGATGTGTATAAACCAATCAATTTGATCTGATCTCGTTGCTCATGCTAGGCATTCTTCCTGATGGGAAATAACAAAATTGATTTAGTCCAAACACGCAAAAGTCTTCAGTGCTGACTCGACGACTTTTCCTGGTTCCTTCCTTCGCCTTTCCAACCACTTCACCTCTCACCCTCGTCTCCTCCGTTGTTCACATACAATCCATTTCCCTCATCCTTTCCTTTCCTGATCTCTTTCTTCATCAGATATTTGGAATCTCCACTACAATTTAACTAATCTGTTGCTACTTCGCCACAAGGTAAGACAAACTCAAATTCTCACTTTTGGGTTCAGTTTTCACATAACAGGACAGGGGATGGCATAAATGCTGGCCAGTCACGGCTGTCCGTGGTGAGCCATTAACAGCTCAGATCTGTTCGCCAACAAATGGTTCAGATTTATTTAGACGGCCGTGACGACACCAACCCATTGTCCACTTTTCACACCCTTGTCCCTTTGTCTAATGTGCTTGACATGTGTGGGGAGTATTTTGATAAGCTTAATTTTTGTGATTTCGAATATCATTCTTGATGTAGCATTCTAATTAATTAAGTCTATTATTATTATTATTATCTTGGCCGTCTCAAACTAATTTTGCAATCTGGGTTGATTTTTTGGTTTTTTGAAACGGCAACAAATTTATTGAGAAACTTGACAGGGTAGATCAAGTCGGGGGAAGGGGATTCAACCAAAAGTTGAAAAAAGAAAAAAATAAACACCCAAAAAAAAAAATTGAAACCCAACAACGGAGAACTGGGGCTGTCTTCTTCTGCTATGAATGTTACAAAAATCGGGATTCCAATTATGAGAATTTTCATGTTATTTTTGTTCAGACTTCAATTCGTTTTGTTTTTGTTTTTCTTGGCAGAACATATCGAGCTATTATCTGCTCTCTTTGGTTTAAGGTATGTGGGTTTATTGTCTGTTTTTTCCCCATTATATTAATACCAATTTTCAATTGGGATGCATATTCTTCTTCTGTTTCTGTTTTGTTCTGTAATTTGTAGTAGTAATTTCCTGCAGCTTCATCTTGCTTAAATAATTCAAAAACATTGCCAAATTGTAGATATTGTGCGAACCATGAGGACAGACCAAGCTAAAAAGTGTGCTTCGGTCCTTTTTAAAAATAAAAAATAAAAAAATCAGAAGTTACCCCAAATGATTCAAATATATTAACCCACAAGTTACACCAAATGAATTAGACTGGATTGTACAAAATTCTCCAAATACAGTAATCGGTTTACACACTAGCAAACTGGGCTTAGTTTTCCATTTGCTAAAATGAGAATTTGCTAAAATCAAGTGGAAGATTTTAGCAAATGAAGTGGGGAGGAGATTTTAGCAACAATGAATCTGGACATGACGTATGTGATGCATTTGTGCGATATGATAATATATATGATGTCGTAACATGACGTGTGATTGATTTATGGTCATAAATCTATCATATTTGTGATAAATTTATATCATATTTGTGATTAATAAATAATCCGGTGTAAATGTTTTTATCGTCTGATTGATTTAGGATTTGGTATTTTGTTTTGAGACTGTAAGGGAGAGAAAAGTGGAGAGCAAAGATTAAGAGAGAGAAATAATTAAAGATTGTGGCAATGCGTGTGTTTAAAGATAGCTAGGATCGAAGTTACGGAGTAGGACTAACGCATATAACATGACTATTAGTGATTCGTTTGTTGAGACAATTTAGACCAATTTTAATATGTGATAGGGGTGCACAAATACCGGGCCGGACCGGGTTCGAGCCAGGCTTACACCAGATAATAACGAGATTTGTGCATTCTCAAGCCCGGCCTATTCATAATCGGGCTTCATTCAATTTGCCCAAGTCCGACCCAATTAAAATTTTAATATCCCAAGCCCGTCCAACAAGCCCATTTATTTTTTTAACGCATGGTATCACAAACATAAATTAATCAACCATAAGATTAAGAAGACCTTCAACCAAAAGATTAAGGAAATTCAACAATAAAAATAGTAAAAAACTGTTAAAAAGAAAAGAGGAGATATTGAAGAGCAGACACAGATGATCGTACTCTTGAATAAGAGATGAGGAGATCTTACTAGATAACAGATGAGTAGATGCGCCTCTTCATCACGATAAACAAATCCTAAGTTGCTAGATTCCAGCGGTATATATATAGTATTAAAATAAAAATATTATTTAAATTGGGCCGGGCCGGACTGGCCCAAGGAGAATTTCCCGAACCCGGCCCAATTAGTAAATGGGCTTAAAATGTTAACCCAGCCTGGCCCTATGGGCCTAAATATTTTTCTCAAACCTTAAAAAAATTGGGCTGGATTGGGCGGGCTGGGTGGGCTATCGGACCAGTGTGCACCCCTATGTGATTGTAACCTATGTGTTAGGCAATATGTTTTCGGGTTATTGAAAATTGGCATGTATGAGTTTGGAAGTTCCACTTTTGTCTTTCTCACAACCGTTACACCATCTAACTTTCAAAACAAAAAGTCATTACACCATATAATTAAGCAAATCATAAGTAATATTGCCCTTGAAATTAATTACAACAGGAATTTTTTTCTTGATTTAGCATAATAGGATGTGACCTTATGATTCTTTGTTAACATGCAAATTTATACAAAATGATATGACTTTAAATTGAGGCACTACAAATTTAGGACACATAACCTTTTCTTAAGACGCTACAAATATTTGTGTCCAGTTCATGGAAACGTATATAACATACCACCACCCCTATAGTCTAAATATGTCAAATAGCATATTTTGCTAACTTGGATGTAAAGCTCCGTTAAATATGCTTATGTGATATCTCATCCCACTAAAATGTAACACATATCTTAACTCCCCTCTCTCTCTACGAGACTCGAGGAGGTGCTAGGGGGGACCCTTCTCACCGTCGGAGACTCGAGGAGCCTGGAGTGGTTGGTGATGTTATGAATCGATCAAATAACACACCCAACTCGCACAAATAAACCGAAACAAAGAACACAAACGATTTTACATGGTTCCCCAAAATCGGGTACGGCCACGGTTTCACTAATATTGGATGAGTTACAATGAAATAAAATTACCCAACCCAAGCCCACCCTCACTTGTATTTTTATCTCCCACACACTAGCCAATTCTCACACAATTTCTCTCAATACACACTACACTTGCTCTCTTTCTTTTCTTTTCTTGTCCGACACACACACACACTACACATATGCTATATGCTGCCCTTTAAATACACACCAAAGGAAAAACTCTTCAACTGCCAAGAAAAGTCTAGACCATTACAACAAATGCTCCATGGGACTTAGCATGCACACAGCCGGCTGACCCATGCAATTTCCAAAGAGCAAACTTAATAACCTCAGCCATTAATAAAGAACTTAACCAACCACCAATACTTTTTCAAAACAAATTAAAGCATTTAACGTGGGAAAAAAATCCCAACAAACACCCCCTTTTTCCACGTGAAATGCAACCCTTCGCTCGGGGGCCTCGCACCTTCTCACCCGGGTGCCTATCCGAAAACATCGGAGACTAAATTTGGTGCGGAAGAAACTATTTTTCTCGTACACAATTTTTCTTCAACTTTTTCAAAACCCATCACTTGAGCCACTTCTTTTTCCATCTTGCTATCCACACATAGAGATTCTTTTTCTTGCGCCTTTACACGCCACACTTGTGCAACCCGAAGCCTCTTCTTTTTGCTTGCTCGGTGCCCAACATTTGTACGCCTCACATCGACATGACCTTGGAGCTTGTACAAATTTCCAACTAACTTTCCTTGTAACACCACTTTCTCATTCTTGAACACCTCCAGAACTCCATCGTTTGATGCAAAGCCACAACCATTGGAATGTAACATTCCCAACGAAATCAAATCTTTCCTTAATCCTGGCACATGTCGGACTCCGGTCAATCTCACAAATTTTCCATCGGTCATCCGGAATTGTATCGTACCCATGCAAATGACATTATTCACTGTGTTGTTCGCCATCCTCACATTACTTCAATCACAAGCCTCATACGAATAAACATAATTTATATTTGAACATATATGGAAAGAACAACCGGAATCCATGACCCAACTAAAATGATCCATACCTTCGGAAATCACCGTAAGCAAATCACCGTTATCTTTGACAAGACTCTCAACCACTGCCGCTTCGGAATTTTTCTTCCCTTTCTCCTTCTCTATCGTTGCTTTGAGTTTTGGGCAAAACTCCATTATTATGTGTCCCTCTTCTTCACATAGATAACATTTTCTATTGTCAACCCATCGAGACTCACCACCTCGCGAGTGTGAACGCCCCCTTGATTGTGAACAGGCTCTCCAATTCGTTCCACCTTGCCTCTGATCAATTTCCCTACCCCGGTCTTGACCACCATCGGATGCAACCACAACACGCTCCTCCGAAAAACTTTCGCTCTCCTTCCTCCTCATCGACTCGTGGGATAGGAGAGTAGCAATTACCTCATCAAGCTTGACCGTATCCTTTCCATACATCAAAGTGGTCCAAAGATGCTCATAAGACGCCGGTAGAGAAACTAACAAGAGAATAGCTTTATCCTCTTCCTTAATCTTTGCACCAATTGATTCCAACTCCGTTATTAACCGATTGAATTCATCCAAGTGCTCATTAAAGTTTCCTCCTTCGGACATATTTAACCCATACAATTGTTTCTTTAACGACAACCAATTCGTTAAAGACTTGGACTTGTACCGACTCTCCAACTTTGCCCAAAGATCCGCCGGATCCGTTTCATTGATGACTTCCCAAAGCGTGTTATTTTTGAGATACAATTGAATCGTGCTATTTGCAAGCTCTCTCATGTCCTCCCATTTAGCATCCATCACGTCTTCCGGCTTTTCCAATTTTTTCTTGAGTGTCTTCGCCAAACATTCTCTCGTCAACATGTTATTCACCCTTTGTTGTCAAAGAGTGAAATCATTGTGGCCGTTGAAAAGCTCGATAGCAAACCCGGTGCTTTTTCCCGCCATACCATGGCTCTGATACCACTGTTATGGATTGATCAAACAACACACGCTAACTCGCACAAATAAACCGAAACAAAGAACACAAACGATTGTACGTGGTTCCCCAAAATCGGGTATGTCCACGGGAGAGATAACAATTTTCACTAATATTGGATGAGTTACAATGAGATAAAAATACCCAACCCAAGCCCACGCTCACTTGTATTTTTATCTCCCACACACTCACCAATTCTCACACAATTTCTCTCAGTACACAGTACACTTGCTCTCTTTCTTTTCTTTTCTTGTCCGACACACACACACTACACATATGCTATATGCTGCCCTTTAAATACACACCAAAGGAAAAACTCTTCAACTGCCAAGAAAAGTCTAGACCATTACAGCAAATGCTCCATGGGACTTAGCATGCACACAGCCGGCTGACCCATGCAATTTCCAAAGAGCAAACTTAATAACCTCAGCCATTAATAAAGAGCAGATTTGAGGGGTGAAAGTAATGGAGGACTGAAAATTTTAGTTAAGAGCGGGGATTTGTGTTGGTACATTAGCATATATGTGTGTTTGCGCGCGCGCGTACGCATGGCGGATTCCGTCCACACCTTCACTTTCCTGTTTCAAATTTACATGATCCAAATCGTCCAATGTATTTAAAAAGTGTATTTAAGGGTCCAAGTGGGAAATCACACAAAAAAAGGACTGGCCTGATCACTTTTTGATTAGAAAAAATTCATATGTAGAGTTTTTTTATGAAAAAATGCTCGAATCAAGTCTTTCCCGATTTTTTTTTTTTTGTGACTCGTCGTAGGAACCCTTAAAAACACTTTTTAAACACATTGGACGATTCGGATCATGAAAACTTGATCGAAAAGTGAAGGTGATAGAAAATTTGATCGAAAATTTGATTGAAAATTTAAGTGTGTGGACTGGATCCGTGGTGGTGGTGTGTGTTGAGGGATCCCTCACGGGTCATTTTGTGCGGACCTCGCCCAATTCTCAACTTTCCCGATCAAATTTCAACGATTAGAACCGTTCAACACGCTTAAAACATGTTTTTAAGGTCCACACGGGAAATCATGAAAAAAAATAACTGGGAAGGGTTTGATGTGTAAAAAAAATACATTTCGATGATCCGAACCGTTAGATGTGTATAAAACGTGTTTTTAAGGTCTATCTCTAGGATTCGTCAAAAAAAAAAAACTCGGAGGGGCTCGATCCGAGCCTTTTTTTGATAAAAATGTATATGTGCATGTTTATCGAAAACGGCTCGGATTAAGCCCTTCCGGGTATTTTTTTTTTTTTTTTTGCGAATCCCCGCGGTAGACCTTAAAACCACATTTTAAACACATTTAACGATTCGGATCGTCAAAATTTCATCTTGAACAAAAATTCCCGCACCGTAGCTTATGTAAGGGAGCCCTCATAGGATATGCTCTCTCTCTCTCTCTCTCTCTCTCTCTCTCTCTCTCTCTCTCTATATATATATATATATATATATATATATATATATGTATGTATGTATGTATATATGTGTGTGTGTGTGTGTGCGCGCGCGCGCATGCCAAATAAGAGAGAGAAGGGGAGTTGAGACACTTGTCACATTTTGAGTGGGATTGAGTACCTCATAAGCATACTTAATGGAGTTCTTTGTCAACATCAGCAAAGCCTGTTAGCAATTTGATAGATTTTGACTGTAGGTTTCTAATTGAGTAAGAAATCAATAGTTTAGGGGTAAAAATTGAAATTTAGTAAAGTTTGGGCAAGCAAATTGGGATGGAGGGAATATTACAATATTGAACGCTTCATGAAAACTAGGTTTGAGTTTAACTAATGATTGGGTTAATTTGAGTATTGCATTTTGAAAATTTAATGTTTTTGTTCCTATCATTTCGTCTAACGAATGTTACAATTTTTTCCTAGAATCATAGTTGAGGTTATCATTTATCGATTTCAAAATTTACAAAGAAAACTCTGGGTATGAATAAATATTTACTTTGAGTCAGCATTTTGGTATGATTATTTTGTTTCATTACGAATGCTGAAAAACAAACTTCATATGCTCTCGGTACTTGACCCCAATGACTATAGTTCCTGGCTCCCCCTTGAGTTTAGGTGCCTAGCCGCCCGATTAATGCCTAGCGACTTTTAGAACATGGCCGCCAGTAAAAGTTTTTTTTTCTTTTTGAAGTAACATAGGGAGGGGAGTGCAGATAAAGGGAAAGAGGGAGAGGGAGAGAGAGAGTTACCAGAGGGGGAGAGGAGATCGCTGAAGATGAAAGTTGTCGGGAATAGAAAAGGGAAACGGTTTCTTCAGCTGAGAGAACGATGTGCTTAGGATTTTTTTTTTTGTTTGTGGCGCATGGGGAAATGCTTAGGCAACGTGTACCTCTTTTTCTCCCAAAAACTGCCCAATTTAGCTTTTATTTAACCATCTCAGCAAAAATATATCCATCTCAGCGTGTGTGAGAACACTGAGAAGGCCATTCGTGCAATTTCCGTTAGAAATTGGTCAGATTCAGATTTAGATCGGTGGTTTCGTAACTATATGTGTCTAACTGAAATAAAATGAAATATAAATGGTTATGGGACATTTGGGTGAAAATTTAGGGGCCGAAATGAAATTTACATTTTTTTTTGCAGCTTGAAATTAATTTTGCCCCTTGGTTTGACTTCTTCTTTTATTATTTTATGTTATAAAGATCGAGAATTGGATTATAGGTTTTTCATGCGTGTTTCGTTTTCGTTTAAATTCGTTTTATTTTATATTTTTGGCAGAACATATCGGGCTATTATCATTATCCCGCCCATCGATTTAAGGTACGAGGGTTTTATTGTCATCATCTTGCCATTGATAAACAATTTTGGATTGGTGAGCTGTGCACCCCTCGGGCCGTTGGATCATGTTTTGGACAGCTCGGATGTGTTTTGATTTTTTACCGGTAATAAAAAATAAAAATTAAAGAAAAATTGCCGAACGCATCCGAGCCGTCCAAAACACGATCCAACGGCCGAGGGTGCACATCATGCTGTCTTGAGGTTTGTGAGCATTTTGAGAGCTTCACTTGCGAGGTTTTTCAAAACTACGATGGTCCAAAGCGTTGAATTTGTAACGACGAAGAGGTGTACAAAACAATCAATTTGATCCAATCTCGTAGCTCAAGCTAGGCATTCTTCCATGGCTTCCTCTTCGAATTCTGAATCCACAGCTACATACGATGTTTTCTTGAGCTTTAGGGGTTTAGACACCCGCAAAAAGTTCACCGATCACCTTTACAAGGCTTTGAAGGATGCGAATTTTAATACATTCAGAGACGAGGAAGAGATCCCGATGGGTGAGTTTATCAAACCCGAGTTGGAGAAAGCGATTATGAACTCGAGGATGTCGGTCATCGTACTGTCGCAAAATTACGCCAAATCCACGGCGTGCTTGTTTGAACTCCAGCTGATTCTCGAACGCCAGAAAACCCAGGATCATTTCGTTTTGCCTGTGTTCTATGAGGTGAATCCGCAGGAAATTAAGGATCAAGCCGAAAAGCTCGATTTCGGTAAAAAGGTCGTGACGGAGGAGAAAGTGAAGGGATGGAGTGAGGCGCTTAAAGATATTACGAGGATGAAAGGCATGGAATCGCAAAATAAATGTGCGCGGGTAATTTATAGTTTCATAATTCAATCCTTGACTATTGCTTTATCTATGTGCCCACTCGAGTTTTCTTATCCTGTGCTCCGTTTTTTTCAAACTTAGTTGATAGTCCTCTCTGTTTCGTATATCATAGAAAGATTTATTCAAAAAAAAGAAACATTTGGTTTCTGTTGAAGATAGGACTGCAGCAGCAGCCCTGCTCAAATCTTCAAAATTGGCTCCAATTTAATGTGGCCTCTTTTTTTGGGACTTTTGAGGCCCTCATTCACAACCAAGTTGATCAAGCGTGGATAAGAAATAGGGGCTGATTTTTCATCATATAAATAGCTCTAATCTGCCATGTTTTTGTATTAGAGAGAGTAGCAATTGAGAGGAGTTGGGTATACACTTGGGGGTTTTGGGTGAGTGATTTGTAATCTCCTCCATTATAGTGAAATTCACTTCCCATGGAGTAGGCAATTGCTAAACCACGTAAAAATATTGACCCTCTTTGTTTGTTTCAAATGTGTATTGTGTTCTAGGTATTGGTTTTTCCAAACAAATTGGTATTAGGGCTCTTGGAGCCGAAAACCAAGATCTTGTTTGGTTTAGTTTTTGGTTTGGCTTTGGGTAATGATTGAAGGAATAAATTGGGGTAATAATTAGAAATATGGGGTAATGATTGGAGAGAAATAATGAGAGAAATAAGAATAATGATTTAAAATAAGGGTAATGATTGGAGAGTAAGTAATAATTGAGAAATAATGAAGAAAATCGGTCTTGAAACTCAAAATGAAAAAGGTCCGTGTGTTTTCGATACTTCCCAGATTTGAAGTTGCTCAAAATCAAATTTGAGCATACAGTTGGATTCATCTCGTCGAGGCGATTCCAAAATGATACAATAAGACTTGATCAGACATTGGGGTGAGGTACACCTTCCGGTCAAAGTTTTGTGAGTGGTCAACACTTGCCCGCCGTAGATCCAACGCATATTACACTACACGCACCACTGTCTTATCCAGCATTGCGGATTCGACCCGAAGACCGACCTGCAATCTGGATCCGTCCCAAGCCGACCCGACCCGACCCGACCCCAGATCCAACTCGAGTCTACCCGGATTTGACCCATTGAGCAGGCCCGAGCCGCGTGGATTTTTGACTAGATGCTAACTGTAAACTGTTGATGCAGTGACGATGTCATCGAGTCCATTTTGAACCATTTTTTTTTTCAAATTGGATCAGAAGTAAGTTTGGGTCTTTTTTGGCTCTTTTTTCTTTTTTGCCCATTTCAACTGGGCAAGACTTGTTCCTAAGGATAGTCATTTCGTCCGACCCGTCCGAATACGATCCGATCCCTGCTCTAAATGGACAACAATTTGGAGATCTGTTTGGGGATTGGAAAGGATATGGAGATTTTTTTTGAAAATTTTTGGGGATTGAGGAGGAGGTAGAGATAGGCATATCCCCACCCTGAATCAGCTCCCCGATCCATCACCGCCCCGTCCCTAAATCCCCGAAACTTTGTAACTTATGAAATTATCTTTGTTACTTTTGCTTTTGCTTCAGAATTTTGGAATTTTGTTACGATTTTTATTACTATTTTGAACTATATAACTAGGTGTAGAGTTGCATAGCTTATGTTGTTATGAAGGATTCTCATGTCGAATTCTGATTAGTCTATTTCTACCCGTCCTATATACTATAGCAATGTAGTTGGGGCTTTCAAAAGCCTCCAAACCCCAATCCCTCAATTCTCATATTTTTCACTTTTTTAAATTTGTTAAAATTGGGAGAAGGGTTGGGGAGAAAGTGGGGGAGGGGTGAGAGGGGCCCGACAGTTTTTCCCCCATTGGTTTTAAGTTAACTGCCACGGGAACAAGTAAAACTACTCTTTATTTTGTACAAAACTACCAATTTTTTGTTTTTTTTTTTTTTTCCATGGGTGGAAAGAGGACGTGGGGTTTTCCTATTTTTTTCTTACATGGGCTGGACAGAAGACACACAAAATGTGATTTAATTTCGCATTATGTTGCCTTCGATACACGAAACTGTAAAAAATGTGGTTTAAGAAATTGTCTCATAATTACTCAGGTTCTTTTTTGGCTTGGAGTTAGTCTATGGTAAAAGGAAAAAGGAGTTTCATTACATGGATAGAAGGTGAATTTACGAAGGAAACAGGTGGCCACCACGGGTTCAGTTTCCTTGTTTTAGATAAATAGCAGCCATTGAGGATTACAAAAATTGGTGAGAGCAAGAGAGAAAATATTGTGAAAGTGAAGGAGATATAAAAATATATTACTAAAGCGAGGGCTTGGAGATTAATATATTTCTCTCATATTGTACTAAATCAATAAAGTGGAATTCTCTATTGTCCATGGGGTAAGTATTAAGACAAACCACGTAAATTAACCACTAAATCAAGATTTGGCAAAAAAGGAAAAAACGGTTTTTTGGTTTTTTCGTTGTCTTTATTAAAAAAAATTTACATTTGTTAGTTTTGCATCAAGTTTTCGTGGTTTATAGATTCGTCTCGTCGAGACGAATCTAAAAAGTATAAAATTATGGTCCAAACTAAGTTTTTTTTTTAATAAAGCCAAAATTAAACCAATAAACTGGTTTATTTTCAGCTTTATTAAAAAAATATTAGTTTGGACCATAATTTTATACAAAACGAAAAAACCAAAAAACCAGTCCTGCGCTTTTTTGTCAAAACACCTATGCTCTGCTAAAACTTATAATACTTTTTAATAGGGGATAAACTGGTTAGGCCTAGATTGGTCAAGTCAAACTGTGTTCATCCTAGCTCACTAGATTACTCCTACTAGAAATCTAGTCAAATTACAAATAATTTATATTAGACATTAAATCACATAACTAAAATAAGTTGTACAATTAGTTAAAAAATTAGGGTCATTACCATGTAAAAGTTTTTTGTTTATCGCCTTCTTTCTGTATCTGGGTGGCATCACCCTTCATGTCTTCTTTTTCTTGGGTAAATTCATGTCTTCTTTTTAATATCCCCGTACTCTTGAATTATAATGTACTTCATTTTCCATATTAAATTGAACTTTTAGGTACGAAACCAAGTTCATTGAGGAAATTGTTGGTGATGTCAACAATAAGCTACTTGCCAAGCACCTCAGGTTTGTCAATCATCAAGCAAGCACAGATTCTCGAGCCAAGCGCCAAAAGATTGCCGACCATCAAGTAAGCACAGATTCTCGAACCAAGCGTGTCAACCACATATTCACTTCTCTTTGGTTAGGTTATATGAAGAAATTAGAATAAATTGATAAAGATCAAAGTAAAATAAATTGAATTGTAGAACACAATTGATGTGAGTCTAATTTCTTATTTAAATCTCAACTATTTCAATATACCACATTTTTATTTTCAATAATATACAAAATTTGGGCCTTCTTTCTCTCAATAGAAGAAAGGTTGCAAAATGGCCAATGAATTAGTTCACTTCGAATAGACAACTTTTTTTTCAGGTATTTTAAGAAAGGATAGCGCTAGGAGAACGATTTTGGTGATGGAGTAGGAGGTTTTCCGCTTGTACTCGATGATGTGGACCAAACTGACCAACTATTTCCATAAGCGAAATAGTAATGTGATTTTATTTTTGTCAGAAACGAAAATCAACTCAAGTTTTGAGAGTATATATGTAGCAGTAATGTGATTTTATTTTTGTAATGCTAATGCTTGACTCTTGGATTTGTGAAGGGAAGCAATCAAACTTTGCTCCCACCAACGAAAGATTTTGTTGAATTCACTATGGCAAGGAACACAGAGAATGTCTGGGAACGCTTGATGAATGATGAAGTTAGTAAGATTGGCATTTACGGAATGGGGGGCATTGGCAAAACAACCATCATGAAGCATATTCACAATCAGCTGATCTCTTTAGGCAAGTTTATTGTTTATTGGGTCACTGTGTCTAAACCATTCAGTATTACACAGCTACAAGGCGACATAGCTAAGGCTCTGAAACTTAGTTTTTTGGATGATGACGATGAACTTGGAAGAGCAAGAAAATTATATGCAGAACTTTCCCGAAACAAGAAGTATGTTATCATCTTTGATGATCTATGGGAATACTTTCATTTGGAAGAAGTGGGTATTCCGGAACCAACACGAGATAACGGGTGTAAAATATTGTTAACCACGCGCTCGAGGGAAGTTTGTGGACAGATGGATTGTGCAAGTGTAGAAGTGAAGCTTCTCACGGAGCAAGAAGCGCTGACTCTATTTCTCCAAAAGGCCGTTA
Source organism: Vaccinium darrowii (assembly GCA_020921065.1). NCBI lineage: Eukaryota > Viridiplantae > Streptophyta > Magnoliopsida > Ericales > Ericaceae > Vaccinium > Vaccinium darrowii. Next base: position 51,302,195 of record CM037152.1, on the reverse strand, counting down.
TAGGTGAGCTTGCTCCAGAAGTGAATTTAGTTGCAGCTGACATGGCCAAAGAATGTGCTTGTTTGCCACTTGCAATTGTTACAGTTGGTGGGAGTATGAGAGGATTGACTGGTATACATTCTTGGAGAAATGCATTGGATAAGTTAAAAAATTTGACGAAAGACGCCATCAAATTTGAAGTTAAGGTTTTGGAGCGACTAAAATTTAGTTATAGTCTTCTAGATGATAAGGTGCTCCAGGATTGTTTCTTGTATTGTTCCTTGTATCCCGAAGACCATGCCATCCCTGTGAAAGAGCTTTTAGAGTTGTGGATTGCTGAGGAATTAATAGATGCAAAGAACAGTGTACAAGCAATGGATGACGAAGGTCGCGAAATATTGAGAAAACTAACAAGTAGATGCTTATTGGAGAGCTGTACTGCATTAAGGGAAGAATGTGTTCGTATGCACGATTTGATAAGAGATATGGCTCTAAGCATAACAAGAAGTAGTCCCCGATTCATGGTAAAAGCTGGTGAGAGACTAGAAAGCATACCAAATGAAGACTGGTCTGTGGATCTTGAGAAGATTTCCTTCATGTACAGTCAGATAAAAGAACTTCCACTAATTGCACCACATGTCTGCCCTCAGCTTACCACAATACTTTTAAATGAAACTGACCTAGCAGAGATTCCGGATTCTTTCTTCACCAATATGCCTCGTGTTAAGATTTTAGATTTATCCAATAACATGATAGAGTCGCTGCCAGAGTCCATCTTCAACTTGGTGAATTTGCATGCTCTAATACTGGGTGATTGTGTGGGACTAAGAAATGTGCTGTCATTGGAGAATCTGAAGGCTCTGACAGTGTTTAAACTGACTACAAGTAAAGTTGAAAAATTACCAGAAGGTATAGAAGAGCTTGTTAATCTCGTAAAACTTGACCTCTCATTTAACTGTGGCCTAGAGGACTTTCCTACCTCCAAGATATGTAGGCTCTCAAAACTAAGATTCCTAAGATTGGACGGGACAAACGTAAAAGTGTCAGCAGAAGATCTCAAATGCTTGAAAGCATTAAAAGTTGTTGCAGTCCAGTTTCCCAATATAACGGAGCTTACTAGCTATGTGACATCCGAGCAATGCCAAGTGTTGGAGAAGTACTTGCTTACTGTGGGAAAAAAAAAACCAGATGAGGAAATAACGAGAAAAGAAGTTTGGATCGATCCCGAATTTGAATCTGATTCTGAATCTGATTATGAACCTCTTGAAAGTGGAGTAGTCAATCAGCCAGTGCTCCCTGCCAACATGGATTGCTTTGGACTTTGTAATTTCCACAATATCATTGACTTATCAACTATTCCATCATTAAAAGATGCCAGAGATTTACGTAGCTGTGTATTCAACCAATGTCTTCAGTTAGAATCCATCTTTTCGTACTCATCCTTCTCAAAAGATGGCCGGATCTTTCTAGGAACTGTCGAGGAACTTGTATTGGATTGGTTACCCCGCTGTAGGGGACTCTTTGACAGGATTGCCCCACTGCAAAACATTTCCTTTAATCTTAAAAGTTTAACTATCTCGGACTGTCACGAAATGGAGAATATTTTCCCCGTCCAAATTTTGCAGAACTTCCCAAACCTCGAGGAACTTTGGGTATTGGGTTGTACTAAAGTGGAGGACATAATAGTCAGAAAGGAAGAGATGAGTAACCAGGACCATGGTCCACATAATCTCGACACAATCAATTTCCCAAAACTCCGGATCTTACGGATACGAAACCTACCAAGATTGAAGAGCATATATAATGGCATGATGGTGTGTGAAGCTATACAAGAAGTGATTGTAGACAATTGTGCCATGGTAAAGAGACTGCCTCTTTCTCTGCAAGCAACAGCACCGCCATCTCCCGATAAAAAAAAAACAGCACCGCCATCTCTCAAGCTCATTGAAGGAGGAGTAAATTGGTGGGAAGATCTGGAATGGGATGATCCCGACGCCAAAGGCATTCTTCAGCCATTTTTTACACAAGGTAAATATCATTGTGTCGTGTGTGATTTGAAATATGAGTGATTGCGGCAAAATTTTCAATTCCAAAGTTAGGGCTCCGGAGCAAATTTCCAAGTGGTGTCCAGTCATTGTGTTGAAATATAAGTGGTTGATTTGTGCAATCCATCAGATTTTTTTTCATGAGGTAATTTCAAATGTCTACACTACAAGAAAAAGCAGTATTGCCTTCGCTTTTAAAAAAGTGGCTAAAAGTTCAATTTCGTTGGCAAAAGATTTTACCCACAAAATATGGTGCGTTGCTAAGGCGTTGCCAAAGGTGTGTCGGGAATAGTTTTTGCCAACGAGAAGTCTACGCGTGGGTAATAAATGAGCTTTAGCAACTACTTTTAGCATTGGCAAAATGTCCAAGTGATGTTGGTAATTGTTGTGCGTTGGCAAAAGTCAAGAAAAATAAGAACAATATATTACTTTTGCCCACAGAAGGAGATATTTTAGCGACCGCTTTCTTTGTGGGCAAAGAGCAACCTATACCAATGCAAATTACTCGTTGGCAATTTTTCCCTGTACTTCTTTTGCCGACAACTAAAATGGGTGGGCAAAATAATTTATATTGTATGTTCGATACCTTTGCATGCCCACAGTTAATTGCGTTGGCAAAGTTTTTAAAAATATCTATAAATTGTAATTTGGAGCTCAGTCTTCTTATTATGTTGACGGGTGGGCCTCTGTGTATAGTGGCATCCAATTGTCCAATTCGACAATGGACTGCTCAAATTGGTCCGAAAAGTTTTAGATCCAAGCCGTTCCTTGTTCCGATCAATCCGAGCCGTCCATAGTGAAAATGGATGGCCGGATTGCGGCCCCACACGGGCTGCCCTGTAGCAATCCCCAATCCTGATGCATATATTCCATATATCCAAACCCCATTAAAAACACAAATATATCCATCCACCATCAAATTTCAAGCAAATCAATCCCAAATGTATCCAAGTACATCCCAAAAGTAACTAACATTCTAAAATATTCAAAAAAGGAACTACATGCAATGCATTTTAGTATCCAAGAGTAATTTACCAATCCTACCAAATCCTAGTATCCTAACGACAAAGCTAATATAAGAAAGCAGAGATCCAAAAACATAAAGCGATTGTGGTGCATTGCCTTCCCAAACCAATCCATCGTCAGCCTGTCAATAAATCCACAAAAGCATCAATGGAAAAATATTTAATAAGGTAATTGTAAAAAAAAAAAGTACCTACTTTTATTGCTCATAAAGGAAATACAGTGCACGGTTTGCTGCTGAAAAAATAATTCTCATTAAAATAGCAAAATGAATCAATTGATTTAGTGAATTCCATAAAGGAAGACAACAGTGACAATTTTTCTATACTTTTAGATAGAGCATAACACAAGATTCATAAGTAGACTGTACTAGATCAGCATGAACTTTGTTAGACAAAGCATACATACACTCTTCATAAGTCTCAGTGCACACTTAGAACTACAAACATCACAGCATATTAGCACGTAGCAGATAACAATTTTGAACCCAGACAGCAAAGCAACTTCTGAACCCAGACAACAACTTTTGAGACCAATAAGAATGAATAGCAACTGCTGAATCCAGGAACAAACCAAAGAAATAATTTCTGAACCCAGTAACAAATCAGAGAACAAGCTAAATGGCAGCCAGAATACTATCCAGATTGTATAAGAAATCATCCATCGAATAAGTGTGTGGTCCCCATTTGGTTTTGACCCAAAAAGCCACTCAAATCTTGATGAGTTCAAGTAAAAGTGATGCATAATGTCTGACTACTTAATTTGGTTACTCCTATCTTAATGGGTACAACTCAGACTGTAAGAGAAAACATAACTTTTTTTAGTCCATTTATGCCCAACAGAAATATCTCATGTTCTACAGCATGCTACAAATACAAACTGAGTAAGTGTTGTTTTGTCGTTTAATTGCCACAAGAATGCTACGGACAGAACATCTGGACTCAACATCCGGATACAACACTTACATGGGTTGGGATGTAAAGGTTTATTGACATGGTTAATTTCCTTCAGATATACAAATTGAGCTGTTCAAATCTTCAAAACAGATTATTGGCAAATTGTGTGCTGCAGTTGGGTGCTGGCAAGATCCTAACTCTGTGTGGGAAACTACCCCTGTTTTTGTTTGTAGAATAAATCCCCCGTATCGTATCTTATGATACAACAGAAAATGTTAGGATGCAAGAAAAGTTTTCCTGAAAAAGTCCAGGAAGGAAAAATCAATGGTTTAGACCTTTTTGGGAAAACATTTCCGTGACTGCTCCTCTAAGGTACAAGTTTACAAAGTGCCACTTTGAAATCTAGTTTTTGTTGGGCAAATAGTGTTAATACGATAGAAGGGTTTTACAACAATACGGATAATAGAGACAAAGGACATAGTCTTTTTGGGATTATGTCCTTAAACGTTGCTCTTTCTGTTGAAGTTGGATTATGTCCTTAAATATTTGACTTAATCAGATTCGATTTGACGAATACTTGGTCAGATTTTTTACTTAGATATCCAAAGATATACACACACAATCCACATGTACCTGCAGTTTACTTAAAGTAACACATCAAAGGTTATGTCAAAATCATGGGGCCCTAAGCGGTAACCTTGTTACTTGTGCATTAGGCGAGACCCGTTCATTACAGTATGTCATAACTTCAACAAGATCTAAGTACCCACTTAACAATTCTAATCCCTTTGGTTCCTACCTAAAACAAAATCGCACATTCCTTGGTTTGGAGAATTATGTACCAAATCAACATTGGTCTTGGTGATTGTAGAACACTTATGTCCAGAACATCAGGAAAATTCTGTTCATAATATCGGCAAAAAGCTCATACAAGTAATATGATGGTGACACTTTCTCCATTTTAAACCATGGCAACATTGTTTTTCTTAGTTTCAATGAATTGAAATTGAATAGCCCACAAAATATTGTATGAAGTTTTTCCATATGTTCTTCTTTTTGCTATTTTTTTGGTTACATAGCATAGTCCTGATCATGGCCGATTGAACAACTAATAATAGATATAAGAGGTTCTATGTACATGTATTATACAGTATTTGACTATACTTAATTTTTACTCCGATCTCAATGGGTCAAAATGAAAATTTGGGGAAAAATTATTTATTTACCTTTAACTTATCCAGTAGAAGTTGCATCATCCTCTTCATCTGATGTGCCTGCCGCGTCATCCTCATCATCTGATGTGCCTGCCGCATCATCCTCTTCACCTGATGTGCCCTCCACAACGTTGCTCCCATCAATTAACTCTTGAACTTCAGCTGGATCTATCCCTGCTTTTGCAGCCAACACCTGAAGAAGGCCTTGAACTACTGTCATGGTCCGAGAATACTTAGCCAAGGTACGTGAATTCTTAGTCAAGGTCTTAGTGATAGGCGCGCAATATCTCAAGATATAAGCGCCTAAGTAGGGCGAATTAGCAATTTAGAGGCGCAATTTATTCCATTTTTCACTTGATGTGGTGTTGTCCTTGGTTTTTCTTGTTTTTGGTTATTTTGTAGGAAACAGGTCGGAAAGAGCGCATAAAGTGGACACATGGCGGTTGGGCATGTTGGGAACCGGTGGGACCCAAGTAAGGACGACCAAACAAGCTTGGAAGGCAATTTAGAGGTGTCGGTATCGATACAGGTCTTTCCCTGTATCGATACCGGGGTGCACATACGCGAACAGAACGTCTGGGTATCGATACAGGTCTTTCCCTGTATCGATACCGGGTGCCTTAAAACCAGCCGTTTGACCTGCCATGTGTGTTGACTTCGGGTGGTTATAAATACTTCCTTTTTAGGTCGAATTAGGGTTCGAACTTAGTTTTGTTTTTGCTTCCAAGTAGTAGCCGACTTTTCCTCTGGAGATTCTACTTTCCGGAGGGTTTTTCATTGAAGTTTTGAAGTTTTGTTCGCAGATTCGCATATTGTTCCGGTAACCTTCTGTTTTGTTTTCATTGAATCTTCGTTCGCGGGAGTTTGTCCGCTTTGTTACTGAATCTTTGCTTTAATCCATATTTAGTTATTCAAGCATGTTTTCTTTTATGATTCCGTTATTTGTTCAGTTTAATATGAGTGAGTAGTTCATTAGGTATGGTCGCGGGGTGATTAACACGCCGTGGCCAGGTCTGGATTCGTTCTGCTCCTATTTTCCAAATTAATAAAGGTAAAAGCAATTTTAGGTTATTAAAGAGCTTCCGTCAGACGTATCCGGGCATTGTCGGAGCCCATGTAATGCGGGGAACGGGGGACCAAAACTTGTTCTTCGCTGTACATGGGTAAACGGCGACCACGAGGATTCGCATCTTTCGGGGTACCTTTTTCTCTCTAAAATCAAACGTTTTTAGAACATCGAACGGAGCGGAATTATCTAGATTTGGTCACTGTCATTATGAACCCTACGACCGTATCTTCTTTTAAACAGTTTAATCAAACCAGTTTTACTCTAGTTTAGTTAATTTCCCCATCAAATCACAAAGGGTGGCTACCTAAGAGCCGTTTCAAAGGTCACAACCCGAGTTTTTAGTTAAGCACTCTCCGCCGTCTCTGTGGATTCGATTCCGGTCTTACCGGGTATTATGCTACACCGGTCTCAGCCCTACGCTTGGGGCAACCCATTAATTTAGGTCTAGGATTTCGGTCAAGCACTTAGCTTGATCATCAAGCTTTTGCTGTAGAACAACCACCTCCTCGGGTGGTTTGGACGATGAAATAGTGCTCCTGCGGCTCCCGTATTCCTTCACGTAAACTGACCTCTTTCCAAGCACATCGATGGAAATTTGTTCCTCGGACAAAGGATTAGTGATATCAGGTTCTGATTGTTCTTTAAGCTTTGCTTCTAATTGAGCCTATCAATTTTAAATCCGTTAGTTCGGGAAAAGAAAACTATAAAGATTTAACACAAAATCAATACAAGCATGTATAAATTCATACGTGACGCTCTTTAGCCTTGTCGTTTATCCACTCTCCCCCATGTCGATGGCGTTTGTGGGTCATCTCGAACTTCTCCGCAATGTTCTGTTTTTTACCCTTTTTTTTCAGCTGCAAGTCCACCAAATTTTCCAGTAAGTATGATCTCAATTATAAAAAATGTAATAAGCTCACAATTGCAAGCCAACACGTACAATCATAGACGCTCGCGATGCGAAAGATCTGGAGCCACTTGTATGATTAAACTTCACCTTGGATCGGGCATACTTTCCTCTGTCAGACTTTGCCTACAATAAATATAAAAAAATCAATTGCAATGCTAATCAAGTTGCTTAATCCACCAAAATGACAAATCAAAGTTCAGCCAGATTCTTTTTCATACCAACAACAAATTAAAGGAAGAATCAAGCGGTTTGTTTTAATTATTTGAATGAATCATGTAAAGCTATTTGCTTATATAAAAGAGGACACAAGAGAAGACATTAAATTATATATTGTCCTTAAACTTGTCTTCATTAAAAAATATGGGTTGAGTGATATATTACCTTCCACTCCTCGGTCTCCCAGACATTATCAATCATTGATATCCAGTCCTCTGGTTTACAGGGATATAATGCATGATTTTTTGGGTTAGCTACCTTCTTTTTCATGGCAAGGTAGTGACTGTACAAGTTGCTCTTCCATTCCTTGTATAAATCTTGACACTTGAGGTCTATGGTCTCCTTAACCTCTATATCATTCTTGTAGTCCCCAATGTCAAAAGTTTGCTGCAATTAGAAAATATAATTGCAATGCTTCTACAACATATATGATTAAAATGTATAATAAGATGAATATTAACTACATTTTTAACTAAATTACCCCAACTCTAACGATGATGGACTCTCTGATCCCAAAATCAATCGCTTTCCAACGAATGTCTCGAACAGGTGCATGATCTCTTATTTGTTCCCCAAGGGCAGCCGCCACTGCAGTGGAATGCTCCCCCACTAGTTTCCGAGACACACGGTCAATTTCAACGGGTATAGGCTTACCAAGTTCTTTCCTGACCTTGTCCATATTCTTCCCTCGAGTTGGGCCTCGTACACCCTTCTTGACCACTAGTGAGGTTGGTGCTATATATTAAAACCACAAAGTTATTTCACTGTTAGTTGACATAAGGCGTTCATATAGAATAAGAACTTGCAATAACTAAATGAAAATGCAATATCATAATGACTAACTGCCTTTAAAAGTGACTCAAGTGATTTACCTTTCAAGTTTATAATAGGAAAGATTTGGTCAAATATGAGCTAACTTAATCTATTTCTACCACTCTAAAGTGATTGGCATTCTCCATGAGTATCAATCTGTCCAAACAACATGAACATAGGGCACTAACAAGCGTACATTTTCTGGTGATAGTCAAATTCATTAGAGTTCATCACTGGAGAGTTAGCCAAATTTTTGAAATTATTTCTCACCCATTCTGGTGATTTTTGTACCTGGACTAGGAAGTTGGTGAGGCTGGATAGACGAGGTGCCGATCTCGGTTGGTTGGGTCGCCGCCTCTGGTATATTTTGTGCATGATCAACCTCTAGTATATTTTGTACATGATCAACCAATGGCGTCGAAGCTTGTCTTGGTACAACTTGAGTCTCTCCTGCCGGAATACTCGTATTTATCCAACGCGGCTGTGAATCTCTTGAAATGTGAGTAGCATAGCCACCCTTCTTCTTTCTTGGAGCCCTACAAACCTAACATAGTTGTAACAATGAATTGTTAGTACAAGTAAATAGAAAGCGAACTAAACCACAAAAAAGTACAGAAAAAGGGGAGAAGGGTGGAGATTGGAGAGACTAAAATGAAAATCTGCTCTTGTAATTTCCTGTTTGCCTTTCCACAATTTTGTATGATACTAAAGATCCTTCATTTAAGAAGCAAGGAAAGAGCTGTGATTCTATCATCTATTCTCTAATTCAGTTTAACATTTCATGCTTCCTCAAGACATGAATACCTATGCAACAAAGTGTAAGACTCAGAAACCACAGGAGAAACTTGTAAGTAGATGTCGATTCGATCAGTAAAATTCCAATGAACTCTACGTGCGTTCAGTTTTCCCTAAATTTAAACTGCTGGTGTCCGTAACCAACTCTTTATGTTTTTACCGGTTCCAGCAATCGTGCTCTCTAATAGAGATCGTGTGCGGAATTCATGCCAAGGAAAAGGGGTTATAAAACGGGCTGTTGGGCGGGAAAAAATCAGTGGCCTATAACAATCCGGGCCATTGGTTTTAGTTTAGCCGAATCAAAGTCCTTAAACTCTTAGATTAAAACAAATCTTAACCATTAGTTTAAGGCAAATTAAATCCAACGGTTCAAAATATAGGAAATTCAAATACTAAGCTTCCTTATTATATAGATAAACTCCTAAAAATGACTCTTTGCTAAAAAGAATAACACCAAATATTCTAGAAAAATTTGTTACCTTATTCCCCTGCAGCCTAGAAGATGCAACACCTTCACTTGAAGAACTCATTCCTTCCTCCTCCTCGACCGGTTGATACTCATCATCATCATTTGTGCAAGCCATCTTGCTCTTTTCCGGTTTACTGCTTTTCTTCTTGGCTGACAGATTCGAGCCAAATAGCCCGTTTGCCAAGTCCTTTAATCCCAAAGATGAAAAAATTGCTGCGTTACGATCCATTGTTTTCTGCCTTTGATCCAAAATTCTTGTCTTCTTTTGGGACAAACACCCTGGCTGAACATATTTCCTGCTAGATTTGGTCATTTTTTGCAACTAAAAGAACCTGGGAGCACAAACCGGCATTGTATAACCCCAACAAATTAGCCAAGAATTTAATTGAAGTACTGCAACATGGCTTTTTGACCTTGAAGGACTTGAATATAATGCCAACCTTTGAATTGCACTTATAATTACTTGGGATGTTTTGGGATTTCAGTTCTTGAGATATTTTGAGCACTTGAGGAAAATGTATTTGGGTAGCTAATTTTTGGATCTAATTGTGTAATGTGTATTGTGTAATCCTGCCCCAAGCTTGGAATGGAACTTGCTTTAAAATTTGTGATTCCACTAGTGTCATTAGCTTGAAGTGCCAAAGTTAGATAAGCTGCTATCTCGTCTGCATTTGGCCAAGTAGTGAATTAACTGCCCAGAATGTGTGTGTGTGTAGATACAAGGACCAGTTTCTCAAGTCATTACCGGGTACCCATCGGTCTAGTGCCGACTTCACTCAGTTCGTTCACTTCCTAAGGCCTTGAAATCTGAATGGCAAATAAACTGCCCAGAAAAATTGGCATATCAAAATGCTCATTTGGTTCACTTCCTATGGCCTTGAAACCTGAATGGCAAATAAAATTCTTAATATACCAGCTACTCTCTGCCATGGCTCATATGTATTATACCAAATCAGTGGCACCTAAATTAGTGCCATTATACCAAATTTTCCATTGAGCAACAAATGGAACAAAGATAACAGAAAAAGTAAGAACCATAAACATCCAAATCATAAGGAGTCCAGATTCAATCAGCGCCATTGGAATGTTGACACGCGATACGGATATTACCCATTAATCTAAACCAAACCAACTATAAACAAAAGGTTCATGGGTCATTCCCGACTTCCAAATTTTTGCCTAACAATAGACATATCAACAAATCACATCTCAGACAAATCGCATACTATTTATGTGTCTTGAGAGAATCATCATTGTGTAGTGTGGCTATGAAGAAACCCCACTCAAAACGAACCAACCGGAGGAACCCTCCGGTCTGCTAATTCTCTCTATAATGCTAATCAAATCAAATCATTCCAACAGATTAGGGGAGTAACAAAACCGATGGACGAATTGGGAGAAACCCATTTACTTACTACAATTATATATCATGTTGGGGAAGAAGGGGTTGGTCGACCGCACCACCGAACCCACCAATTTCCATATCTACAAATCCCCAAAAATATTACTCCTACTAGTAGTGTTTCAGCCATTTCTGATAACTATAGACAAATTGGTAGCAAATATATATGTGAATTCTACATCGAGAGTAAAATAAAAGAAGAAAATTTTACCTGATTTCCTTCTCTTCTCTCAAGAGAGCCCTAAAAGAAACCTTTGAAGATTGATTGACGAAGGTAACGAGGGAATTCATGGCCGAGAGAGGAGGAGATCGTGGGTTGAGTAGGGAACCCATGGGAAAATCTGAGCGCCAATGTTTAGCGCCAAAAAATTTCTCTCCTTCCCTAGGTTTTTTCCTCTCACAGGAAATCGGTGCAGTATTTTTATTTTTTTTGGGGTGCGCCAATGTTAATTTAGGCTGTTTGGTTTTTAGTTCTACCTAAAAAGAAAAAGGTTTTCAAACTACTTATAAAACAGGGATATATTTTCCGTTTGATCTTACTCAAATAATGAAAGTAATTTGCCGACCATACCTTGTTTACATAATTACATTGGATATAAAGTTAGTTATTAGGGAAATGCTAATGGCCTTAAGAGTAAAAAAAAATAATACTTGTGGATCCCACTTAAACTTTAAAATACACTTAAAAATATACTTTAAACTACAAGTGTACTTTAAAATATAAGTGAGAACTAGCAAGTGTACTTTTTTGTACCCTTAACGAGTGCAATAGTGCACCCATTAGCAAGACCCTAATTGTTAAATACTTCTTCCGGATTTGTTTGTCCATCGTTCTATTGCAATCGGACAAAAAATTAGTCATATCTTTGAATTGATCAGTAATTATATGTCTAATAGATTAGTTTTATAAAACAATGTTTTTAAAATTACATAAAATATTATAAATTATAAGATATAATTATTTGATAAGTGATGCGAACTCCCAAAATGAATTAACAGATCCAGACCGAGGGAGTAGCTTTTCTTTTTTTCTTTTTGGCTTAAATTCCAAAATTCAAATGGTCAATTGTTTTTAAGTATTTTGGATTTTTTTTATCACAATGAAATGTTTTCTATCTAGAGCATTTGTTTTTTCGAATTATTAAATGGCTATGAATATGCGATCCACTTAATTTTCCATATGAATGATGGACCCTATTATAAGTAAAAGGTAGATGGTATCAATCACCCAAAAAAATCAGGTGGAGCTCAGGTTATCTACTATAAGACTTTTATGCCTCGGGTTTGCATTAAATGTGATCCAATCATGCTGTCACCGATATCTAATGATCTTGATTTTGGTGACACTGATGTTATCAGCGAGACGCGAAACTCTAACGATTCAGATCGACCAGTGTAAAAATTGACTGGGTTATAACTTTTAAAATCTCTACATTGAATGTAATTGATAACAAACTAAATCTTGTGTTGTAGTTGAATATACGGTGGCTACGTGACCGCGACATAATCAAGATGATCGAGACCGTTGATATTGTTGTGCCTGTTAATTAAATCAATATCGTAAAAATTTGGCAAAATTGGGACTCGAAAGGTCCTTGATCGGGATGTAAACTAAATCTTTTGCTCTAGTTAAATGTACGGCGGCCACGTGTCCATGACACAATCAATATGATCGAGACCGTTGATTTTGTTGTGCTTATTAATTAAATTATTATCAGAAAAAATTTGGCAAAATCGCACTTGGAAAGGTCCTTGATTGGGACGCAAACTAAATATTCTGATGGAGTTGAATATATAGCGGTCATGTGACCGCGACACAATCAAGATGATCGAACCGTTGATTTTTTTTTCCTTATTAATTAAATTTGTCCTCATTAATTAAATCAATATCGTAAAAATTTCACTGAATCAAGTTTGAAAAGGTCCTTAATCGGGATGCAAACTAAAATCTTGTGTTGCGGTTAAACATACAATGGCCACATGATCACGACACAATCAAAATGATCGAGACCGTTGATTTTGTTGTGCCTATTAATTAAATCATTATCACGAAAAATTGGGTGAATCGGTTTGGAAAGGTGTTTGATCGGAATGCAATTTCATTAAGTAAATGATTTTTAAAAAATCACAAAAAAATGCCCCCAAACTTGAGTGGTGAGAGATTGTGTTAACTGTCTAGCGGGAAGATAAAGGTGGTAAAAAATATTGGGGGCCAAAACTTTTTTTTAAGAGGGGGAGAGGGTCACTGACTCATTTAGCACCGATTTGAAACCGACGGGCGCGCACGCGGGGTTCAACTCTGGATCCCGCATGGAAGAGCACCATTGGCACTAAATTATAATTTTATTTTTATCTGTACTACTTTTACCGTAGTTGAATTCGTGGGCAGAATATTTGATATTTTATGTTCCATACCTTTGCCAATTGTTGGTTGTGTGGGCTAATTAATTATAAATATTTATAAATTTGGCTTTATGAGCTAAATTTTCTTGATGCCTATATTCCATCCAAACCCCTTAAAAACACACAAGCATATCCATCAATTATCAAATTCTAACCAAATCAATTCCAAATGTATCCAAGTACATCACAAAAGCAACTCAACTTAACATCCTGAAATATGGAAAAAGAAACTATGTGCAAATTATCTTACCCAAGAGTAATATTAATACCAACCTTACCATATCCTAATATCGTGACAACAAAGCCAATATAAAAAATAGAGACCTAAAACCATAAAGCGATTGCGTTGCACTGCCAAAACAATCCATCATCAACCTGTCAATAAATCCACAACACCAATTAGAAAATATTTCATATGGTAATTACGAACACATAGTACCTACTTTGGAAGAACTAATATTTAATGATTGAAATATAGTGCAAGAACTAAGATTCACTTTCCCACCTACATATCAAGTCTTCCCTTGCAACGGGCGATATGATGCTTCCATAAAGTCACAAGTGCATTACGTGACTTGTGTGAACTGTCCAAATCAAGAAAATTGCAGCAGAGTGGGATTTGGCATGTCAACGCCTTGTTTTTAGGCCATTTTTTGGATTTTGAAGCGTCCGATCAATGATTTCTCAAGCCGTAGGTGAAACGATGCTTCCAATAGGCCAAAAATACTCAATATGGCTTGGGGGAACCATCCAATGTGAGAAAACAGTGGTGGAGCATAGCCCGATACGCTGGCACCTCGTTTTTAAGCCTTTTTGGGATTTCATAGTATCCAAGCAACAAATTTTTGAGCAACGGGCGATATGATGCTTCCTTAAAGTCACAAGTGCATAACGTGACTTGTGTGAATTGTCCAAATCAAGAAAATTGCAGCAGAGTGGGATTTGGCATGTCAACGCCTTGTTTTTAGGCCATTTTTTGGATTTTGAAACGTCCAATCAATGATTTCTCAAGCCGTAGGTGAAACGATGCTTCCAATAGGCCAAAAATACTCAATATGGCTTGGGGGAACCATCCAATGTGAGAAAACAATGGTGGAGCATAGCCCGATACGCCGACACCTCGTTTTTAAGCCTTTTTGGGATTTCATAGTATCCAATCAACAAATTTTTGAGCAACGGGCGATATGATGCTTCCTTAAAGTCACAAGTGCATAACGTGACTTGTGTGAAGTGTCCAAATCAAGAAAATTGCAGCAGAGTGGGACTTGGCATGTCAACGCCTTGTTTTTAGGCCATTTTTTGGATTTTGAAGCGCGAATCAATGATTTCTTGAGCCATAGGTGAAACGATGCTTCCAATAGGCCAAAAATACTCAATATGGCTTGGGGGAACCATCCAATGTGAGAAAACAGTGGTGGAGCGTAGCCCGATACGCCGACACCTCGTTTTTAAGCCTTTTTGGGATTTCATAGTATCCAAGCAACAAATTTTTGAGCAACGGGCGATATGATGCTTCCTTAAAGTCACAAGTCCATAACGTGACTTGTGTGAATTGTCTAAATCAAGAAAATTGCAGCAGAGTGGGATTTGGCATGTCAACGCCTTGTTTTTAGGCCATTTTTTGTATTTTGAAACGTCCAATCAATGATTTCTTGAGCCGTAGGTGAAACAATGCTTCCAATAGGCCAAAAATACTCAATATGGCTTGGGGGAACCATCCAATGTGAGAAAACAGTGGTGGAGCGTAGCCCGATACGCCGACACCTCGTTTTTCAGCCTTTTTGGGATTTCATAGTATCCAAGCAACAAATTTTTGAGCAAGTCCTTAAAGTCACAAGTCCATAACGTGACTTGTGTGAATTGTCCAAATCAAGAAAATTGCAGCAGAGTGGGATTTGGCATGTCAACGCCTTGTTTTTAGGCCATTTTTTGTATTTTGAAACTTCCAATCAATGATTTCTTGAGCCGTAGGTGAAACGATGCTTCCAATAGGCCAAAAATACTCAATATGGCTTGGGGGAACCATCCAATGTGAGAAAACAGTGGTGGAGCATAGCCCGATACGCCGACACCTCGTTTTTAAGCCTTTTTGGGATTTCATAGTATCCAATCAACAAATTTTTGAGCAACGGGCGATATGATGCTTCCGTAAAGTCACAAGTGCATAACGTGACTTGTGTGAAGTGTCCAAATCAAGAAAATTGCAGCAGAGTGGGATTTGGCATGTCAACGCCTTGTTTTTAGGCCATTTTTTGGATTTTGAAGCGCGAATCAATGATTTCTTGAGCCATAGGTGAAACGATGCTTCCAATAGGCCAAAAATACTCAATATGGCTTGGGGGAACCATCCAATGTGAGAAAACAGTGGTGGAGCATAGCCCGATACGCCGACACCTCGTTTTTAAGCCTTTTTGGGATTTCATATTATCCAATCAACAAATTTTTGAGCAACGGGCGATATGATGCTTCCGTAAAGTCACAAGTGCATAACGTGACTTGTGTGAACTGTCCAAATCAAGAAAATTACAGCAGTGGGATTTGGCATGTCAACGCCTTGTTTTTAGGCCATTTTTTGGATTTTGACATACTCAATCATCAAGTTTTTGAACAACGGGCGATATGACGCTTCCGTAGAGTCACGAATGCATAATGTGACTTGCGTGAATGATTTATTTTGAGAAAATACCAGCAGAACATATCCCGATATCCCGACACCTCATTTTTAAGCCATTTTTGGGCTTTAATGTGTCCGATTATTAAGTTCTAGGGGTGAAAGCGGTTCGCTCCGGTCGGTTTTTTGCGGTTTTCAAAAACCGAATATTCGGTTCGGTTTTCACTATTTACCTACCGAAACCAACCGACAATGACATCGATTTTCTCGGTTTCGGTTCGTTTGGTTTCGGTCGGTTTTTTCGGTTTTGCGTTTTGGCTCATTTGAGCTTCAGAAAATGGAATAAAAGAATGAAACAACACATATATTTGGCGAAAAATGCAGAATTATACTATTAATTTATCTATTACTTGCCCAGTTCCATAAAAAGTACAATTAAAAGCAAACAGAATGAATGGAACGGAGAAGTATACAAGAATGGGAAGTTGGATCTATCACTGTATCACACACTAACACCTGACGAGGGAGACTGGGAGTTGAACATTGGTCGGAAAACCAATCGAACAGATTGCTTGGCGACTCGAATAGGGAGAGTTCTTCTTCGACTGCTTATGAACATCGTTGGCTCTTGAATAGAGAGGGGTAAAGGGCTTCTGGTTAATTAGAGCTTCAAAGGCGTGAGCTTCAATGGTGGAATTGATTTCGTTTTGGGTGAGAGAACGGAGAAGAGGAGAGAGAGAGAGAGAGGCATCTTAGATCTGCTATGTGCGGCGTGAACTAGGGTAAGGGGATAACATGTGATTGACGGCTAGGATTAAATAGAAACAGACGGCTACGATTTAATTTAAAGGGCAGCAATTCTATATCCGGTTCGGTTTTTTCCGGTTTAAACCCCATAAAAACCGAAAACCGAACCGAATTTAAAATATTCTGTATATAAAAACCGAACCGAACCGATTGTAATACTTAAATCGAACCGAACCGAATATTTCGGCCGGTTTTCCCGGTTAAATTTTCACCCCTATTAAGTTCTCACATGGAGGACGATATGATGTGTCCATAAAGTCATAAATGCATAATGTGGCCTGTATGAACTATCCAAATAAAGTCTAAAATGGATAATGTGACCCGTTTGAATAAACAATGCTGAGGAAAGTGTCATAAAACGAGATTTTGGGTGCCGACGGTCCTGTTTTAAGCCATTTTCGGGCTCTAAAGTGTCCAAATCTTGAATTGTTGAAAAATATTCGAAACATCAATTTCACCAAGTCACAAATACATAATATAACTCATGTGAGCGGACCAAAGTATAGAAATAGCACAATAACAAGTTTTGACACGCCGATGGCTCCACTTAGGCCGTTTTCGGAGGCGAAGGCATCCGATCATTGAATTTTTACCAAACGCCTAGAAACATTAATTCCCCCAAGTCATAAAAACATGATAAAACTTGTGTGGGTGGAATAACTCAAGGAATTTGCAAAGGAATGAGTTTTGACATGCCGATGTTGCTATTTCGGGTCTTTTTGGGCCTTTGGAGTATCCAAATCTTGTCTTAGGCCATTTTTAGGCTTAAAGGTACCGAATTCCCGATTGGTTGGTTGGGGCGCGAAACGATACTTCCACCAAGTCATAAATGAGTAATGTAACCCGTGCAAATGGATCAAATGACAGAAATAGTGGCGTGATATGTTTTGACATGTCGGCGGCTCTGTTTTTAGGCCATTTTCGGGCCTCAAAGGATCCAATCTTTGAACTTTTTAGCCAACGAGAAAAGCGACACTTCCAAACCCTAAAAAAATTGGTTTGGGAAGGTTACCGGGCTGGTGTGCACCCTTAAGTAGAATGCAATCCGGCATGTTAATGCTTCATTTGGGGCCATATTTGGACTTTGGAGTGTCCAATCAATGATTTCTCGAGACGTAGGTGAAAAGATGCTTCTAGTAGGCCAAAAATAGTCAATATGACTTGAGGGAACCATCCAGTGTGAGAAAACAGTGGTGGAGCATAGCCAGATACACCAACACCTCATTTTTTTAGTCTTTTTTGGATTTCATAGTATCCAATCATCAAATTTTTTAGCAGCGGGTGATATGATGCTTTCTTAAAGTCACAAGTGCATAACGTGACTTGTGTGAAGTGTCAAAATAAGAAAATTGCAGCAGAGTGGGATTTGGCATGTCAACGCCTTGTTTTTAGGTCATTTTTTTTTATTTTGAAGCGTCCAATCAATGATTTCTCAAGCCGTAGTTGAAACGATGGTTCCAGTAGGCCAAAAATACTCAATATGGCTTGGGGGAACCATCCAATGTGAGAAAAAAGTGGTGGAGCATAGCCCGATACGCCTACACCTCGTTTTTAAGCTTTTTTTTGGATTTCATAGTATCCAATCATCAAATTTTTGAGCAACGGGCGATATGATGCTTCCGTAAAGTCACAAGTGCATAACGTGACTTGTGTGAACTGTCCAAATCAAGAAAATTGCAGTGGAACAAAATCCGGTATGCCAACGCCGTGATTTTTAGCCTTTTTTGGGCCTCCAAACACCCGATTTGTCGATTTCCCAAGTAAGAAGAGATATTTTACCTCCGTAAAGTCACCAATACATGAATTGGCCTGTGCGACCCATCCGAGTCAAGAAAATACCATCAAAGCAGAATTTGACTTGCCAAAGCCTTGGTTTTAGCCGTTTTTCAGCCCCCGGGGTACCCGATTCATCAATTTCCCTAGCGACGGGCAATATTTTGCCTTATTGAAGTCATTAATACATAATATAATTGTTTTGTGCCATGAAAGTCAAGAAAATACCATCAGACCATAATTTGACTTGCCGACACCTTGGTTTTAGCCATTTTCGGCCCCCGGAGTGCCCGACTTACTGATTCTTCGACCTACGGGAAGTATTTTTCCACTGCAAAATCATAAATACGTAATATGACTTGAGTGATCCATCCCAAGTCAAGAAAATCGCAGTGGCGTAAAGTTTGGCATGCCGACGACTCGATTTTAGCCGTTTTCGGCCACAGAGTGCCCGACTTATTGATTCTTCGAGCGACGGGAAACATTTTGCCTCTATAAAATCATAAATACATAATATGACTTGCATGAGCCATCCAAGTCTAGAAAATCACGATGGAGTAAAGTTTGGCATGCCGATGGCTAGATTTTAGCTGTTTTCGGGCCACGAAGTGCCTGACTTACTGATTCTTCGAGTGACGGGAAACATTTTGCCTCTTTAAAATCATAAATACGTAATATGGTTGCGTGAGCCATCCAAGTCAAGAAAATCTCAGTGGAGTAAAGTTTGGCATGCCGACGGCTCAATTTGAAAAAAGAGACTCTTCTTTAAAGTTCCTTTTTTGAGAGCATTATTCTTTTTTGTCGAATTTTCTTCAGTAGTTTCTTTTTATTTTTCGTCAGGGTTTTTTTACTTTTTATTCATCTTCATGAGAAAGATTACAAAAATGAAAAAGAAAAGAAAATGTTAAAAAAAAATCACCAAAAACAAAATTTAGGGGATGGTCTAATCTTTTTATCTCTACAAATTTATCTTTTCCGGTGGAGTTACTTTTAATAACATGAAAAGGAAAATCAGACTATTCTCTAAAAACCTATTATACAAAGAGAAAAAACTTCGCATAGAACCTACACACTAGTAAAATGTGTGTCGAAATCCCTCCTCTTGGCCGGAAAAGAAGTTGGCACCTACACATACTCGTAGAATGTGTGTCGGCAATATGCTCCCTCCTCCTGGCCACAAAATAAGTTGGCGCCTTTATTTTTATCTTTCTACGCTATTGCCGACAACCATATACTTCGTTGCCAACGTGTGAGGTTTTTCGTCGCTAAAAACTTACATTTACCAACAAAAAAAACAGTGCGTTGCCGGAGTTAGTCGCTAATAGTGCATTTTCTTGTAGTGCTATATGCACAAATTACTTTTCCCAAAACAAGTCTTGGTGCTAAAAATCACTTTTAAAATTTGTCTTTGTTCAATTTTTTTCGCATTTGCTAGTTTTGCATCATTTTTTTTGTGGTGTTTAATTGTCTGTCTTGACGAAATGAATCGAAAAAGTAAGATATTTTGACTTTTGCCTAAATTTTTTTTTTAAAAATAACCAACTTTTAGTACTTTTAGACGGTATAAAAACAACTTTACGAAGCTGAGTCTTATTTGCTTTTACTTTGATTGGCGAAAATTACTTTGTAGCTAGTTTAAAATTATTACTGTTGATTCCTTTATTCTTGAACTCTTGTAGGATTTTTCTACGGATAGCTTGAAAAATATAAGGATGACCTGCAAAGTGTTTCAAACATAGGTATGAAATCTCCAATTCGGTACTATTGTTACAAAGCCAAGGCTGAACCAATCAGGACCTTATTTTATCGTATCCTCCATTTCATTTCATATTATTTCAATTCGTCCATTTTGTACTTAAAATCCACAAAAACATTCATCTTTTGCTCTAAGTTATTTAGAAGTTAATTTTGGAAATCGACACCCTTATTTTCCTGTGGATCGACTCGGACTCATCACGATACTATGAAAATCTTTAGTTATAGTCCGGTTATTATAAATAAATAAACTAATTTGATGGCCATTTGGTAAACATAAAATGACAATTTCATCGACTACCAAATGAGTGACATTAAATTTTGGCGCCTTTGCCGGGGAAATAATTGTTGTGTTATTTTCAAAGTTAATTTCTATTTTAGTTTGAATTATTTCTTTTTTAACGTTTTCTTTTAGTGCAGATTGTTCGATTTGTTTGAAGGATGAGATTTATAGTGATATGGAGCTTTGAACGTGTCACTCTTATCTACCAAATCTGCTTTGAACGTTTTCTTTTACTGCAGATTGTAAATTTTTTTTTATGGCATCTTTTACTTGGCACCTTGCACTTCACGGCTAGTTGCATGATCGTGGTTTTGATTGATGAGTGTGGATAGTCCGGAAATCTTGATAAACATCAGCGGAGATCGACTTTTACCCAAAGTGTGTTTTGAGCCATTCTTTCATTTGGAGGGTTGCAGGTTCACTTACTCTTATATTTTTATTGTTCACGCAAAATTTTTCTTGGATGCCGGAAATGCATTACTTGTGTAACACTGCTTTTTGTCTTGAGATCAAAGAAACTTCGAAAACCATGCTGGACTTCGAAAAGGATTTTAGGCCATCTTTATTTTATTGAGCCTGTTCGTTTCGATTGGCACATACATTTATCCCTAGTTCGCCATTTTGAGCCCTTTCACATGTAAACCATCCTTGTTGAGCTCCAGTATTAAGCAAAATTACTGGGATGGGATAAGGCCTATGTAATGGTGGAAAAAGACAAGAAAAGAAAATTGGCGTGCTTTCGAATCATGCTATGGAAAAGAAGCTATTGAATGGCTCATAGTTGTGAGACGTGTGGATTAACAAGATACAGCTAGCCATTAGAACCAAACCAATTCCTATTTGTCAACATTCATGGGGTAAGCATGTGATTTATGGGAACGGTGAAAGCCGCAAGAGGATGGAGAGAAATGTGGCGGAATTGAGGAGGGACATATCATTGCCAATAAGTCCCACTGGTGTCAAATGTGAAAATGAAGCCTATTCTCGAACATATATTTACATTGACCTTGCCTATACACTTTTCCAAATTAAAGTCCTAATTGATCCTAAGAATGGCATGGTTTGAGTTGTTGATATGATTTATTGCTTAGTCACTGTGAATTCTATATTTTCCGGTGTTTGGCATTCCTTCCATGAGGCTATGGGCCTTATTGATTAAGCGTTGTTCGTGTGTCTTATTGAGTCAAAGTTTAGTTTTGATGGAAATCCGGGTTGTCTCTCACTTTGAAGTTGGGATCATGTTCATGCTAGCTAATTTCTCACACACTCCTAGTATTGATGCCATGGAATTTATTTACAAACTCACAGTATTTTGAATTATCTTTGCCTGCATTTAAATAAGGAAAATGTTAATTTGGAGTTTGAATGGAGAATAAATTTAAAGTGTTTGTGGGTGTCATTGCTGTGAACCCTCACGAGACTTCACTTGTCTTACTAAGGCCGCCTAGAGGTTTAAAAGGCTTCTGCATATGCTAAATGCAATCGTTGGTCCTTCGACATAGGATATATATTAGAATAAATTGTTTTCTTTTTCCTTTTGTTTTGCTTGAGGACTAGCAAAATGTAAGTTGCGGGGTGTGATAAGTGCCGAAATGTACACATTTAGGCCGCCTAATGTACATTTGTTATGTCCTTGATTATTACTACATTAGGTTTTTTATTATATTTTTGTGATTGCAGGTCACAAGGTTATTTGTATCAAAATTGGCCTTAAATGAGATGCTAAAGACTAATATGCAGTTGGTGCGTCAAATGCATGGTACTGAAGATGCTAGGCCATTTGGTAATGGACAGTGACTGCATCTGCTGTGGAAATTTGGGAGGCACCACCAATTTGAACTTACACTTTCAAAGCAGAAAGCATATATGTGAGGCTTATTTGATGAGACAAAACTCCGCATCCTCCAGCGAAGCTTCATTCAATAGCCTGCAAGCTTGGCTTTTATCTTTTCATTTATTTCCCCACTTTCCATTGTTCCCCATCAAATAATTCTATAGTATTTTATTGTTATTGGAGACCATTTGCTTATAATTTGGTTTCTTTACAATTTGTTCAATTAGTTGTTTGGCTATATATCTTTCATTTTGTTAAATGATTTTCTCGAGTATTCAAGACCGGGTGTGGTTTGTGTGATTTCAAACACTACGCCATGCAATAGTTTTCACATAAAATATAAATAGAGAGCTGAGATAGCTTATGCTACGAGAAGAGAAGACGAGTGTACCTATGATCCTAGTTTAGCGTTATTTTAGTGTAGACAATCCGTGCTAGTCAAAGATAGGCTATGCCGGTTCATGATTATATTTATCCTCTTGACAATACTTGTGGGGCTTGTAGCTGTCACGGTTCATGATTATATATCTCCTATTGACGATATTTGATTTTTCAATGTGAATGAAAAAATGCCCACTTTCAGCTACACGAAAACCTTAAAAGTCCAGAGTATCAAAATTAGCAGTGATTTCTTAACCTAAAGTTGGTTGAAGGAGAAGGGAAAGCTAAAACCCCTTTCCAAGATTGTTTCAACCCCAAAAGCCAAGGGAAAGCAAGTCGCGGCCAAGCATTTAACCACTCCAAGGAACAAAAACTGTGTTCCGGATCAACAGTCCTTTCAAAGTGTTCAAAACCTCAAACCAACAACCATTGCATGGCCAGTGATACGGTAGCGAAGGCTTTGTTTTTCACTTTCCAAAGAAAGGCATTGTTGTGAAAACTTCGGCAGAGTTACGTACCCCATTGACGAAGATATGTTAAGGATTGAAGAGGCTTGAGATAACCGGTCAAAGGAAGCGTACATTGGGGTATTCTAACCAGTCATCCAATGAAATGTTCTAACCAGTCATCCAATGAAATAAGATGCGGTCCTAACAAATCAGTGCTAGTGGATCCTTCAATTACGAATCTAAGAGTGTGGAAGGGCGGAATTAAGGCCAAGGACTTGTTTAGGACTCAAAACCGCGAGGAAAAGGAAACTAAGATCTTTAAGATGTGTCCAGAGAAAGATCAAAGGGAACTCTAAACAAACTTTGCAAGCCAAAGAAATGATAGACCTCAAATACGGCTACACATGAGGGGGGATGTTAATGTATATTGTCCCACATTGCCTAAGAGTGGAATGAGTGATCACTTAATATATGATGGGACCTCTCCACTCATTGCCAATTGGTTTTGAGATGGATATAGAGTTTCTACATAGTATCAGAGCGGGGCCCATTCCACCCCACATTTAAAAAAAAATAATTCACAATCCACGCCCCACGATGACAGACCAGCAAAAAGGCTGCACGATGATAGGACCCAAAAAGTGGCCACACGTGATAGACCTCAAATGCGGCTACACATGAGGAGGGATGTTAAGAAATATTGCCCCACATTGCTTGGGGAAGGAATGAGTGATCACTTTATATAATGTTGGGTCTGTCCACTCATTGCCAATTGATTTTGATTTGGATATAAAGTCTCCACAAGAAATCGTTGAAAATAAATGAATGGTGAGAAAACTATTCAGGGACTACTTAAGTATAGGCATACGAGGAACCATTGGCAAATGAGAAAGCATCCAGTAATTCAGATTCCATGGACTCTGCTCAAGAAGAAGCC
Organism: Vaccinium darrowii; assembly: GCA_020921065.1. Lineage (NCBI taxonomy): Eukaryota > Viridiplantae > Streptophyta > Magnoliopsida > Ericales > Ericaceae > Vaccinium > Vaccinium darrowii. The sequence continues at coordinate 51,278,131 of CM037152.1, read as the reverse complement.
ATTCCTTGCTCGAAGGTAGTGCAATCAACAAACGCAAAATGAAACCGTTTTGTCCAATTCTCGAGAAAACTTTGAAGATCAGCAGATTGAATCTTAAACTTCATTCATTGAAAGGTTGGTGTTTTGTATGCATTGGTCGCATGCAGTCTTGCAGAGATTTCAGGATAACAACAATCACTCTGGATGAAAAATACTTGGCAAGCAGGACACAAATGAAAAAACTGAATCCAATGTAATCCACATTGCAGGCGGCTGTTCATACTTCATTGTCCCATGGGAGGTCACCTTGAACACCCAAAAAATAATTTTTTTTTTAGAATACATGTAATATTTTTATTTTAATTTAGCCCTTCTTGGACAACCAACCCAAAAAGTAAGCCCACGAATGAATCCACTGTAATCCACTTTGCAGGTTAAATGGTCAATTGAGCATCCAAAAAAAAAAAAAATTTGGGTACAAGGAAGGAAGTATTTTTATTTCTTACTATAATTTGAACACTTAGTCCAATATCATGAACATCCATCCATCTAGGTAATTCACAATTGAATAATTAATTCATTATCCCAAAACAAGTTATACACTCTTAAAGAAAAAAATTAGAAAAAAACAACGAAAAAAATGATCTATTGGTATCAATATCATATTCGGGCTCCTCTCTAATGACAATCAACTCATATCCCAAAAACAATAGCATGTATAAAAAATAAAAATAAAAATCCATGCTAACATATTGGCCACAAAATTTCGTGCAAAAGAATATCGGTGAATTGATGCACCGGTTTAATCTCCTCAAAATATAAATATTTGTTAGGAATAATTGTAACATCTTTGTGTATTTTTGTACACTGAGGTATATATTAAATTTTGGATATATATGACTGGCAAATAGAACTAGCAGAATTAAGGTAATTTTTTGAACACCCTATTGAAAGTTCCTGGAGCCTCCTAGGCAAAGCTTGGGACTTAAAAGTTTGCATCCTCCTAAAGTGTTTAGGTTCGATATCCCTCATGTGCTATCAACTCCTTTGAAGCCAGTCTATACATAACTTTGTTCTGACTTTAATTGGGCTCCCTACATATGGAAGGTAATATTGAACCCTCAAGATTAGTCAAGGTGTGCGTAAGCTGGCTCGAACACTAAAAGTATCAAAAAAAAAAAAAAAAGTCTGACTGTGCCATTACTACTCTTTCTTGTCTTCGGTCTGCTCAACTGTTTAGTTTAATGTCTATTGTAGCTGGCTGTTTATTTTTTAAGTCGGGAATTTATGCCATTCTATATGTCATTGCTTCTGCTTCTTTTTCTTTATCTTTTTTTTTTTTTTAAAAAAAATTAGGTGAATTAGTTGAAATGGGGTTACGAATAACTAAGTATTAGCGAAAACCAATCAATAATAGAATAAGAATAGTAAATAAATCGACAACAAGATTTACGTGGTTCTCCAAAACCGAGACCTCCACGGGAGTGAGCGAGTCTGTTATTATGATAAAAGTCGGTCAGGGGTTTTACACTAGGGCCTCGATTGGATGAGGGATTATTTTCAGGGGGATAAGTTATGGAGGGGGGGGGGGGATAAGATAAGGGACAGTGCTGGGCGTACATAATGGTTTGCACAGAAAACGTACCGATCACGTTTGGGGACCCACTTTTGGGTCCCACACGAGTGATTCGAACCGTTCATTGTTCTTAAAACATTTTTCCGAGGGGCTCCACCAAATTTCAGCTCAATCGGACGGTTGGAAGTGCTCCAACCAAAGTCCCACCGTTCCAACCAATTTTTTTATCACTCATGTGGGACCCAAAAGTGGGTCCCCGAACGCAATCGGTACGTTTTCTGTGCAAACCATTCTGTACCTGTATCTTTATCCTAAGATAAGAGAGGGTATAAGTTTTGGAGGGTTGGCCCACATTGATGTGATATTTATGAAAGGGGGTAAACAAGTAGATGGTTTGGATGAAAGATTAAATAAGGGGATAACTTTTGACTTGGTTGGATGTTTTATAAATAAGAGGGGGTGAAAGATGGAAAAAACTGTCAAATTACTATTTTGCCCTTGTGCAGTGTTAAAACTTGAATATGTATTAAATTAACTATATAATTGCAAAACCTAATCTAATTAATTAATTTGGGACAATTTCAAGCTATATTAATTCATTTCAAAACCTAATTGCAAAACCTAATCTAATGAATGCCTCTTGCTCTTCTCTTCTCCTTGATTATTTTCTGTTTAATCTTGTCATCCTAAAAGGCTACAAAGGGTTTGATGAGTACGACATCAAACAAACACAATGAAATTTTCTTTTTACGATTTTCTCCATGTCAAAGTATAAGAACTTAGTAGGTTGTACGGCTTTAATCTTGTTCGTCTAACCCCTACTTGGACCAATGAAGCATTTTTTTTCAAGCCAATTAAAACTAGAAACAATTACTAGGGTTCTGTTTTCCTCTGGGTTTTTCTTAAGGGTTTGAAAGCCTTTTTTGGCCACAAACAAATACACAAAATAAACCTATGTTAACAGTTGGTTTTTGTAAATTTACATACCAAAATAAATAAATAAAATTTCAGTAACAAATCAAACAACATTAAAGATCAACAAACTCAGTAACAAAGCCCTACAAAATCGACAAAATGCAATACACAAACCGACATCAATTTATTTGAAATCTATTAACACTGTTTAACGGACCCTAATCTATAAGAAAAATCAGCAACAAACCCTAGAAAAATCAGTACGAAACCCAAGATCGAAAACCCTAGAAAAATCAGTAAAAACGCTAGAAAAATCGATACAAATGCAGTATACAAATCCTAGATTGAAAACCTTCCAAATCAGACCACGTAGATCGAAAATATAAGTACAAAAATCATTAATCTTGGTCAAAAACTTCCATACCTGATGTTCACACCAGATTGCAAGAAAATCGCCCCAGAATCGCACAGAAAACCCTTCTCTGTTCGATCTCACCCACAGCAATAGAGATGGCGGTGTGAGGGTTGGTAAAGGGGATAAAGAGGGTTAAATCCGTCAAAATTGTACCCCTCCACAGCCGGATAATTTTTGGGTAGCCCCAGGGGTGCCCAAAAGTTATGTGGGAGAAGGGCTCGACAGCGTGAAAACTTATAAGGGGTGCCTTTCCCCCCAGCCAAACAGGGCCTAGAGAGTATTTACAAGCCCTACTCTATCACAACCCTAATTATTCCATACCGTACTGCTCCCCTCTGTTTCGCTTGGCGTCTGGCCTTCTCTATAACTTCTCCATATCTCTCTATATAAGCCACAAGTTCCAACACTAAGAGAGTTTGAAGTGAATTAACCCAAATTATGAAGGATCTTGCTAACGTGTGCCTAATGGGCACACAATAAGCACAGAAACAAACAAAATTAAACAACACACACTCTAATACATCTTTTACACTTTTTAATACATTTTCACATATCCCTATACACTTTTCACATATTTCAATACACTTTTTCAATCTTAACGCGTGCCTATTGGGCACACGTTAACAATTTCCTTAAAGGGTCTTCCATATCTATATGTCCTTATTCAATTTTTTTTATTGAATTTGTTAGTTTTACGTCTATTTTTTGTGGTTTCTTGGCTTTTCTCGACGAGAGGAATCTAAAAAGTATAAAGTTATAAACCAAATTTAGAGTTTTGTGAATTTTGGATTATTTTTTGTCTTTATTTACAAAACTTGAAATTTGGTTAATAATTTTATACTTTTTAGATTCCTCTCGTCGAGACAAGCCAAGAAACCACAAAAAATTAACGTAAAACTAACAATTTCAAAAAAAATTTTTAAATAAAGACAAATGAAAAAACCAAAATTAAATAGTCCGAGTGTACAAATGGACCATCAAAACAAGCCATCCACGCAGGGCCGGCCCATGGGTAAGCCCAGCAAGCCCTCAGGCTTGGGCAACCCACTTAGGCCAGGGCAACTCAAAAAACAAAAAAAATCAGTTTATATATAAATATAGTTAAGCTTCCATGTATGACATAAAGTGTTTAGTTTCGTCAGTGGTTGGTAACTTTCTGGCTATGGCCCTATCTCTGTGACAACCTGAGTTCAATTCCCCATGCTACAAATTTTTTGACTTTCGGAAATTTTCAAGTTTTTTGTCTCGTTTTTTTTTCCCCACCCAATCCACAATTTCACAAAAATCACACTACTTAATTACACTTTGTTAGAATTTTTACATGTAATAAACACACGAACAATGTAGAGGTGATATTTTCTTATATTGATTAAAAAAATTCTAATGATGGAAAATCACGGTTAAAATACAGAGCAAATTTATTTTCTTCATAACAAACTCTTACAATCATATCTTTTTACGTTTATCTTTGTATCCTTTTTGTTTTATTTTTTTTATTTTATAATTTTTTAAAAAGTACTCTTGAAGATTTAGGGGACCCAATATTGAGAGTTTGCTTCATACAATGAGAAGTTTTCTTTGAATCGGATCTTGCTCATCGTATATCATTGTAACGGGAATTACATTTTGATTGTGATTTTTTTGAAGTTATTCAAGCTAAGTAAACTTGATTTTTTTTCCTAACTTGCATGTCATCTTATTTTTTGACTTAAAGAATAAGTGGGCAACCAAAATCAGAGCTGGCTGGGGCAACCCAAATATTAGGGCCGACCCTGCATCCACATGGGCTTGAATTAAATAGTTCACGATTCCTTAATCATTGGACTGCCGAATCCGGCATCTAATGAGGCCCCTAACCGACAGAAGTTGACTTTCTTTTTCCAATTGATTGGCCGCGGACTCCTAACCGGGATAGGTTGACATCCGGGTTATTGCTTATTATAATTGATGAAAGTAAACGCTTGATTAACCACCACTAGAGGTGGCAAATAGATGGGTTGGGTTGAGTTGGGTTGGGTTGGATTTGAGTGGGTTGGTATGGGTTATGAATTGAGTACGAGTGGGTTGAATATGGGTTAAAAGTAAATGGGTTGCATATGGGTGAGTTAGATGTGGGTCAAGTCAAACCGAAACCAACCTGACCCAACCCGACTCTTTTTTTTTTTTTAGCATGTGATAGAAATAACGGTTTCAATTTTATTCAGTGCACCTCATGTTTCTAAGTTGCGATTGTAATCAAGTTTTTTGCCGACAATATTCAAAATTATTTTGGATGGTAGACGGATGTGATGGAAGTGGGGAGGAACAAAGTAAATTCACTCACAATCTAAGCAAATCATCGAGAAAGGAATTATGTCGCGAAGTATGAAATGAGAGAATGAATCTCAATTACTTGGACGGCTCGGATGCATCGAAAGGGTACCACGTTGGCACCGCCAATTAACCGATTTAGTGAATCATTAATTAAATTGAGGGCTTCCACTTAATTCCCAGACTAAGTGAAGTCAAATTTGCTAAATACATTTAGAATTAGGAAAAGGCTATAATACACACCCCTTAAAATATTACGAATCATAGAAAATGTTATGAATAATATTTTATGGTCGATATATTTTTTCAGATATCGATACACTTTTTTCGGATATCGATCCAATTTTCGGGTAGAGGATAGCAGTTTTAGAGAAAGAGAGAGAGAATGGGCGAGTGTGTGTGAGTGAGAGCAGAAAAGGAGGAGGCTTTTTGGATCCAAGGTTTTTTCTCTCTCTAAACTGGCAGGATTTGACGTTTTTGGCTAAAAAACAACTCATCAGTCTCTCGTTTCTCTACGTTTTTATCTTTATTACCTATGTAAATTGATTAATTGTTTAGGCATCTTAAATGTTAATCCAATTTAAGGTCCAATTAAGCCACTTGACCATTTTAATCTTCTTTTATCGGAACAACTATTTTGTGATAAATATTTATGGATGAAAATCTGACGTAAAAGATTGTAAATAAAATGACATGTGATTTTATATAGAAAATGTTCACCATAAATATCACTAAAATAATTAGGGAAAATGATGAAAACATAGCAAGGAGGGGAAAAATGGCAATTTCATGGGCATGTTTTCAGAAATGACCAATACATGACACGGATAAAAATAATTCCACATACATAGCATTTTATCACTGTACTACCCAAAAATTCCTGAGTGTATTTTTCTCCCCCAAATCATGCAAAACCCTACGTGCAACAATTTTGAGATAAGATGCAATGTTGGTTTATACTAGGTGCAAATCTAATTCAGTTACAGTGCAATGTTTGAAAGATCTATCAAAACAGTTTGATTTGACCTCACCATAGCAAGACAAGTTGACCTAACCTATGTGCAATGAGTTTGAGCTAAGTGAGTGCAAACAATAGCAATCTTTTCATTTAAGGAGCAATTGTAAGTTTTTCCACAAAAATAAAAAATTGAATTTAGACATTATACGGTCAACTCAATCTTTCCTCGATGGGTAATGGTATTCTCAAAAGGTACAATGGAAATTCACTTAAGGTGCAACGTTTTTTCTTGAACGAGCAATAGTTATTTTTTTCAAGTGAGTTAATAGAACTACAAGGCATCGATTCCCGATACAGAATTGCAGCATTGGGGGTTTGGTGACTGTGTTAATGGGACTGTTTGGCACCCCCACTCTAGTGGTTTTGAATAGACACGGCTGTGCGTAAGGAAAGGGAAGAGGGGGTTTTAAGAAATGTAAGGGTATTTTGGACCTCAAATCTTCACATGCCCTCCATGTGTATTTTTTTTTTCCTTGCCACGTTTTTGTGATTTCCAAAAACTATGTCCATGAAATCGGAATATTTACTTTTAGAAAGTATGTTTTGGTCATTGGCCCAAAGAAGTATGGTTTTTTTCTTTTCCAGAAACATTCTAGAAACACTAATAAAAATTTAAGCAGAACCAGCTTTCGTAACTGCGAACCATTTAACTGATAGTTCGAGAGTTTTAAAATGTTAAAGAAGCGAAACTGTGGGGCTCGCTTCTCCGTTGTACCTGTTTGAACCTTGTTCGACAGACCCGGATGGGTAAAGGAGTGTTGAGAACTCGAAGTATGTGAGATCAGCTTGGGATGGGAACCTGCACAAGTGACACCCGCGTCAGCACCTTGCCCGGACGGTGGTGGTCCGGGAAGGTACTCCGACGGTCTAGTAAGTCGCCGGAAAAAGGGTGTAGATGAAGGAATAAGTAACAACTTTTTTCTTAGGGGGTTCCCAGAGAGACCTTACCTATTGGGGGATCCTCCCTTTTTATAGGAGAAGGGAAGCTTCTCTCCTACACCATCCCTCTTCCCCATGCACTGTCCCATCCTGACTAAGCACATGGGCCTGTCATCATTACCTCGCAGCTTCGGCTGACGTCATCCTACTCTGCACTCAACAACTTTCGAATACCCTTTGGTCCGTCGCGTGGTTTGCCAGGTGCCTCGAGCGCAACGTCCTGACGCCACCCGACGCTGGCTCGATCACATCTGTCACTTGTCAAATCACCAACCACCCCTTGTCAGGACGGCTTTAAGAGCCCTCGGCTGAAGCCCCTCCCCTCGGCCAGCATCCCCAGCCCCTGGCTCCCGGGCCGTTGCCCAAGCTATGCCGTTTTCCTTTCAGCGGATGGCATGAGACAAGCCGGGTACTCGGAGGCCTGGTTGACGTACTGGTTGTCACTGTCCCTCGGCGATGAGGTCCTTCGGCGACAAACGTGGTTTCCAGGATCGCATTCAACCTAGCCGAGGAGATCCCTGTAAGAACAACCAGTTTGGAAAACCTATCCGAGGGCTCCCAACACCGAGTGGTTTGATGCCGCCAGGAATTGATGGGGACCGGATTCACTGAGCCCCCGTTGACCCTTACGGCCCCTCTGGACCTCGGCCACCACAGAAACATATGAAATTGCATCCAAATACTGTTTGGGATGGGGGTGGGGGTGCTGTGCAAGGTACGCATTCGAGTCGTCTATTGCTCGAATGGACAACTAAGATTTAATCTTATTGCGCGCGGCAATAAGCGGCTCGAATGCAAAGGAGTTGAGATAAAATCTGGGACATCCATCCAAGCAATGGACGGCTCAGATGCGCACAACACAAAATATATAATCCTAAACATAATTTTCACTAGTATAATACAAAAATTGGACTCACTAATCGTGAGTATTCAATTTGTTGCTGTGCATGTAAGGTATTTTCTTTTTTAACTGATTTGTTTTATAGTTTTGAAGATAGTGTTTTCGTTTTTTCGATTCGTGATTCGTGTGACAACAAAACAAAAAACAAAAAATATGGATTAAACTCGACGATTATATGAAAAACAATAGACTTTTTAAAATTCCTTTCATGGCTAGTGATAAGTATTTTCATTTTACATTATCTTTTCCTCGTTTCAAACAGATTTTCTGATTTGAGAATGACTACAATATACATCAATTAAAGGTGTGTACCATATGCACCTATTGTATGGTTCATATGATGTCACTTCGTCGGCAATCGTTAGGAATTGGCTACAATACACACCCATTAAAGGTGTGTACCATATGCACCTATTGTATGATCCAGATTATGTCACATCATCAGTAATTGTAATATTTTTTAGTTTTTTTGTAACTTTTCAGCAATATGATTCGTAATATTTTGTTGTGTCTCGTAACTTTTATAAAAAAAAAAAAAAAATCGTAACTTTTCAGCAATATAATTCGTAATGTGAATTGTTTTTATGGAGAATTGCAAATTTCTTCTAAATTTCTATTCCCCCGTCGGTAATATAGTACCTTATTTTTCTACAGAAAGGATTTCAATAAGGACCTACAAGACCGTCTCAAAGAAGGGGCAGAGGGATACATTAGAAATGTTGATCACAGAGAGTTTAGGCGATTGAATGAGACTAACATGTATTGTTCTTATTACGTCAATCTTTAACTATAGTCCATTAACCACATATATGATTTCCTTGTACTAGGTGCTTGCACTAGCTTCAGAGGTGTGAGAAGAAGATAAACCCCCCTCAGTGCCATGATTGGAAAGCCATGTATGCTGAAAAAGCAGCGAATCCGGTTATGTTTGCTGGAAAGCCATGTATGCTGAAAAAGCAATGTATACACTAACTCACTTATGTGAAATTTCTTTTTTCCTTGTCATGAATCCGGTTATTTCCAATGACCTTTCCATGAAATTGTTATATTTACTTTTTAAAACCACCGAATTGAAATTCTCCCTTAAGGCGTGTATGTTTAAATAGTAACTAGAGCTAAGCACAAAGTTACTTTTTGATAAGTATTTTTACTAAGGTTATTTTCTGGATCTCACTATTATAAATGATGAAATTAAACAGTTAATCCAATTGGCCTGCTGGATTTACTGGATTAATATTTTTTTCTCCCTTAATTATCTCTAATTAATCACTGACAACCACCATCACTATAAATAATCGGATATGCTTATGTCATATTGATTTCTATTGGTACCATACTTTCGATTGACTTGATCAATAATTTAGTCGTCTAGTTGGACATGAACTAATCAGCCGATCATTATTGACAAGTACTATCTCTATCGTGACTACATGATGCCAATAAAATCAAATTGTTTAATGAGAAATTTAATTAGGTATTCTATTTGAAAAACTTGTTCATGTTCCATCCCGGGGGATTTGAATAATTATGTTCTCATCCTAAAATTGGATGAATGGCCCAAGTACCTTTATCAAATGATTTATGATCAGTATATGTATCTACAATAAAATAAGGAAATAGCTACAATACAGACTCCTTATTTGGGTGTACCATATGCACCTATTGTATGGTCCAAATTGTGCCACCTCATCGACAATCGTAACATTTTTTAGTTTTTCGTAACTTTTCAGCAATATGATTCGTAACATTTTCTATGATTTGTAACATTTTGGTGTGTCTTGTAACTTTTGCAAAAACAATTCGTAACTTTTACAAAAAAAATTCGTAACTTTTCCAAAAAATTCGTAACTTTTCCAAAAAATTCGTAGCTTTTACTGATACACACCCAAATGATACACACCCAAATAAGGGGTGTGTATTGTAGCATTTTCACTACAATATTTATATTTTCTGTAATTATAGACATAGGCAGTTATATTTCTTCATATTTCAATGGGATTATTTTTCCTTTTACCGAATCAAACACTTCCTATTTCAATGGAAATTGTTTGGGCAAAACCAATCACTTCCTATTTCAACGGGAATGGGATTTGTTTGTTCAAAACCATCTTTCGAAGCTTATTAAAAAAAAAAAACACCAATCGTTCCAAGCAAGTTGTTTTGAAAATCCAGAAAATGCAGTGGGAACAATTGGAAGGTGATATCTCGAAATGGATGAACACCGTGAAATGTAGCGCCCACCGTGAAATGTAGCGCCCCCGTTCTCTTCCCCTGCGAATGGAGCCTCTGCGATGCCATTTTCTCTCAGAATCATACAATCTCTATTGGCCTCTTCAGCAACCTCGCTCGTGCTGTTATAATCCATCAACTTCGTGGATGCCATAGTTTTAACTCAGCCGGCAGAGAAGCTGTTCAAATAACTGGACATGTAGGACGGCCTCTGCGATTTGATTCCGTCTATTGACAGAACCTTTACAAATTAAAAAACCTTTACAAACACTAAAAGAATGGATTTCAAAAAGTAATACACTAAGGGCGTACCCAGTGCACGAAGCTCCCGCATATGCGGGGTCTGGGGAAGGGTTGATGTATGCAGCCTTACCCTTGCAAGACAGAGAGACTGTTTCCGAGACTCGAACCTGCGACCTTCAGGCCACAATGGGGCAGCTTTACCGCTGTGCCAGGTCCGCCCTTCAAAAAGTAGTACACTGCAAAGTTTAAATTTATTACTCCAAACTAGTGCTAACCAACAAGAGGAGCAATATATGCCATTTGTTGCTTCCTTGACTCTACAACTCTTCTTCCTCCTACATTCGTTTTTCTAGCTAATTTACATTCCCCCCTCTCCTCTGTCGTTATAACACATTGACACAATCAAACTAAACTGCAACTCATTTTCCTCATCCTTTTATTTCCTTACAATTTGTTTGCAATCTCCAGTGCAATTTGACTGATTTGTTGCTACTTCGCCACAAAGTAAGACAACTATGCCATTTTCTCTTTCACGTTCAGTTTATCCCCGTTCCCCTTTGTCTAATTTGCTTCTATTGCTGATTATTTTGAGCAGTTAATTTACGTGATTTTGAAGACTATATGCATTTTGGTCATCAAAAATGTTGTCGTCGATCGATGTTGCTTTCTGATTATTAGGCTTAGTAATGTTTTCGCAGTTTGAAACTAATTTTGCAATTTGGTTTGACTTATTCTGCTAATTACTAGGATCGAGATTCTGACTATTAGGATTTTCATGCTTGTTTAGTTTATGCTTAAATTCATTTTATGTTTTTTGGCAGAACATATCAGGCTATTACCAGCTCTCTGTGGTTTTAGGTATGACGGTTTTATTGTCATTATCTTTGCCTATTGAATTGGTAACAATTTTGATTGGGATGTATATTATTCATCCAAAATACTGTATACCATCCATGAATCCATAGATGTGCAGAGTGTAAAGACCCGGTTTTTATTAATTATATTAATAGGATTTTAATAATCTTTATCTGTTATACAAAATATTTTTATTGAAATTTTTGTTAGGCAGTGGATAACTATATAATGTAGATATAGAGATAATTTTGTAGTATATATCTACTAGTGATTTGTTTTGAAAAGAACTCTATCTTTCCTCCACTCTCCTAATAACTCTCTATCACTCTATTTGCCCATAAATACCAATCTTTATCTCTATCTTTATCTATTTTTCTCCTATTAATTCTCCCTCTTTTCTTCAGAAATTCATACCTTCGGTGATGTTTGATTTTCGGTTTTTCAACTTTAGTTTTGTGCTTAAATCTACCGAGGAGAGGTAGGGAATTCTAAACCTAACCATTACTTTAGTTACTATTTTTTTATAGTTAGTGTGTATGTGGAGAAGTGTAGAAAATTTATACACCAAAAACTAGATCATTATCGAATGGGTAGTGAAAGTTTGACGTCGAAAAATCGGGTTTTCTGGGTACTGTATTCTGTTCGGCAGTTTCGGGTCTTTTCCGAGTCGATTCGGGAAAAACTCAAAACTGAAAAGTTGTAGATCTTGAAAAATTAAGCAACTTTGATATAGAACTTGTCTCGATCCGAGTTACGTAGAATTTTATGTGATTTTTCAAAGTTTCTGCTGTAGTGTATTACGAGACAGATTGCAGATTATTTTTAAAATCCAATTTCGACATCTTTAATGAAGGATTTAGAACCCGGGTAAAACACGGAATCTGTTTGTAACGTAAAGATTAATGTTTCTGTAAAATCTCATGATTTATGGAGTTAGTTTTCTATTTTTAGTAGATTGATAATGTTTCTGTTTTACATGTTATGTTAAATTTCTCTTTTTGTGATTATTTTAATTTTGTCGTTATGTCGGACTTATGTGATTAATGACCCACGTGATGCATGAACCCAATTGTTAAGTACTTATTGATCGAAATGTTAAAGCTTAAGAATGATTGGTTTTATTCGCGATATTGGGGTTGGGACGTGTCCGGTATGGGTCTTGAGCCATGCGCAGTTTATACTTTTAGGTTGCTTTGCTGTGTGATCGGGCGCCGGAAGTATACTGTGGGTGGGAATCGATGCCAGATAGAGATTGATCAATGGTTGATCAATTGTGGGCTGTGCACAGTATACCCCGAGGTGGCTTTGCTGTATGATCGAGCACCTGAGGTGTACTGTGGATGGAAGCCTGTGACAGGAAAGTATATGTTCAAAGTTGAAATGAGATCAATAAAATTTTGTGAATTCTTTGTGTTGAGGAATGACGTGAAAAATTGAGAATTGCATATGAAATAAAATTTCGGTTATGTGTGTAATTGTTGCATGAGTAACTTTAGTAAAGGGGTGGAGTGTAATTTTACCACTCACGGTGCTACTTTTTGTGGCCCTGGTGTCCCCAACGCATGGTACAGAAGGATATGAGGAGCCGCCTGCTGATTACGAGGCAATGGAGCAGCTAGATGGGACTCAAGTGGCGGACCCATGGCTTTATCAGTAGAATTAGCTAGGTGGCTCTGTCATTTTATTCCCGTTGGATTTTTTTAAATAAATGTTTAAGTTTTTCAGACAGTGTTCGAATTCAATTTATTTCAGTTGTAATAAGTTAGTTTACTTTTAATTTTTGCAAAACAATTTATTAAGTATTCTTTGGATTTTTTTTTAATGAAGTTGGTATTTTATTTAAATAATTTTACAATTTATTTATTAACGTACCCAATTTTCGGGGCGTTACACAGAGCCCACGAGATCTCATACAAATCATCCAAGCTACTCATTAATTTTAAAATATTTTTTAAATATTTTCCTTCCTGAATTATGAATGCAAAATTGAAAATTGGATAAAGAGCAATTCAAACAACTGTTTCAAAACTAATAGGGGTCGAATTATTTGTGTAGAAGGCCCCCCCACATCCATGGGCACATGGTCAGTACCCGTAATCGATTATTCATGCAGTCTTCTCTGTTTTGTTCTTTATTCTATAATTAGTTGCAGTTCATTGTTTCTTTTTCTTTCTTTTTTTTCTTTTCTCTCTCTCTTGCTTGTGTTTTCGGAGAGCAAAACAATTTGTTTGTGGCCGTATCAAGATGTAGAAAATGTGCGTGATATTAAACCATGAGTGTCACGACCCGAACCCGTCTTTGCAGGTCTCACGCGTAATAAAGCGCCGGTGAAATCATCATCAAGGCTATTTTATACTTATAATTTCTCATAAACACCATATAATTAAAAGGGACAAGAGCACATAAACAACGAAAACAATTCTTTTTCATCTTCTACGATAAAATGACAATATACATTTATAGGACTATATCATTAAATACTCCTCAGAGCTGTGCGTAGTTCGAACCTCTATATATAAATGCCTTTAACTAATACAAGAGCGTAAAAGAGCACTTTGTTGGTGAGAGGGTCATAACACCTATAGCCCTTGGTTGCAGGACAATAGCCAATAAAGACACAAGGTGAGGATTTGGGAGACAATTTGTTGGATCTATATGGTTGAAGCCAGGGGAAACAACAACCAAATGGTTTCAGGAAGGTATATCAGGATGATGGTGAAATAAGAGATAATAGGGGACCTGAAAATTCAGAGATGTGTCAGGTAGTCTATTAGCAAGGTATACAGCTGTGGTTAAGGCTTCCAACCAAAAAACAGTAGGTAGTTGAGCTTGCAAAAGAAGGGTGATTGTTGTTTCTATCAAATGCCTATGTTTTCTCTCAACTATACCATTTTGTTGAGGTGTGTGAGGACAAGATGTTTGATGGATAACGCCACTGGAGAGAAACAAATTCAGTAGAAAATGGTTGACAAATTCACCCCATTATCACTTCTCACAGTCTGAATATTAGTATGAAACTGTGTATGAACATATGCTTTGAAGTTAGAGATAGCAAATTTCACTTCTGATATGTAGTGAAGTGGAAATAACCAACTATATCTAGTATAGTCATCAACAACCAAGAGATAATATCTGAAACCTTTATTAGATGGGATAGGGAAAGGACCCCATACATCCATGTGAACAAGTTGAAAGGGTGCAGAAGTAAAGGTGTGTGACAAAGGAAATGGAAGCTTATGGCTCTTAGCCATGTGACAACAATGACAAACTACAGCTTGTGGATTACTAACAGGTAATCGTTGCTATTTTATTAGTGCAGAAAACAAGGGTAAACTAGGGTGTCCTAGCTTATTATGCCACAAAACAGCAAAGGAATCAGAAGTACCAACAAGGGCTTTAGGAGAAACAGCACAATCAGAAGCTTTAGAGTAACTCTGGATAGGATACAGACCCTTAAGACATGGTCCCTGACACAGAACTTGAAGTGTTTTCTTGTCTTGTATGACAAGGCCATGAGAGTCAAATGTAAGTAAACAATCATTGTCTTTAGCAAATTGTGACACAGAAAGAAGATTATGTGAGATTTGTGGAGAGTGAAGAATGTGAGACAACTGAAATATAGAGGTAGGAGTAGGTAAAAGACCTTTGCCTGTGTGTGCTACTGGAATCTGAGATCCATTTCCAACCATGATCCCTTCATTCTGAGCAGTAGGTTGAGCTATCGGAAGATTCTGTAAATGGTTGGTGATATGATGAGTGGCCCACTATCCAAATACCACTGAGGTGAATTTGTAGGATTTGTTGTTCCTGCACAAGTAGAACCAACAAAAACAGAAGGACCATAGCTTGTAGAACCAGAGAAAGGTAACTGAGATGGTGGTTGTACTGAAGGATGGATCTGTTGCATCTCATAACCAGTGGTAGGTCCTGTAAAGAATGCCTGGGCTTGTGTCTGGACAGGTCTTATAGATGGTCCAAGACCAGCAGAAATAGAACCCAACTGTGTATACTGTGAATATTGTGCCACAGAGTGTTGCTAATGAGTGTTATAGGGTCTAAAACCAGTCATATTGGCCTGTGATGATATGCCTTGATGTGCAAAACCCTGAAAACCAGTCACATTACCCTGAGATGACATTCCTTGAGGTGGAAAGCCCTGAAACATTTGTGGAGTCACCCAAGGAAACTGAACTTGGCTCCTCTCCACATTTGATTGAACAACTCAGAACCAGCTTTATTATAGCAGAAGTCTGTAATATGGTTGGTTCGTCCATATATGGTACAAGGATCCCTAGGATACCATCCTCTATTGCCATTTCCATTTCCATTTCCATTTCCCATATACCCTCTATTATTATTTCTATAAGACTGGGAATACTGCTGTTGTTGAGGAAGAAAAGTGTATTGTTGTTGAGATGGAACAAACTGAGATTGTGAATTGTTATTGTATTGTGAAGAAGTAGTCTATGGAACATGGATTTGTGCAACTGTATTATGTGGTTGAACAGGCATCTGAGGTACAAAATTATGTGTGGATCCAGAATGATGTGTAGCAATCAAAACTGCAGAAGTATCTGGATCTACATAATTGTCTTGTAAAAGTTGGAGATTCCTCTCCATTTAGCATGGTTACAACTTCATCAAACGTGACAGATGTTCCTCTAGTACAAATAGCAGTCTTAAATCCATTAAACACTTTAGGCAGACCAGGCAAGAGGTGAAAAATCAGATCATCGCTCATAGGACTTCCTACTGCCTCTAGTTTTTATGGGTAGTCTTTTATAGTGTCAACATAGGTCTCTATTGTTGATGTTTTGGTCAAATTATAAAGCCTACACTTAAGCTCTTGTACATGATTTTTTGACAATGTGTTGTATCTATGTGACGAAGATTCCCACACATGCTGGGCTTGTCGAAGCCCTAAAACATAAGAAAGAGTGGACTGAGAGAGAGATGATGTCAAACAAGAGAGGAGCAACTGTGTATCTATAAGCTTCCATAGTAAGAAATCTGGATTATGAACCATAGTACCCTGGGCATCTCTAATTTGTGCAGGTGGTATAACCTCAGTACCATCAAGGTAACCATAAAAACCATTCGCGAGCATCACATTTTCAACTTGGATGCGCCACAGCAAGTAATGTGAAGCATCCAATTTCACATTGACAAAGGAGTAGAAATTTAACACTAAGAATGCAAGGGAAGGAGGTAAGGTTACCAAATTTGACGATGAAGATGATGAAGCATTTGTGGCCGCCATTACGAATCGAATCAAGATCTTGAACTATATCAATCCAAACATAGAATCCGGAACTTCATCACACTATCGATCTAATCTCAGGATCAGGACTTTCATCTCTAGAATCGCTCTGATACCATATGGAAAAACTGAAGAAGAAAACCCAAACTAAAACAAGAAGATGAACTCTGAAAATATCTTTCTCATTGAATGTGATTTCAGTCGATTATAGAAGAATAGAGAGTGAGAACCTTACATACAAGAAAGGTAAAGGTAACTACCACTTAACGGAGACATGTAACGGAAAATCAAGATAGACAAATGGCCTAAGTTACTTAACAGAAAACTACCACTTAACGGAAAAAACTTAACAGAAAACTTAACAAACTAATTACAACAGTTAAACTAACTAAATTGATTAATGCCCATTTCTCATAAAATCTCCCCCTCTTGTGTGAACTGTTCATTGAGCCTTGCCCCTTTCTTTGCATCAAACTCCCCCTTGATTCTGATCTATGCTCTCATCCCAATCTTCTAAACTAGCACCAACTCCATCGATTTAGAGCTATCCATTACAACATTCCAACATCGAGCCACCTTGCTATATCGGCAATCACCTGGATATTCACTCCATCGACTCAGAGACATCCATTAAACTCCACTGAGAGCCAACATGCCCATTCACTGGCACCGTGGTCCTCGACGAGTCAACGTGCAGCACACTTGTGTTCCATTCGCTTGCATCACCTTGCATCAGGCACACTCCATCACCTGCACAATTGGATTTCCCGCTCCATAGAGTGTTCTCTGTACAAAACCAGTCATGGTGCGTCGAGAGTCTGCCCATAGATCATCAACTATGGGCTCTGATACCACTTGTTGGAAGTTTGTACAATGCATCAATCCTGCCATCGCTTCCGCTGCACCGACGTGCACAAGGCTCAAACTTCTGGGGAGTATCCAAGGAGTCCACTGCATTCTTTGGGCCCAATATACATTAAATGACCCATATCCACTTAAAAGGCTTAAGTGGATATGGGTTATTCAATGTATATTGGGTCCATGTAATGTGGTGGACTCTGTGGATACTCCATAAAGGGTTGGGCCTACGCGCACATGGGAAGAACCTCAGGCAGATCAAACTCCCAACTACTGGTATCAGAGCTTCTGGTTGAAAAAATAGGGTTTCGTTTCCGATTGTGGTTATGGCGGATAAGTTTGAGATTGCGAAGTTTGATGGGTAGAGCAGCAGCTTCAATCTTTGGAGAGTTAAGATGAAGGCTTTGCTAGTTCAACAGAGATTACACAAGTGCTTAAAGGGGCAGGAAGAATCCTGCATCAGTGAGGAAAATTGGGAAGAAATGGATGCTAAGGCTCTGAGTTTGATTCTGTTGAATCTAACAGATGATGTTCTTTGCGAGGTAGAAGAAGAAACTTCAGCAGCAAGTATTTGGCTGAAATTGGAAGGCATCTGTATGACGAAGTCACTTACGAACAGGTTATATGTGAAACAACGTTTGTATACTTTTTGTATGCGTGAAGGTATGCCTATTAAGGATCATTTAGACGAGTTTACTCGTATTTTGATGGACCTAAAAAATATTGATTGTAAAATCTAGGAGGAGGACCAAGCCCTAATTTTGTTATGTTCTTTACCGCTTTTGTATGAACATTTTGTTACAACCTTATTGTATGGGCAAGACACCATATCCATGGAGGATGTTAAGGCTAGTCTTCACTCAATAGAGTTAGGGAAAGATCCAAATCAGCAGTTAAAAATAAGAAAAAGGAAAAGTGCAATTATTGCAAGAAACCGGGGCATTGGGTAAGAGATTGTTTAAAACTCAAGGAGAAGGAAAAAGAAGACCAAGGGGGTAAGAATATTGCCAAAGTTGCCAATAGTTCGGATGAGTTAGATACAATTTTATCACTTATAGTGGGAGATTCTCACTGTGATACTGAGTGGGATTCGGATTCTGTGTGTTCATATCACATGTGTCCGCATAAGGAGTGGTTTGCCACTTATGAGGCGGTCAATGGTGGTACAATTTTAATGGGCAACAACATGTCCTACAAAACTATTGGTTATGGAACGATCCAAGATGAACAACGATATTATGAGGACTTTATCAGATGTTCGACATGTTCCGGAGTTGAAGAAAAATCTTATCTCTTTGGGTGCTTTAGATTCTATTAGTTGTACTTTCATTGGTGAATGTGGAGTTTTCAACGTCTTATAGGGTGCTTTGGTGCTGATGAATGGTCAGAAGCTTAATAATCTCTATTCACTCATGGGCAGTACAGTTATGGGTTATGCGGCAGCGATATTCTCTTCAAAGGTTTCGAGTTCGGATTTGACTCGATTGTGGCATATGTGTCTTGGGCATATGAGACAGAAAGGGATGATAGTTCTGAGCAATCAGGGTTTACTTTATGGGCAGAAAACTGAGAAGCTGGATTTTTGCGAGCATTATGTCTACAACAAGCAATGCAGGATCAAATTTAATAAAGCTGTTCATTGCACCAAACGCACGGTGGATTATTTTCACTTGGATCTTTGGAATCCCGCTGAAGTAACTTCTAAAAGTGGTTTTCGATATTTTATAAGTATTATAGATTATTTCTGTCATAAGGTTTGGGTGTATATGCTAAAATATAAAAGTGATGCTTTAAGTACTATAGACACCCCAATTTGGACCCTCGAAATACCTTTAAGTTGCGGCCCGTCGGCCTTCCCGATGATGAGGATAAATCAACAATTAAACCATGAAATTGATCTTCGGATGCACTCGGAAAATTCTTTCATAGCCTAAATCACCAAAATAAATCCCGAACCATGGCACCCCAGTTCAGCCTGAACTAGGGCGCCCTAGTTCAAGCCAAACCAGGGCGCCCCTACTTCTTAGTAACTGGGGCGCCCCTAGTTCAAGCCAAACCAAGAGGTTTGTCTGTCTCTCTTAACCAGGGCGCCCCTATTGCCTTTTCCAAGCCTATAAAAAGGCCCATGCATGAAAAACGTAAAGCTCCTACTCACTGACTACTACACTCCTCTCTAGTTACAATTCTCCCTCTAGCACCATTGTTATTATTCTTCTCTCTTCTGATCTCCAGCAAAACACCATCAAAAACTCTCCTAAAAACTTGAAACCATCGTTTTTCAGTACCTTAACCCAGGTCCTACAATAAACAAACAACCACAGCTACCCTACCATTTGCAAAACAAGGGCTTCAAAAAGGAGTGCATTTCAAAAGAAGTTTCAAGGTAAAAATATCAAGTTGAGTCCTGAGGGAAAAAATCATCAATTTCACATCCCAATAAAATATACTGGAAATGTGCCAAATGAGGAATGAAATTTATTTTTATCAAATTATCATGAAATTTTCTGAAAATTAATTAACTAGGGCGCCCTAGTTATACTCGAATTGGGGCGCCCCAGTTCACTATTTTTTGCATTTTTCTTATTTTAAACAGTTAAATGATATATCGAACTTAAATAGGATTAAAATTTATTATTTTATACTATTCAAATAATTTTATAGTTTCTCTAATTTATTTTCCCCCAAAATTTTAAGTAACTTCCATAAAACATTCTTCTTTTTTTTAAGGAATAATAATATTTCTGTTTAAAGCAAGATTTTTATTAAAAATTTTAAAAAAAACATTTCAAAAATTGTTGTAAATAATTTTTCAAAAACATCAGAATCAGAAAAGGGGAGAAAATAAATTTTAGAAATTAATTTTAACTAGGGCGCCCTAGTTCCCTTTATTTAGGGCGCCCCAATTCTTTAAAATTAAAATTATTTTAGTAATTTTGATTTTAAATTATTTTATTGCATTTTATTTTGTTACATTTCATTATTCAGCATTTTGTATATTTTATTTGCTTAATATGTGAATAAAATTTCATTATAAAAATATTTTGCAAAATCCCACGAATATTAAAGTAGAGAGCGACCTAGTGTTGGGCGAGTGGGGTGCCGTAAAACCCTTCCCCTCTCGTAACCTGGCTCCGAACCCAAATATTTCTTTAAATGATCAGTCGCAAAATCCGTTTTCAAAATTAGGGTACGGAAGTCTCATTTTTATCAAAAATGGTTTCTCGGGTTATTTTCCGCAAACCCGTGTGGCGACTCCAAAAATCAAATCGAATTTTCAAATCGGTGAAGTCGAGAGCCCCGTGGCAGCATCCACAAGTACATTCAAACAGTTTAAAGTTTTGATAGAGAATCAGACGGGTAAGAAAATAAAACATTTGAGAACTGACAATGGTATGAAGTTTTGTCTTGGCGAATTTGATAAGTTTTGCAGTGATGAGGGAATTGTGAGGCATCACATAGTGAGGAAAATCTCTCAGCAGAACAGTGTGGTTGAACAAATGAATAGGACTCTTTAGAGAAGGCACGTTGCCTGTTGTTCAATGTCGGGTTGGGCAAAGAGTTTTGGGTTAAAGCCGTTTTCATAGTATGCTATTTTGTGAACAAGTCTCCGTTGGCTGCTATTGAGTGTAAGACTCCGTTTGAGGTATGGTCGGGTCATAAGGCTGATTATTTTGTACTGCGCATGTTTGGGTGTCCAGCTTATGCTCATGTGAATGAGGGTAAGTTGTAGCCACGTGCCAAGAAGTGTATTTTCTTGGGTTATTAGGCAGGTGTGAAAGGGTACAGATTATGGTGTATGGAAACTCTAAGTTTCTAATTAGTAGAGATGTTACTGTGGGTTTGGCAGTTTTAAGTTTTTCGGCGTTTTTCTGAGTTACATACGAATTTACGCTGGTGACGCGTTTTGACGAGTTTTAACCTAATTTTTCTAAAGCTTCTTATATAAAGCAGTGTTCGGGGCTTTTAGGGTTGCATCCTTTGGCTATTGCTCTCATATTGTGGCCTCTAGAGTTAGGAATTATAGTCGGCTTTTTGTATCTCTTATTCACCATTGATAGTGACTCTTTCTCTCTCTCCCCTCACCCATGAACGTACCTCAATCTTGGGAGAACCACGTAAATCTAATTGTCTAGTGGGATTGCTTGTTGTTTTGTTTGCTTTCTCCTAGTCGCATTCATAGCATTCATTACAACAAGATTTATAAAGAATTGAGTGATATTTTGGTGTACGTAGTTCAAAGATCAAACAAAAGTTATCAATGACATCATATAGAATTGAACAAGGGCTTCAATTTGGAGTGGTTGGGTCTGTACAACGGTTGGGACGTAAGTTTCAATCTACTTACAAGAATCGTCACGAACCAAATACAAAGTTATCTCAAATCCATGGCCCTCTTTTTGTACTTCTCGGCAATCAAAAAAAAACTAGGAACTTGAATGAGAGATCAATGGTGTAGGATCCTCTGCCACCATTGCTGTCCCACCCTTCTTAATCATTAATCTCAGTAACTGACGGTCTGGATCTCATCCCGGCACTCTTGATCTAAGTCGTCCATTGCTGAGTGAAATTCAGACCGTTAGTTATCGAGATCGATGGCTGAAAAGGGTAGGACAGCAAGCAATGGGGCAGAGAATCCGAGTCCGAGAATAGTAGAAACAAGGAGAAGAAAGATAAGTGGGTTTGAAATGAGAGAAAAGGTAGAAAAAAAGGCGGACAAGAAAGTTAGCGTATAACTGTCAAACTAGATTAAGTGATCGTGGCACAAGCAAAAAGACTCGTGGCATTATCACTAGCCTTTCCACTTTTGTTTTGGGAGGCTCTAAGATAATTATTCAATGCATATTTAACCCCAAAAAAATTATTCAGGGCACACGAGCCCACATACCCCACATGTTATATTTTAGGCAACCATTGTTGGGAAAAACTTGATTTTATTCAATTTTAAGTTTTTATTTTAGCAACCATTGTGGACGAACTCATATACCGTTGAGTTCGTGTTGGTTAGGAGATTAAGATCGAACCCTTGGTTGGCTAAAATCAAGTTAAGGCGAATGAGAAATTGATCTTGAAAGTGCCTGCATGAATTTTGGTAGAAAGGAAAAAATTGTTAGTCCCACATTGGTAAGGGATAACAAGTTCATTGGGTACCACGTAACCCAAGTTGAGCATAAGGGCTTAGTCCTTTGGGTCATATAACTTTTGTAGGGGGAGAAGGCATGGACAAAGTGGCGGGCTTTGTAAGATGAGAATTCTTTGTACAGAAATTAAGTTTGGCCGATTACCTCTCTCTCTCTCTCTCTCTCTCTCTCTCTCTAACGTTTTCCCTTTTCTTGCGTCTTTTCAACGAACGGGTTCGTGGGCCAACGGATGCGCCCCATGCTTTTTCAGTTTCGATCAAATGCGTTCGATGGCTGTTCAATTCTGACCAGTCACTTTTTTCTCTTCCGTGCGTGTGCCTTTTTATCTATAAATAGGATCTTTCTTCTCTCATTTAATTCACGAAAAATTTTGCATTGGATAATTGTGGACACCCCTGCAAAATTTCATGTTTATGAAAATGATTTCGATTTTTGGAGTCGCCACTCAAATTTGAGGACCGTACCCAAGAAACCGGTTGAAAATGACTCTTTTGCCCATATTTTGAAAAAGGTTTTATCGGCCTGTCGTTACCATGATTTCTCGGGTTCGGGAGCTAAGTTACGAGAGGGGAAGGTTTTTAAGGCATCCCTCTCGCCCGGCACAATGTCTGGTCTCTACTAAACGTTTAAGGGATCACAAAAACATTGCTTAAATAGACTTTATCCATGAAACAAAAAGAGGAGCATATAAACATGATCATAATACCATAATGTAAACCGCGGATGCTTATGATATGAATGTGTGATGACGAAGAATGACTCGAAGAACAACAAGTAAACATGAGAGAACAGTGTATAAAGACCCAAAATAACTCTCAAACACCCTTACAAAAAGAACAAATCACACCCTTGGTTGTTCTCTAGGTGCCCAAAGCAGTAACGTCTGGGCGCCCAAAGGGGAGAGCTTTAGGCGCCCAAAGCAGGCTAGAGGCAGATTCATTTATACTTTGGGCTCATATCCAAACTATCTTTTGACCTTTTTTCCTTCTTTATACATGCATAAAATCATGTATAGGCTACTGTAATTCTGATTTGCTTCCAAAAATCTAGTTTAAAGGATGGATCAAGCTTGAACACCATTGATTTAACATGTTTAAAGATGTAACAAAGAGGGTTTGAAATGATTTCATGCAGGAAATAAGGTCCCTTATGCTTATGAACAATAACAAAATGAATTTGAACCTGAAAGAGATGAATGAGGCTTATCTAAATGAGCCTAAAGAAGGACTCTTTGGGTGCCCAAAGAGGCTGGTTTGGGCTCCCTTGAAAACCCTCATCCACCTTTTGCCTTGCTTCATATCATGCATAAAACCATTGAAAAATCCCATATAGTAAGGGTTTAGCTCAACAATGCTCTTTAAAACATAATTTAGCCTCCAAATAAGCTTTAAAGTTCACTTTAAAGAACATTAGGACCATGAGACCTGCCTTCCAGCCCCCAAAACAATAAATGACTTTGAACAAACAATAGACTGTTTTATAGCAAAAACATGTAGTAAAAGAGAGAAAATTTGGGCATCCAAAGGGGGGGAGCTTTGGGCTCCCAAAGCTGGTATGGGTGCAGAGCCTTGGGCTCTTTTGTTGCTCTTGTGACCAAGGTTATGAATCTCGTTCTGTACTGGCCGGTATGTACCGGAATACAAGAAAAATGGTACCAAGCACCTCATATTCCGTCCCAGTCTCAATACCGGGACTTATCGGACGATACCGAAAAATTCAAAAAATACCGACCGAGATGGTGATACTAGGATTTTCGTCCGAAATTTTGCAGGCGCACAAAGTAATCACTACCCAGCGCCACCGTTGATGGACAAGATCAGCGGCAACCAGTAAAGCACAGATCTAGGCGAGATGAAGGAGAGAGAACGAGACTGAGAGACGGAGAGAGAGAAAGGGACCTGATCGAGAGATGGAAAAAGAGTGATGTAGACACCCCAATTTGAACCCGTGAAAATCCTTAGCATTCCCGATGATGAGGAGATACTAATGACATCGCGATAAGGCTTGAACAAGGTCCCGAAAGACTCACAATCCCTCGAATCCTTCCAAAACCCTCCCAAAAGACCAAAATGACCCCCAAAACCTTCATGGAGATCAAAAAGCCTCAGAAACATTTGAGCACTCAAGTAGCAACCGAACTCAAGTCATCGCTTGAGCACTCAAGTAGTCGACCTGAGCATTCAAGTAGCCAAGGCGGGAAAATTTTCAACAACATTTTAAAACTTGAGTAATCATTCCACTTTGATCCTCCAGCGATTTAGCCTCTCACACACTCAACCTCACATGCCTATTTCATCTATCACACCTAAATTGCACCTAAGACCCCTAACCCAAGTTCAAACCCACTTTCCTCCCCAAAATCCCTTTATAAAAATACCCCTCCTCCATTCTTCCTCTCTGAAAATTTTCACTCTCTCTCTTTACAATCAGACCTCTCCATTACTCATCAAACCCAGAAAACTTTGATTATCTTGTCCAATATACTTCAAAAACTCATTTTCCTCCATAAAAAACCACCAAATACCAAAAAATCTTGCATCTTCAGCCATGGATTAGTCCATCTACCCTATTTCCAGTACCTTTTCACCACCAAAACCCATATATAAAGCCCTCCACTTCATTGATCATCAAAATCCACCTTAAACTCTAGGTTTCTCTCTTTAAAATTCAAAAAAGCTAGCTCAAACTATACAAAACAGTCAAGCTTTCACTCATCCAACCCAAAAATAGCCCCAAATCAACCCACAAGTCCTATCTAGTGCTTGGTCAAGTCAAGGTTCTTTGTTTCAAGTTTCTAAAAGGTAGAAATACCTTAAAATCGCGATGTTTTCTCACTCCTGAGGGAGCCAATGGGTTCATGCAGGTTTCTCATACCTGTTGTGAGCTTATTTTGGCCTTGAAGAAACAAGAAAATGATTTTGAAACTCAAAGTCGTTCACTGACTTGAGTACTCAAGTAATGAACTTGAGTACTCAAGTTGGTGACCTGAGCACTCAAGTGTTGTTGGATGTACCTCTTTGCTTTCTCATTTTTCTTGCTTGGATCATATTTCTCTACTCTCTTGTTGGCTGTTTCAAATAGATTATGATCATCCATGAACAAATAATGAACTTTTGAAGCTAAAATGAGTGAAAAAGTGATGTTTTTCCTTTATTCTTACCTTGAAGCCTATTGATTTCCTTTCAAAACATGTTAAAAAAGAGGAAGAGGCTTCTTTGAAGCTTAAACACACATGCATGGATGATCAAAATCAAAATCATGTCAAAACAAGCAATCTGACTTGAGTGCTTAACTGTACTACTTGAGCACTCAAGTAGTTACTTGAGTACTCAAGTCAGTAACTTGAGTGCTCAAGTGCTTTTAGCACATCTTTTCATTCATCTTATTTTTGTGATTTGATTGTGTTTGTTTTCTCTCTTAATGACTATACTCATCGTAGTGCACATGTCCATGATCTGATAAGTCCAAATAGAGGGGTTTATGGTGCTTTTAAAGCATTAAAACACTAAAAAGATGCATCTAAACCTCTTTATTGGTCTTGATATTTGTTGATCTTGCTCAAAACATGATAAAAGGATGTCATCAGACCTATTTTCAACAGAATAAGGCAAAAGGAAGGTCATTGAGGAAAAAAAACAAGTATAATCTGGAAAACAACTTAAGTGCTCAAGTTCACCACTTGAGTGCTCAGGTCAGTTCACCAATAATCTCCCTTTTTAGTATTTTATTAGTATAATCTCATTTATAGTCTCTTATATTAGTTGTTTACATCAAAGGTGATCTATTCACATTCTGATCAACTCATGTCTTGGGCTAAAATGCATTTTTGTGACTTCTTTACCATTCAAATAGAGTTTTTGGCATTCATTGACCTTCTTAAAAGGGTTTCTTAGATCTGAAAAGTATGATGACAAGGAAGGAAAAGAAGTATTTTTGGGAAGAGACAGCAAGAACAAGAGCAAAAAGGGGTAATGGCATGAGGGCTTAAGTTTCTAACTTGAGCACTTAAGTACCTGACTTGGGCACGTGCTCAAGTCCAGAACAGTGAGCAAATTTCTTTGATGAAAATAGCTTCCATTTGTCTATCCTTATCCTGTATAACTTCTGTCCATTGTCATTTCATTGTACTTTAGTTTGTTTTTGTAGAAGATCATCGCATGAATTTGTCCATTGGTTATGCATCTCATGTAATAGTTTATGTTCATTGTTGGTTTAAGTCTAATAATTTTACGTATTTTATGTATCCCATGCCATGTATCTCATGCGTCATAAATTTACCACTTTGTACATGTCGCACGAGCATCCACATTTTCATGTGCATTGTCATTTGTGATCTTTTCTACTTGTTTCCCATTCCCGGTCCCCCTTTTTATGTGAATAAAGTTGAACAATAAACATTTTCTAAATCCCACAAATGCTAAGTAGAGACCGACTCTCGGTTCGGGCGAGGGGGGTGCCATAAAACCCTTCCCCTCTTGTAACCAAGCTCCTGAACCTAAGATATTATGGTGAGGACGGACTGGTATTTAAAACCTTATCCAAAATGAGGCACGAGTCATTCGAGTTCGGTTCCTCGGGGACAATCCGCTAAAACCCGGGTGGCGACTCCGAATTGAATTCCTCGGAGGGGTGTCCACAAGTGAGATCGAGATGATGGAGAAAGACTAGATGCCGACATGCACTTCGTCGGTGCTCTGCTGCGTCTATGGTGCTCTGCTGCGGCTGTTTTACTATTGCTGCTTACTGTCATATGACTATTAATATATATCAAGGTTATTTATATGTCTGTTTTTATTAGGGTCTAAGTTGGGCTTTTGAATTTGGGCCATACCCCTTAAATTCTTTTGGGCTCTAGTTGCCTATTATCCTCAAATTTTTTTATTTATATGGAGAAAATTTGAATATATATATATATATATCCGGTACCGGTACCGTACTGTACCAGTTAGAAAATCGGTACCCTATCCGGTACAGGATTCAGAACCTTGCTTGTGTGACCTTCTCTAGTCCTTATCTAGTACCAATAACTAGTAAGAACTGGGTGGTTTCCCTCAGAGAGCTTTTTAAAAACTTTTTAGATAGATATACTACCTTAAATGCTTGGTTTTGTACTTGGGTGCAAGTTCAAGGTTAGTATAAAGGGTTGGGTGGACTGGAATCTGATCTACTTGAGTTGTAGAAGCTTGATTTTGGGTGGTTGATGTGGGTAAGATCAGAGAGGTGTATGTATTTAGGTTTTTGCAAGGCAAACAAATGAGTTCGTGGGCTTTTGAAAGGTGAGAGAGAGTGGCTCTGGTTTGGGGTGAGTTTTCTGGGTATAATTTGGCAGAGTAACAGCTTACCACACCAAAGGATTGATCCCCCTCCAAATGGAGGGGTGGTATTTATGGAGAGAAAAAGGGTGGTTTAGCTTTCCTATGAGTTGGTTCAAGGGCCAAATCAAGCTCCTCAAGTGGTTTTGCAACTAACCTGAAGATTTTCTACCAAAAACGACTGAAAATATCTCCCTTACGACCTTCCCCCCAAGATTTAACTTTTGAATCACACAATCTGGAGTGAGGTTTGGGCGCCCAAAGGGTGAGGTTTGGGCGCCACAAAGAGGGTTTGGGCGCTCGAAGGGAGACTGCACAGCATACTAAACTTTGCGGGGCTACCAAACTCCGTTTTGCTCGTGGTTTGAAGCGTTGGAAAGGTGGTTGAGTCTACTTTCTAACCCAAGTGGTTTTAATCCAATATAATTTGTACACCAAAATCCATGACCATTTTACCCTCATGAGGTCGGAAAAACAAGTCATTTTAGTAAAACGCTCGCATCTCCCTCATTTCAAAATGGATTGAGACGTATTATATATTGATAAAGAGGGTTTTGAATGTACTAGAAGGTGGTGCAAGCTAGGGTTCATTTTGAAGAGGTTTTGAGGGTCAAGCACTTACTCAAGTTCCAATGTGTTTTGTTGGTCCATTTTCATCCTTGGGAATGCCAAGGATTTTCACGGGTTCAAATTGCGGTGTCCACAATAACGCATTCATACATTAAATATTCTGAGAGTTCTATGTAGTTTTCTGGTTCGCCTACCGAATGGATTGGAGTGCTACTTCCGTTTGGTGAAAATCGTTTTCCATCAGCACCTGTGTGAAGGGCGAATTTGCTTTAAGGACAGAGTATCCAATACTAATATTGGTTCGGTATAATTACTTGTTGCTATCAATTTCTGTTTTAGATCATTGTTTACCGAAGAAGAGTTGCCTGGGATGGAAATGGGAAAGGGTTTTTACGTGGTTGTGTGTGTGCTTAAGATTTTTTTTCTTTGGGAGTGCGGAAATACTGAGAGAGACAATCAATTTTTATTTTACCATCTCAGCCAATATACATCATGCCAACGAGAATATATACATACACACAAAATTGAGATCAAAATTTAAGCATATAAACACAATTTCACCCACACCAAAACCTATGGTCATTGGTGCACCCACATAGAGACATTCTGATGCGGTAAACATGCAAATACACTCTTCCTCACAATACATTATCTAATTTTGTTAAATCTGAGGATCGTAAAACCTAAACTTCGATACCAATCTATAGCACCCACCGTCAAATTCTTAGATCCACACCAAAAATATATCCTTCCCAAACTTTGATACCAATCTCACCGCATTGAATACCTCCTCAGGATATGCATTAAGGTGGTGAGGCCACCTACTCTTTTGACAAACTGTCCCATTTGCATTTCTCTCTGTCTCTCTCTCTCTCTCCCACCCAACTGTCACACACAACCACGTAAAAATTGGATACAAATCCAACCATTCATGAAAAGTTGGCATGTGTCCATTTCAGGGAAGCATATATATAGTATACCACCACCACCTTTTTCCGATCTCTTCATAGCCAATATAATTCCCTAGCACAAAGAACAATCATTTTCTTACGATACAAAACGCTGGATTGCGATCTCCTTCAATTGCATTAAATGTTCCTTTCCTCAGGTGTTGGCTCACTACTACTACAATAATGGTAAAAGATCACGCCCAAAAAATTAAAATAATCACGGTTTTTGCAAAAGCGAGATTAAAAACTGAGGACATGCTCTTTTATCTCGGTTTTCTATCTGACCGAGATCATATATATATTTTATCTCGTCTGAAAAAAACCAAGATGGTTGATGAGCACTTTCATCTGGCTTGACCGAGATCATATATCCTTTTATCTCGTTTAAAACAAAACCGAGATGGTTGACAGAGCACTTTCATCTAGGGGGTGCACACCGGCCCGGTAGCCCGCTCAGCCTGCCCAACCCAGCCCGATTTTTTTAGGGCTTGGGATAAATATTCAGGCCCATAGGGCCGGGCTGGGTTGAGATTTTAAGCCCGTTTACTAAATGGGCTAGGTTTGGGAAACTTCTCTGAAGACCAGCTCGGCCCGGCCCGGTCCGATTTAAATAATATTCTTATTTAAATACTATGTATAAAAATTGATGGATATCGGAAAGTCCCAACTTTTTGAATATTTTAATTGCACTTTAATTTATAGGTATGTTTTTAATATTTTTGTAACAACTTAGAACTTTAAATATATTATTACGGTTGTGAATTATAATTGTGATCGTTATGATTGATTAATTTATGTTTATAACACTATGCTTTAGTAAGATAAATGGGCTTCTTGGACGGGTTTGGGAAATTCAAATTTTATTTGGGTTGGGCTTGGGCAAATTAAATGAAGCCCGATTATAAATGGGCCGGGCTTGGGAATGCACTAGTCTTGTTATTATCTAGTATAAGCCCGACCCGAACCCGGCCCAACCCGGTGTATGTGCACCCCTACTTTCATCTCCCTTCAAGGTTTTTTTTTTTTTTTTGATCCGATCTCCCTTTTAAGTTATAAGTACTAAATAAAAGAGAAAAAGAAATAGTTTATTTTTAAAGGAAAAAGTCACGATCCCTGAATTCACTCCGCTGCTCTCTAGCACAGAGGCAAACCAGAGGACTGATGGAAGACCATTGTTCTTCCAGCCTAGCACCACCGTACTCTCAGACTCTGGGTCTTCCATCCGACACCAGCACCAATGATGCCCGCCACCCTCCAATCGAATTCTATTTTCATCGGCCGCTAGCACCATCATCCGCCTCCGTGGGGTATGTTCTTTGCGCGTTCTCTCTCTCTCTCTCTCTCTCTCTCTCTCTCGCGAGCGCACGATAGACATACAAGTATATTTGTATCTGTATTTGTTCAGTTTTCTTTGATGAGCCCTAATTTGTAAAAACCCTAATTTCGATAAGCCCTAATTTGTAAAAACCCTAATCTCCTCCACTTTAGGGCATATCATGTTTATCTTTTGCTTCTTATGAATTACACAGTCCTATACATTCATGATATCCTACAGCCATTCATTGTTATTAACGAGACTTCGATGTTATTGTTTGCATTTTTTAAATAGTAGCATGGAGTGTAGTCTTATACATTCACGATTTGTAGAGCAGACGGACATGCCTAAATCCGTCTGAAGTGGTTGAGCTTATGTAATTTGAGCTTATGTAATTGTGCTTAGAAATGGATTGACACTTGGACGGCAAGTGGAAGGAAGGGTGGGGCTTTGCATGAAAATTGAACTCTGTCTCTCGTTTTGCAACTGAGTTCATTGCTATTGAATTGTCTTCCCAATAGCTTTTTTTGTGGTAATCCTCATTTTGCATCTAAACGTGCAAGTTTTTCAACTTCTTTGCATTCCAATGTCAAAAGGGTTTTGGTTTCACTTCCTGAATAGGTGACTGAGCTCTCCCCAGAAGAAACAGAGATTGTGACTGGTGGATATGGTTAAAGCATAAACCATGTAATTTATTGGGTTAAAAACTGTCAATGGAACCAAGCAACTGAAGTTGGATCCCACTATATATATGATGCGTTGGTTAAGGAAAAGGTTAGCCTTTATGTTTGTTTTTCCGCCTTTCACCTTAAAGAAAACTCGTTATATATAATCATCTCTGAAGATGGAATTAATTGGTCTTGTTGCTATGTGCAGAATGTAGCTTCTGAGAATGTCTTGTTAAGGTATTCATTTTAACCACTAACTTGAGTATTTTTAGTTTTGTTAAATTGTTATATTTCTCCTCCATAGCTTTCTCATTTAATAACATGCTATTGAAATCGGTTACTTCACACAATATGTTTTTTTGTTCTTCCTTTTGGCCCTAGAATATATATTGACAGGCTTCAATGCATTTTTCTGCGTTCATTTGTTTTGCAATTGTTTTGGAACTACACCAATCAACTGCGGACGCTGAAGACAATCAAATTTCGTCGCTTCCTCCTAGGAAAGTCAGGTGATGTTCAATGATTTTGGCCTACAATAGTTTTTCTTGATGGATAATGAAAGGTATAGTTTGCGATGATTCCTAGACACTGTGTGCGATCTAGAAACTATCCAAACTTTTTTCCTGTATAAGATTCTGAGGTGATAGATTTTCCAGATAGACTAGGGTTAGTTCAGTGTAATTGAAAAGGGATGTTACTTTTGTGCATTTCTTGCTTCAGTTGACATATATTTATTGGACGTTGGAATATGGCTGCTTTCACCGGTAACTTCTATTTTTAGGTGGGAGGAGTCGATGGAAGTGCTCCCATAATGAAGTATGTGCCGCGACTAGAGCGAAGAAACTTTTTTGGTCAGAGAAAGGGGCTAGTGATAGTTAGGTGATCATTGTAGACGTCATATTGTAGTTTTTTTTTTTTTTTTTTGAAGGCTTGGCCTAATTTCTACCGACTCCATTTGCAGCAGTTGTAAACTAGTTATCCAATACCAATTTGTTATGTAACACGTTTTGGAAGATCAGTATGAATTATTTCTTAATTCAATTTTAATTGTTGTTGCTTGATGCAATTTATATTTTACTGAATGAAGATTATGGTTGG
The DNA here is from genome assembly GCA_020921065.1 of Vaccinium darrowii. Taxonomy (NCBI): domain Eukaryota; kingdom Viridiplantae; phylum Streptophyta; class Magnoliopsida; order Ericales; family Ericaceae; genus Vaccinium; species Vaccinium darrowii. The sequence continues at coordinate 51,245,582 of CM037152.1, read as the reverse complement.
CGAATATTATTTTTTTTTTTATTTGGCAAAACACATTTGATCACGGTTTTATATGAAACTGAGATCTTTTGGGTAAAGAAAAGATCACGGTATTGGTAAATACTGAGATGATTTCTCTATAAACAATCACGGTTTTTGGGCAAAACTGAGATGTTAAGTTATCAAAGATCACGGTTATTTTTGCTTTAATCACAGTTTTTATGAGTTTTCATCACAGTCCAAAACCGTGATTGAAAGATGAGGACTTTTAATCACACTAGAATAGATCACGGTTTTTTGACCGAGATTAAAAGTAAAAGATCACACCAAAAGACTGTGATCTTTATGCCTTTTTGTAGTAGTGGCTATTCTGTTGCACCTGTAACATTGATAGCCTTGATACAGTTAACCCCAAGGGTTTGTCACAGTGGTTAAACGACTTGTCTCGACGAGACTTACTTACCACCCCAAGATCGGAGGGTTGATTATCCTCGTTAGCAATGTGTCCTTGAAACCACCTCATCTCATACAAATGTGTGGAAAGGGTTGTGGGGAAGGGGCAGAAGAGATTCGTCCAAACTCATCGAGATACTCTTCCATACCAAAAACAAAGTTTCAAAATACCACTAATTGACAACTAATAATATTAAAATATTCAAAATACCAGGACTTTCTACCGATCAAAAGAGTTTTATCGAAGTTTTTCTCATGTTTTTCCCCATAAACACACTAATTAAGCTATTCTTCTTCTTCTACTTTTTTTTTTTTTCCCAGGAACTGAAAAAATGATGGAATTCTTGGGGACAGTGTTTGAATTTGTGAAGATTATTAAAGAAGGGTGGGAAATTATGAAGAACATTATAGAATTTTATGGATACTATAGTGGTCTTGAAGAAAGCATGCAAAATCTCAAGAGAAAGGTAGAGTGCTTGAGCGCTCAAGAGAATGACATAAATACACAAATTACTAGAGCAGAGCACCGGCCATGGACAAAACGAAAGATAGAAGCGGAAGTTTGGCTTAGAGATGTGCAACGGGTGAAGGACGATGTGCAAATACTACAAGAAGTAGATGGAGAAAGGAATTTCTTCTTGCATCTACGCTTAAGAAAGCGTATCATCAAGAAGATTCAGGAGGTGGAAAAACTCCAAGAAAAGGGCAGAGCTTTTAATGATTTGCTGGTTGATGAATTTCCAATTGGTAAATTGTTGATGCCCCTAATGGAAGATATTGTTGTATCCACAGAGGCAAGGAACGTGGAGAGAGTTTGGGAATGCTTGATGAATGATGAGGATAGACGGATTGGAGTTTTCGGAATGGGTGGAGTCGGAAAAACAACCATCATGAAGCACATTCACAATCGGCTCTTGGAAGAAGCAGTCATGTTTGATGCTGTTTTCTGGGTCACAGTATCGAAACCATTCAACATTACAAACCTACAAAGCGACATATCTAAGGAGCTAAATTTTAGTCTTTCGGATGACAAAGATGTGACAAGAAGAGCAAAGCAATTACAAGCAGTGCTCCGCCAACAGAAGAAGTACGTCCTTATCATAGATGATCTATGGGAGTCATTTCCCCTGGAGGAGGTGGGTATTCCGGAGCAAACCAGATCTAACGGGTGTAAACTAGTGCTAGCTACGCGATCTTTTGAAGTATGTAGAAGGATGGGGTGCAAAGCTATTAAAGTGGAGCTTCTCACGGAGCACGAAGCACTGACACTATTTCGTAGTAAGGCCAGTGAAAATGGCACGAGTCTTGCTTCAGAAGTTGAAAATTTTGCAACTCAAATTGCCAAAGAATGTGCACGTCTGCCGCTTGCAATTGTTACAGTAGCTGGAAGTTTGCGGGGATTGAAAAGAACCCGTGCGTGGAGAAATGCATTAAATGAATTGACTAGGTCGACGAAAGACGCCAACAATGGTGAAAGTGAGGTTTTCGAGCGACTGAAATTTAGTTATATTCGCCTAGGAGAAAAGGTGCTTCAGGATTGTTTCTTGTATTGTTCCTTGTATCCTGAAGACCATGCCATCCCTGCGGAAGAGTTGATAGAGCGGTGGATTGTTGAGGAATTAATAGTTGGGATTAACAGTGTAGAAACAATGTTTGACAAAGGTCACGACATATTGAGAAAACTTACAAGCAGCTGCTTATTGGAGAGCTTTACCGATGAACTTGCGGGAGAATGTGTTCGTATGCATGATTTGATAAGAGATATGGCTCTAAGAATGACAAAAAGTAGTCCTCGATTCATGGTAAAAGCTAGTGAGAGGCAAGAAAGCATACCAGATGAAGACTGGTCAGAGGACCTTGAGAAGATTTCCTTCATGTACAGTCAGATGAGAGAACTTTCAACTAGACCACCTGTCTGCCCTCGGCTTACCACATTACTTTTGAATGGAATTTTGTTACAAGAGATTCCGGATTCTTTCTTCACCTATATGCGTTGTCTTAAGGTTTTAGATTTATCCGATAACAAGATAAATTCGTTGCCACGGTGCATCTCCAACTTGGAGAATTTGCATGCACTAATACTGGCTAGCTGTTATTGCCTAATGTATGTGCCGTCATTGGAGAAACTGAAGGCTCTGAAAGTGTTAATACTGACTGGGACTTTGATTGAAGAAGTACCAGAAGGTATAGAAGATCTGGTTAATCTCACAAAACTTGACCTCTCAAATAATTTACTCCTCAGGATGTTTCCTAGTTGGAAGTTGCGCAGGCTCTCAAAACTACAATTCCTAAGAATGGACGGGACAGAGGTATATGTAATAGCAGAAGATCTCTTGTTTTTTAGGGAATTAAAGATTGTTTCAGCCCAATTTCACGATGTAAATGGCCTTAATAGGTATGTGACATCTCAGAACTTCCAAGGATTGGAGAGGTACCGTCTTTTGGTGGGAGGAAGTATTCTTAGAGAACCATTTGATGGAAAAGAAGTTGGTATCAATTGCAGATCTGAACCTTTTGGAAGTGGAGTCAGTCAGCTAGTGCTACCTACCGACACAGATTTCTTTCTACTTGAAGAAGACCACGATCTCACTAGCTTATCAGCTATTCCGTCACTGAAACATGCCAAAGGCAGATGTGTTGTCAGATTGTGTAATGGCTTAGAATCCATCTTTTCATCATCGCCCTTCTTAGAAAATGGCCAGATCTCTCTACGAACCGTCAAGTCATTAGTTTTGGCTGTGTTACCCAGATTCAGGGTACTATTTGATGGGATTGCCCTACCTCACAAAATTTACTTTCACCTTAAAGACTTGACCATCCGGAAATGTGAGATTTTGAAAAATATTTTCCCTCTTCAGTTTTTACAGAACTTTCCGAACCTCGAGAAACTTTCAGTATGTTTTTGTGAGAATGTGGAGGACATAATAGTCGAAATAGAAGAGGTGAGTGATGGGGGAAATCATCAAGATGATAGCAACTCAATCAGTCTCCCAAAACTCGAGAGGCTAGAGCTAGAGGGGCTACCAAGTCTGAAAAGCATATATAATGGGGTGACAGTGTGTCAATCTATAGAAGAAGTGATGGTACTAGGGTGTCCCATGCTAAGGAGACTACCTCTTTCTCTGCATGTTGATAGCGAGCAAGCAACAGCACCACCTGCTCTCAAGGATATTAAAGGAGAACAAGAATGGTGGGAGTCCCTAGAATGGGATGATCAACTCACCAAAACCATTCTTCAGCCTTTTTTCAGAGATTACAGTTAAGTATCATTGTATCGCGTTTGATTTGAAATATCGTTAACTGTATCCCAGTAGAGACTTGTGAAATTTTCAATTCCAAATTTGGGTCTCCAGAGCCATTTCCAAGCGGGTGTGGCCCTAATACCAACATTAGCGGTGTATTGGTCCCTCAACTCATTGTGTTATTTATAACCCAACATTGATTGAGCTTTGACAGAGTGGTCTGATCGATAATCCCGCTCCCAGGCTGGAGCAATCCATTTTTTTACATGCCGTGCAAAAAAAGAAAAAACCGTGCAAAAAAAAAAAAATCCATTATTTTCCATAAATCAAGTGTTTTTGTTTTGGCATCAAAAATCTTATTTGCACGCGTTAATATTGTTTACAAATGTTCATGCATGCATAAAAATTATTCTTTTGCCGATCAAAAAGAAATATTGTTTTTGCGTGTTCTCTTTTGACAAAAAATTAGTATGTCTGGCATGCAACTTGCAACTTCTTGTTCCTTGAAAATACAAGTAGTTGATTAGTGAGGTAACTTCACATGTGTGGCATCCATGAGATTTTCTTTCTCATGAGGCACTTCACATGTTTATATGTTGAATTACTGAAAGTGTTAGCACATAATGCACTTGAATTATATCGATCCTCAAAATCGTGCAAATTTTTGACAAAGTCATATTTACATACATGCATTTATAATGTAGATGTACACGTACACACATATAATTTCTTGTTCTGTTTTTCAATTATTTATGTAGTCACAAATTAGTAAATCACAAAAAGAATTATTGATTGGGTATGTAATGGCAAAAAGCTAACCATTCTCCTTAACTTTTTGTCTAATAATTTTTTCCTTAGCTTTTTTGCCGTTCTTTTTAGACAAGAAGACAAATGTTTTGTCCTTTTTTTTTTATCTTTAGTGAACCTTTTTTTTCCTTCATTTTGGTCATGATTTTTTTCATTTAGAATCCTCTCATCGAGACGGATGATTAATCCAAAAAATATGATGCGAATTTAACAAACCTTGAGAAACAACAAACAAAACACGAAAACTAAAAAGGAAAAAAAGTTTAGCAGAATGGATAAAAAGGTGCTCTGTTACATGTATATAGATTCAATTTCTTGAGTTGCAAGAGTGTCTAGACGTGAACACAAGTATATAGAATGTACAATGCATGGTTCAGTCAACGTACGATGAATCAAGCATGATTTTGACTTGATTATACAAATATACAATAACCTTATAAAGCCTGTCCCCCTTTTTTTCCCCTTGATACATACCTCATATTGGCTAATGAAGTAGTAGCTAGTTTTATATTATGTCTGGGACTCAATATTTCTGTGCTCTTGTTGGATTTCTTTTTCAGCTGATTCGAATGACGAGTTTTAGCATATCTTCATTTTTGATTGATTGATCTCAACAAATTGCCCTGCAATTCTGATGATCGATGACCTTTCATCTATGTCTTCCGATCCAATTCATCTCAATAAATGAGGTAAGTGACCTTCTACCACATCAATGATATCGTCTTTGGAAAATGTTTAGAACATTTGAGGTGTGAAATCCCGGATTCAGTGTCATGAGAATTAGACTCTGAATTGGACTTCCCATTAACATTGAGATTGGCATAATTATTTGTGGATCATGATCATGTGCTTAATTTCTGTCACGTTGTCTTGTAAGCTGGTGGATTCATGCATCTTTTGATCAAGAAAGATGTTATATGATGTGGTAAATCGCGTGGTAATTGTCAAGTATTGACGCATAGAATTAGTTTCCTTTGTCCTTGAATAATAGTTTGTGGTTTTGGCCCTGTGGACTGTCGATCCACGCGGCTCTTTGGTTTAAAAATAGAAAGTTGGTGGAAAATGAGTCGCCACCCGGGATTTACTTAGAAAGCGATTTTGGTACCCGAGAAACCGTTGAAAGTAATTGATGACTCTTGTGCCGTTTTGGAAAAGGTTTGATCTGCGAAAAGATTCTTGGATTCGGAAGCCAGGTTACGAACGGGGAAGGTTTTGTTGAAAAGCACCCCGCTCGCCCGGGGAATTCCCGGTCTCTACTAAATTTTTGTGGGATTTTTAGAAATATTTTATTATAAAACTTGTAACAATTAAGATGATTAATAACAATAAACAAGTAAATATGAAACCATAACGGAAACAAAATAATAATAAAAAGAAAAGAAAAAGAGCATGATAATAATAAAAAGAAGTAAAGAGACTTAATGGTAAATAAAAGGGAGTTGAGGGGTGTAACTGTAATAAAGGAGTAATACCAGAAAAACAGAGCACGACATTAAAACAGAGGAATTTTTTTTTGACTTTGGCCAACTCAGCCGTACGGCTTACTAACATAGCCATACGATCAACCAACTTAGCCGTACGGCTAGTTTAGGTTGGCCGCGCGGCCAACCTGCTCTGATTTCTGGAAAAATTTTGATTTGCTCAAACAGAACCAAAACTCAGTTAGAAATGGGTTTTTTTTTTCTTATGAAATCAAGCCTTGGGACTGTCCAAACATTTGGAAATTATTTTTAGGAAGAAATGTATCCCCGGGTAGATTCGTATCGTGCGATTACGGAAGGTATCGCCAGGTACAAACCCGTGGGGAGAGTTTTATTGAATGAAAAACATTACCCAAGTATAATGACGACTACGGGAATCGCATTACACCCGGGTTCTGCCCTCAAAGAACCAAAGTTGAAGGACTTTGGTATCGAAACAGAATTTCGTACCTTGAAACGATCGAATTTGAGACCGAAACTTCGGGTTCGGACGGGAACTTGAGATGAAACGATCTTTGGACGTTCTCTGGAAGCTTTTCAGGAGTGTTTATGGGTTACTGGAGGTGGAAGTAGAAAAGCAGAGAGTGGGTTGCGGTTCAGACGAAAGTTTCAGGTGAGATTTTTTTTTTGGACGGAGTGGTGACCAGAGGATTTTGTCAGCATGTCGCCGGAGTGGGGAGGTGCTACTGTGTTCTTGAAAATGGGAGAGGGGGAGCGTTTATATAGCCGGAGAAGGAATATTAATGAGTACGAATTCCTGCCATTTCATGATGAGATGCTTATGCTGGCAAAACGAATATTTGTTGAGGTTAACCGTACGGCTTAAAGAGTTAGCCGCACGGTTTATGTAAGTGAACCGCACGGCTTGATTATAGAAATGTGAACCGTACGGCTTGTCTGATGAACCGTACGGCTTTAGTGGTGAACCGTACGGCTAGGGATATTTCTGTCCAGAATTCTGAAGTTCACAGTAGCTGTTCCAAGGTACCACTGACCATTTCTTTCATCATTGGGGATGCACAGGGGTACTTATTTTCAACTTATTTTCATAAACCAAACTTAAAGTAAAGATTATAATTTTGAGTTTTCTTTACTTTAATTTATTTATGAAAATAAGGAAGTACCCCCATTTGGGAAACAATGGCATTGCCAGAATTTTGATATCCCAATCCAATCAAAATCTCATCCCCCCACTTTTAGTACAAAACCGAAAACGGGCACGTTTTTCTCCGAAGAAAATGGGCGAAAGATGACTTTGCCTTGCTCAAAAATAACTTCCGATTATACCATTTTGATTAGAAAAATCCAAGGAACAATTACCGGGACTTTTTATTGGCCAAATCAGATCTTCCCAAAAAAGTTAATTTTTCATACTTAGCCGGATTTTCGAGCGACAGACAGGGGTGTCTCGGATGAGAGACGATGATGAAGGAACACTTAGTTTAAAATTGGGGTGTCTACAGGCCCCTATTACGGGCTCATGTCGTATGAAGAAATTTAGATATGCATGTCAGATGATGAGTTTTGAATATGGAAATTTAATTTGTTTCTATATTGAATACTGAATCCTAGGATTGATAACCCGAATTTCTTCTTATACTTGGCCAAACAAGTTTTGGTCTGTAGTTGCTTATTGAATTGGTTGTTTTGCTTCTTTCTTAATTACAGATATAATGGATAGTGCTGCGAGCACGGGTTATTCTTGGGTCGTAGGGTAGGTACAAGGTATTTTGAATTTTTCTGTTAGAACAATAGTTTGTTTTTTAATCGCAGAACTCTAGTTTTCTTTTATTTTATGGTAAGAATTGATACTCTTGATATTCAGTTTGTGGGACTTCAATATCCAATTGTAGCATGTTCTGACTTTTGACTCCTCCACTTTGTATTCGGGTGTAGTTATTTAAACATTGTGTAATGTGGATTGATTGAGTTTTTTTTTTTTCTTTTCTCGATGTTTTTCAATGTTTTCTCCCATATTTGTGGTGGTACTCTCTGATTTAGCGATTTACTGAATGGGTGACAATAAAAAGAGCTATAATGTTTAATCATATGAAGCAGAATAGACAATGAATATCAATCTCTTGTTTAGCCAAGATCGATCTGTATGAAAGTAGCAACATATGAATGGTGTGACCATGGATCTGCATTGCTCCTCTTTCGTCTTGTTTCCGTAGTATTTTTTAGAAAATTACCTCTAAGGATAGAAGAGTGCACCTTAATTCCACCCAGCATCCACTTCTGGCCGGCAAAATTTCACTAAATTAGAAATATCACTAACTTTGGAAAGTCATTAATTTTTAAATTTCACTAACTTCGAAATTTCATAAATTTGGAAAAATTAATAATTTTCATCACAAATTCTGAAATTTGAATAATTTTCACTAGTTCTAAAATTTACTAGTAATTTTTACAAGCAAAGCTTCGAGCTCGTAAATTTCACTGGATTTCAAAACACAGCTACCTATATCCGACTACGTAGAGCCACCTAGTGAAATTCACAAGCTTATTTCACTAGCTTAGAAGCCATACATATATTCTAACTATGTAGAACAACCTAGTGAAATCCTCAAGCTGAACTATGCAGAACAACCTAGCGAAATTCACCAGTTTCCAGCTCGTGAATTTTCGTAGCTTGGGGCTCATGAATTTCACTGGTATGTTCTGGCTCCAAAACTTTAACAATTCACTGTATCAGGTTTCCTAACTTTTTTTTAGTTCGTGATTCTGTTCGTCCAAGATTATCTCTAGAATGCGGCTTACAAATACTTGTTCCTTGAGAAAATTAACCACCACCGGATTCCTGCAACGCACGAGTCCTTTTTTTTTTTTTTCATATATAAACACAAATCAAAACTGCAAAATTAATGGGCTTGGAACATCCACCTCTCCAACAACCCGCAACACAGTATGGTTGCAAAGGAGCCCTTAACACACAAGTACTGAAAATAAGAACTTATGGAGTAATGAAGGCACCAATCTAACGTTGCTCTCAAGTTTGATTGAGCCATAGAACTGCCGAAATCACTCCAAATCTCTTGCCATACTGCTGTAGAGCAGGGACATTCTAAAAACAGATGTTGACGTGATTCTCTTGCTTGATTACAAAAGCTGCGGTCACCATCTATATCCACATGCACCCTAATTCAGCAACCTATGCTTGGTATTCAGCGTTCCTTGCACGGCTAACCACACTATGAAGGCCAACAAAGGTACATGCTTTTTGAACCATGCCACTTTAATCCAGTTCTAAACAGGAAGTCCAAATCTAATAGACTCCTAAGCTGATGTAGCAGGATAAATTCCACTTGGATGAGGCAAACAGACCACATGACCACACTCCGGTTTGAAATCACTTGAAATCTACCGTAAAATAGTCTGAATTACCCAATTCCAGAGCCTAGACCAACTCCACTGCCCATTGTGGAAGGCAGCAGGGTACCAATTTTTTTATTGTTGAATTAGATAGTTCAGTGTGCTGCGTTAGAGCAGCTGCAGTTCAGACTCAAAACCAAAACCAAATTTGAAATCTGAGTAAAAATCCCCAAAATCATGCTCCAGTCTTTGTAACAAACCTATATCAAATTGAGTTTTACTCAAATTCTTACCCAAATTGAGGGAGACTCAACCCTTTACCCAAATTTGTAACGGTAACTTGGTGGTGGTGCTTGTCGTCAGAACTCCTCTGCCAACCGCCGTTGTCGTCGTCACATGAGAAGATAGCAAAACACAGATCGATCTGAAGGAGTGGTGGTTCTGATTGTCATCGACGTGATTTTCTCAGTCACAGGCGACGTGATTTTCTAGGAAAACACAGATCAATCTAGGGATTTGGTCGGTCAAAACTCCGGCAACGCCTAGGGTTTTTCTAGTGGTCGGGGAACACTTCTAGAGTTTTGGTCGGTCGGAACTCCAGCAACGTCCAAGGTTTTGCTGATGGATCTGGTGTTTTCTATTTTTTTAAAAACAAATTTTGAGTAAAAATGAAGCTTTCCACTGGATTGAGTCATATCAAATGAAGTTTTGAACTAATCTTTGGGACTAATTGTGAAGCAAAGTTTACATTATGAGGTTATTACCAAATTAGTAAGCTTTTAATTAAGGATACCTAATAATTAAGTTTTTAATTTATAATTTTTCTTTAGGTTAGCCAATTCAAAAAATAACTTGCGCATGGATCTAATTTTTGATCTCTAACTCAAAATCTTGGCTTAACTTCTGCCTACAATTTAAAGTGATTAGTCCAACCAAGTAGTGCACTAGTCAATCAGTCGTTTCTTCGTTGACTCCACGACGACTCCTTCGTTGAGTCAACAGTCTCCACGGATCTTCCTTCTTCCTTCCAGCTACTTTACCTTGTTTTAGGGTTGCAATTTGAAGGACTCACTAGCCTTTGGCCTCTATCCTTATTTTAATCTTCTTCGACTCCATTACTCTTCCTCCTTCCTTCGCCTTTCCAATAGGGGTGAGCATGGACCGGATTGGTTCGGATTTGTAGTAAACCAATAACTAAACCACTACCAACGGATTATGAATTTCGCGAACCAAACCAACCCACAAAAGGCATCGAACCAAACCAATCAAAACCATTAAAATACAGATCGGATTCGGTTTTGAACCACGGTTTTCTTAAAATTGAGATATTATTTTCGTAAAATATTAAGAGTACTTACAATTTAGGTTTACTACGTTAGGTTTATAAATAGAATACGAATAGGTCCTCATATATAGAAATTTAGGGTAATTAATCATGGCAATGAAGGAAATTATGGAATTGGAATAGGCTATGACCGAATCATGTATAGAAATTTGAAAAAATTGAAATGTGCTGTAGAATCAAAATTAGAATGGAGAATTTCATCACCGAATTTATTTTCTATGACTAAACCACTATTGGTGTATTTGAATTAGGGGAATAAGTTGTGAATCTTAGGCAAAATAAAATCTTGTTAGAGAAGGAATAATGAATGAATTAAATTAGAAAGTTAGTTGACTATAGCTTATATATAATAATAATAATAATAATAATAATAAATGGTTCGGATCGGATTGGTATCGAAACCATGAACGTAAATCCATAAACCAAACCATTGACTGCGGATTCTAATTTTTTTAAACCAGGACCAAACCACGCTACTAAAAATCCAAACCAAACCAATCGGTTTGGATTGGTTTGGACTGAATTCACGGTTTGACGGGTTTTCTGCTCACCCCTACTTTCCAACATCTTTCTCTCTCTCTCAATTATTCCACACAAGGCTTTGACGGAAGCGAATTTTTACACATTCAGAGACGAGGAAGAAATCCCGCTGGGTGGGTTTATCAAACCCGAGTTGGAGAAAGCGATTATGAACTCGAGGATGTCAGTCATCGTACTGTCCCAAAATTACGCCAAATCCACGGCGTGCTTGTTTGAACTCCAGCTGATTCTCGAACGCCGGAGAACACAGGATCATTTCGTTTTGCCTGTGTTCTATGAGGTGGATCCTCAGGAAATTAAGAAGCAAGCCGAAAAGCTCGATTTTGGTGAAAAGGTAGTGACGGTGGAGAAAGTGAAGGGATGGAGTGAGGCGCTTAAAGATGTTGCGAGGATGAAAGGCAAGGTTTCGCAAAATCAATGTGACGGGTAATTTATACAGTCTCATAATTCAATGCTTTATCTATTTACCCACTTGAGTTTTCTTATCCTGTGCTCTGTTTTTTTTCAACTCAGTTGATTGTCCTCTATGTTTCGTATATTATAGAAGGGGTTTGGCAAAAAAGACTGAATCATTTATGATATTGGTTTCTTTATGATTTTGCTTGTGGCAAATTGAGTACAGATTCGCTTTTGGTTGGGAATAAGCAGAGCTTAGTTTGAAAAGGGTAATGGGTTTTTGTTCATGTTTGCTATGACGGTTGGTAAGTCAATGGCGCTCTGTTTCAAAAATATACGATTGGGTAAAGAGAGATAAAGGTATGTGATTAGAGGTGGCTGTAACGAGTTAGAAATTTACAGAAAGCAACAGTAATTAGGGAGATGAACGGCTATCCAAAAATATTCACTAGAAGAGTTTATTTAAAATCCGGTGCGCATCTCGGCTATCCAAAAATATTCACTAGAAGAGTTTATTTAAAATCCGAACCATTAATTGAGGAGATGAACGGCTGTGATCTACACTTGGGCACCACGTATGTAAGGACTCGTGTTTTTTAAATAATTTTCCGGAAATATCATTGGGGAAATGTGAGGAAATGAAAATAGTGTGATATGGGGTCAATATGAGTTGGTGATTGCATTTGGGGTGTCTTTGGAACACATTGGAATGTTAGGGGTGCTAGTGCAATTAGTGGTGTGTATATATATATGTGTGTGGCTGATTTTGAGCCAAAAAAATCATTCTCTTCTTCTCCCAAAAATCAGCCCCTCCTCCTCTCTCCTCCATTTTTGCTCCTTTGAGCTCACATTACTCCCTCCTCATCATAGTTCTCCACAAATTGACCAAAGATTCATCATCTACGCGTGTTTGGGAACTTGAAGTACCGTCTTTTCGCACCGGGAGGGCCAATAACGGGATTACTCAAATTGGGGATCTAGGAATTTGTTTTTGGGTTGCCTTGGAGAAAATCCTTGAGGTAGGGAACAATCTTCTACCTCCTCTAAGTGTATATTTGTTGAATGATTGCATTGTTGGTGTTCTTGTTCCGAATTTCTTGTTAAACTTGTTTATCTCCATGGAATTGACTTTGGTTCATGAATGAGCTTGGGTTTTGTGTATTGGGTTGATAAATCCTTGAATTGGTTGTTAATATATCTCTCTCCTATAAGTAGTTGTTGTTTGGAACTTCCATTTTTGGCTTGGGTTGAAACCCCCTCCATTTTGGAAAAATCTGCAAATTTTTGCTCGTAATGGTCTTGGTATCGATACCCCTTTTATGGGTATCGATACCCAGCGCTCTGTTGAGATTTTAGTTACCTGGTATCGATACCCCATTTCATGGGTATCGATACCTATCTGTTTGTAAGGCAGATTTTGGCCTAACTTCGCGGGCACGCCCCGACTTCGTCCGAACTCCGTTTGAGGTGATTCTTGAACCGTCGGAAAGCTCTATGAGTCTACTTTCAAACCCAATTGGTCTCATATTCATAACCTTTGTATTTTGGGAGAAATGTGTTTTTTACTATCAAGGTGTCGGGTTTTCTCGGGGTTTATAACTCCATTTTCGTGTTCCGTTGCTCCGGGCCTCCATTGGTCTTTCCTAAGCTTCTCAAATCGACATCTAAGCATTGGTAGCCTATCATGATATGAATGATGTTTTATCATGATTTCTCACGTTCTTGGACACATGTTAACTTTGCCACAACCGACACACTACGAGCTTTCGAACTAAATGAATTACGTGGATGTTTTTGGACCCTTGAATGTTAAATAAACTTTTGAAAAGGATGATTTGCTATTTCTAGGGCCACCATTTGGTGCGTCCCTAGCCATGGGTGTTCGGAGCCCACGAAATCCGGCAGGGGTGTTCGGAGCCCACGAAATTCGGTAGGGGTCTGCGGAGCCCACGAAATCCGGCAGGGGTGTTCGGAGCCCACGAAATCCAGCAGAGGGATTCATTCCCTATTTACATAAGTGGTTATCGTGAAAAAAATGAAACGTTTTGTGAAAAAGGAAATGTTTTGAAAGGATTGGACCTACGACATGAAATGTAACGAAGATGAGGAAATCTATGGACACTTGGGTTTGGTACAATCTTTGGGGCATCTACTAGACACTCGATCATCGAGTCGATTTACTTTGGTCTATTTTAGCTTATCCATTCATGTGTATCACATCTCCATATGCATGTTTCATCTTCTATACCCTTAGCGTTGGTAGAAAAGTTTCCTACTGGGCTAGTGAGCTCAACCTATCATTTTCAGGTACTCGGCAATGCACGTGATTGGAATACTTGGCGTGTGGATGCATATCATGAAACTCATTTGACATGAAGTTATTTTATCCTCTCTATCGTTAATATACCTTGGGAGATGGTCTTGTAACTTTAGTTCCTTCAATCTTTTGACAAAACTTGGTTTATGTAATAACTCTTAACTTTTCATTATCTTCAATGGGTATGGGTACCTCTTGTAGAAATTCAATGTACTTTGACTTTGAACTTTCGATGGTGAAATGTATGACTTTTGACTTATCCTACGTGGATTTTAATTGTATTTGGTTTATTAAATTCGAGGGCGTGACAACTTGGTATCAGAGCATAGGTTCGAAAACCTAGAGACCGTGGGGAGACTTGGAGTCTCGAGGCTTAAATCATTGCATTGACATTTACGAAAAATATTTTCTCATTCATTGTGTGCTTGTGTGACATTCATAAGTATAACGTCGCAATATCGTCATACTTGTGGGTTTAGGCATAGTATTGAGTTGTACACCCGTGTTGGGGTAGTGTTGGTAGACTGGAGGTTTTGACCTTATCATGCTAATGTTTTCACTTGTGTTTAAGGAGGAAAGATTAACGTCGTAAGAAAGTGAATTCACCGATTGTAGAAATTATATCTTTGTAGTAAAAGTGGGTGAGCATTCTCTTATTGTGCCGTGGTGGTTTAAGAATGACCTGGAAGATTGATTTGAAGAGTGACTGGCCAGCACACTTCAAAACAAACTTCTAATGTCACTCTGTTACCACGTGTGGGTGTAAAAGTGTGTAAAGATGTGCACTAGACAGAGCAATTGTTGATACGTTACATCGTTACCTTGTAAACGTGATGTGCTTCATGTGAATGTAGTGATAAGAGCTTAATATGATTGCAATGAGGAAATGTTCATTGAGTGTATACCTTGCATAGTAGATGTTGGTTCTTTTCTTATAGTTGTTTCTACTTTCCGTAGTACCGTTAATGGTGGGTTAGTAGTATGTAGAGTTGGTGGCTTTGTTGATTTTGACGCATTGAAGCTTGGGGTCCCAGTTGAATGGGTGTTGATTGTTTGAGATTGAATTGATGGTGGGAGCTAAGTTTTGGATGTGGTAATTATAGTAATATCTTCTTAAGCTTTTGAGTATGGTATTGATAGAAATGACCTTTTCATAAGATGTGAGGATCCGGTGCATGAGTTTTTACTAGAATTCTTAATCATGAGACTAAGTTATGTGGCACTGTTATTAAGAATAGAGATATGTTATTTGTGGTGTGAGATATGTTATAACCTGAATACTGATTAGATGACCATATTCCCTATCTAAAGAGATAAGATCCGATTTAAGTGGTTTACCTTCCCAGAGAACCTCTAAAAAAAAAAAAAAAAAATCTTATGAGAGAGATTTTATTTGAGGATGAACGATAATGAACGTTGATAGGATATGTTTGTTGAGACAGCTAGGCTTAGGGGTATTGCCATGGACGAGATGGTAAGTTGATTTACCTTGTAATTGATTAGGTATCGGTATATGGGTAATAGGTGAATGATTTTTCTATTACTAGTAAACTAGAACCGCGACTGGTAAGAAAGTGAGTAATTGGGGTTGTTCATAGTCTTATAGAGATGGGTGTTTAAGTCATGACCAGTTTCACTTATAAGACCGCTAAGTAGAAGCATGAGATGTTATGGTAAGATTCTAAATACTAGTTGGTGATACTGACTTGTGGTGATAAGAAATGTCAGAAGTATGAGAGTGTTAAGAAGTAAGAGAGGTAAGATTCACTAGTTGTAGAATAAACGTGATATAAATTGTTACCACCCTTGTTTATTAATTGCTTTGGGTCTCTTAACTTGTACGCTACTATGGTGGGTAACCTTTTGTGTGAAAAACTATGTAGGAGGGTAGTTGGGCAGTTAAAAAGTGAAAATATTGTCAGTCTTTGAATTTGTGAATAGAGTTGATCTGCGGGGTGTGAAATAGTTTGTGAACTGGAAGCTGTGATATATGTTATGTGTTGATTGAAGGCTGCGAGGGATTGGCAAATTAGAAACTGTGAGGGTATTGTAAATTGAGGTTTTAGTGTCAGGTAAAGATTGTGGGTGAAGACGTAAGGAATTTGAGATATCCTTCCAAGATAATGTATGTGGAATATCACTCAGACTAGTCTTGGAAATCGTTGAGTGTCTGTGTTGAAAATCTTGTTTGGAACGACCAAAGTTTAATGAGGATATCTTGGAGACATCGGGCTTGACATTGTTGTTGGATATGTAGATTGTACTGAGAGGACTTGATTGATAACTAATGTTGTATCTATGTTTCGATAGTTAGTTGGAATTAAGGAACTAGAGATGAGATGTGGAATCATAAAGCTAGTGTTAAGTGTTCCTCTAGCGAAGCAAGGGTTAGAAGATTGGAATTTGTGCTTTGAGGGTATATAGTTGGTAGTGATGAATCATAGCGGTTGAAAGAGTTGACTTACATTGTTTGGGTCAGACTGAACTGAAATCGTTCCTCCTGTGACTATGTAGATTTCATGATTAAATCGGTGGATAGAGTAATGGTTATTGTTTCTAGTTCGAGGTAATGCTCCATTAGTGAATTTGGGTATAGTTTGGACTTTATTTTGTGGACAAGCCAATGTTTAGCGTTATGGGCGAAGGATTGAACTTATGTCGAAAGGATGTGCATGTAGTTTCAATTTTTGGATTGTTATGAGGTTTGATGAGGGTGAACTAAGAGGTAAATGGATGGTTCAAGTGGGCGATTCGAGGAAAGTTTGTAAGCTTGGTCGGGTTAAGGCTCGAATTTTCTGATACGATGTTCGGATGAGATTAGGAATATGTTGACGGAAGATTGTTTGAGAGTAAGAGTGGGTGCTTAAGGTTTACTTGTTTATCATTCTAGTTAGTCACAGTGGTAGTATCATTGACCAGTTGAGGGTGTGTATAACTTGGATGTGGTGATTATCTACCTTATTATTTATGGAAGGGTGTAATGACTAGATAGACTTTAAGGCTCAAGTGGGGTAATGCATGATGGGTAAATATCACATTTGTATGGCTCCTGTTAGAAATATGAGTTGGGTGTCTCCTTATATGTTGATAGAATAAAACAAAAGTGTTGAACGGGAGGCGATTGTGTGGGGCATAATTTGTACGATAATTTAGGAGGAATCGTGTTAGGTCACTATGATAATAGAATTGAGTTTTTTTTTTTTTTTTTTTTTTAAACGGTTAGAACTCTAGTAGTTATCGGACTAAACGAAATAGTTAGAGCTGAGAAATTGTGGTGCTGGTTAGGAGGATGGATTTGGTTTTGAAAACCTGAGTGATATGCAAGGGGAATGTTGTGAGAATTCAGCAAACGAACTTGTGGAATATCTGAGGATTCATTTCCAATCCCGTGAGAAAGTCATTCTTCTACGCGTTGTATGAGATTTAGGGGTCATAGTTCTTTGATATTTAAGTTCCTTAGTCCATAAATACTATAGATAGGATTCCAACACCTCCGAGAAGTTAATGTGAATGCGAGTCTATATAGCCCTAAAATCAGATTGAGGTAAATTTTGGACCTTGGTGATGACGGTCGCGGGATATAGAACATTTAGTCTACTTGGGTTAATCATGGCAATGGACGAGAAAATTGGTGAGAGGAATTATACTCATATTTAGTAAAAAACCAGTGGGTGACTTGGTAGTACTTAAAAATGAGAGAATCACATGATAGAATGGTGGGAAGTAGAGGTGGACTAAAACACATAAGATGTTTAGAGTTGGTGATGTTAGTTGAGGATGTCAATGGAGATCAAGGGAATGATGATGGATTATGTCGACTTCTAATGTTGTTCTTAGTAATGTGTCTTGAGGAGTGGAGATGTGCATTGCTTGGTGAAATCAAGGAGTTTGGGTTTCTTGACTAGTGATAAGAAAAGGGTACATGGAATTGGCTGTAAAGGTACTAGTAACTAATGTGACCAAGGGAAACGTCAATATCATAACTTAGGGGAGGAAAGCTTTAATGTTTGGTTAATCAGATTTTTTATTGATTGGCGGATGATGGTAGGGTATAGTGAGACAAAACTTACTATTACGCTATGGGTTAGTTAGGGCATTTGGATACAGATAGGGTGTGCTTGGTATCAAGAACTGTGGGAACTTAGCCTTATTGTCGTCATTTGAGGATTGATTTATCTTGGTGTCATTTTGAGAGCGGTTATGGTAAATGAATCTAGATCAAAGTGCTCAATGTTGATTTTCCTGATTGAAGGAGTATGGTTCAAAGTTTGGCTTCTTAAGTAAAATCCTACATTTAAGAGCTTAAGATAATAATAAGATTATGGGGGTAAAGTGTTTGGGCGATTATAAAGTGATTGTGAAGTCGAGTAGAATGCAATAGCGTAGGCTTTGAGTAGACGACTAGTATGTGTAATGAGCCTAGAGGATCTATGGTTAGAAAAGAATTGAACTTTAGAGTTATAGTTTTGCACTTGGAGATAGTTTAAACCTAGTTGTTTCCGTACCTTAGAATGATTTAGAGTTAAGATAGAAGCCAATACGTATCCTAGTTGTGAGCGAATAGGTATTGTGGGGATAAGTCTATATAGTTGTGGAATAATTTTGGGAGCGAAGAGTCAACATGGGAAAGAGGGGACGAGATGATAGAGAAATACCCGGAGTTGTTTACAAATTGATCAATGTGAGTACGTGATCTAGATATTGCATTTTATTTATCATAGTGTTGAGTACATATAGCATACCATGCATGGATAGATATGTGGTCATTGGTGTGGCTTTTGTGCAAATTTTGAGGACAAAATTTTTCTAAGGAGGGTAGAATGTAAGGACTCGTGTTTTTTAAATAATTTTCCGAAAATATCATTGGGGAAATGTGAGGAAATGAAAATAGTGTGATATGGGGTCAATATGAGTTGGTGATTGCATTTGGGGTGTCTTTGGAACACATTGGAATGTTAGGGGTGCTAGTGCAATTAATGGTGTGTATATATATATATGTGTGTGGCTGATTTTGAGCCAAAAAAATCATTCTCTTCTTCTCCCAAAAATCAGCCCCTCCTCCTCTCTCCTCCATTTTTGCTCCTTTGAGCTCACATTACTCCCTCCTCATCATAGTTCTCCACAAATTGACCAAAGATTCATCATCTACGCGTGTTTGGGAACTTGAAGTACCGTCTTTTCGCACCGGGAGGGCCAATAACGGGATTACTCAAATTGGGGATCTAGGAATTCGTTTTTGGGTTGACTTGGAAAAAATCCTTGAGGTAGGGAACAATCTTCTACCTCCTCTAAGTGTATATTTGTTGAATGATTGCATTGTTGGTGTTCTTGTTCCCAATTTCTTGTTAAACTTGTTTATCTCCATGGAATTGACTTTGGTTCATGAATGAGCTTGGGTTTTGTGTATTGGGTTGATAAATCCTTGAATTGGTTGTTAATATATCTCTCTCCTATAAGTAGTTGTTGTTTGGAACTTCCATTTTTGGCTTGGGTTGAAACCCCCTCCATTTTGGAAAAATCTGCAAATTTTCGCTCGTAATGGTCTTGGTATCGATACCCCTTTTATGGGTATCGATACCCAGCGCTCTGTTGAGATTTTAGTTACCTGGTATCGATACCCCATTTCATGGGTATCGATACCTATCTGTTTGTAAGGCAGATTTTGGCCTAACTTCGCGGGCACGCCCCGACTTCGTCCGAACTCCGTTTGAGGTGATTCTTGAACCGTCGGAAAGCTCTATGAGTTTACTTTCAAACCCAATTGGTCTCATATTCATAACCTTTGTATTTTGGGAGAAATGTGCTTTTTACTATCAAGGTGTCGGGTTTTCTCGGGGTTTATAACTCCATTTTCGTGTTCCGTTGCTCCAGGCCTCCATTGGTCTTTCCTAAGCTTCTCAAATCGACATCTAAGCATTGGTAGCCTATCATGATATGAATGATGTTTTATCATGATTTCTCACGTTCTTGGACACATGTTAACTTTGCCACAACCGACACACTACGAGCTTTCGAACTAAATGAATTACGTGGATGTTTTTGGACCCTTGAATGTTAAATAAACTTTTGAAAAGGATGATTTGCTATTTCTAGGGCCACCATTTGGTGCGTCCCTAGCCATGGGTGTTCAGAGCCCACGAAATCCGGCAGGGGTATTCGGAGCCCACGAAATTCGGCAGGGGTCTGCGGAGCCCACGAAATCCGGCAGGGGTGTTCGGAGCCCACGAAATCCGGCAGAGGGATTCATTCCCTATTTACATAAGTGGTTATCGTGAAAAAAATGAAACGTTTTGTGAAAAAGGAAATGTTTTGAAAGGATTGGACCTACGACATGAAATGTAACGAAGATGAGGAAATCTATGGACACTTGGGTTTGGTACAATCTTTGGGGCATCTACTAGACACTCGATCATCGAGTCGATTTACTTTGGTCTATTTTAGCTTATCCATTCATGTGTATCACATCTCCATATGCATGTTTCATCTTCTATACCCTTAGCGTTGGTAGAAAAGTTTCCTACTGGGCTAGTGAGCTCAACCTATTATTTTCAGGTACTCGGCAATGCACGTGATTGGAATACTTGGCGTGTGGATGCATATCATGAAGCTCATTTGACATGAAGTTATTTTATCCTTTCTATCGTTAATATACCTTGGGAGATGGTCTTGTAACTTTAGTTCCTTCAATCTTTTGACAAAACTTGGTTTATGTAATAACTCTTAACTTTTCATTATCTTCAATGGGTATGGGTACCTCTTGTAGAAATTCAATGTACTTTGACTTTGACCTTTCGATGGTGAAATGTATGACTTTTGACTTATCCTACGTGGATTTTAATTGTATTTGGTTTATTAAATTCGAGGGCGTGACAACGTAGGACGGTGCCCTCTCAGCAGTGAAAAATTGAGAGAGATAGAGTTACTGGCAGGAGGTGGGAAAGTGATGGGAAAGCAACGACCGCTAAAAAGGGAGGTGTCCAATTTCGACGGAAATTTGTATTGTAAACATAAGGGAGGTCATTGTAGTTTATCATGCATACTCTTAATTATAAAGGAAAGGAAAGAATAATTAGCCTAAAAATGTGGTTGGTATTCACTTCACATCTGCCTGGAACTTTGATTTTATATCAAATCTTTTCTTATATACGGTACCTTGTTTGCAATGCTAAATTAAACTTCCAGGCATGAAGCCAAGTTCATTGAGGAAATTGTTGGTGAAATCAATAGGATGCTAGTTGGCAATCACCCGAGGGTTGCTGACCACCAAGTAAGTATGGATTCTTGAACCAAGCGGGTTTATCCATGGATAAACGATAGATCAACTAGGGTAAAGGCAAAACTTGCAAATGTAAATTGCTATTGAAAAAAGCACGCTCACTGTCACACATTCCTTTTCTTCATGCCTTATACAATATGCAAATTCGATATATATACACGGGACAGTTCTATGGACACAACGAATAACACAACATTTGACATAACAATAATCGAAGCCTCACGCTTACAATCAGACTCGTTCAAGTTGTTTAAAATATGTTTTTAAGATTACCTGACTCATTTGGATATCGGTAAAGGCTTTATCGGTTCATTCAAATTTATCCTGTAAAATCTGACAGGAATCAACGAAATTAACTGATCAAGCCCTTACCGATATTCAAATGAGTTGATTTTTTACAGGTAATCTTAAAAACATATTTTAAATAAATTGAACGGCTCCAATCATTCGCGTGGGGTTCACAAAAAAAAATTTGTGTCAAATGTTGTGTTATTCATTGTGTTAAGGGAACCGCCCCCACATATATATATATTGGTAACTAGAACACCCACGTACTTGTCCTTGGTTATGTTCTACAAAGCAATTAGGAGAAATGGTTAAAGATCAAAGTAAAATTATTTGAATAAAAGAGCAAACTTAATTGGAGACTAATTTCTTATTTACAACAATTTTATGTACTGTAATATTCAGAATTTGGGGGTGCCAGGGCGCCCCAATACACCTCGCATGATTCTCTGCTTGTTTTCTCCCATACATTAGAAAAGTTGCTGAAGGACCCAATGGATTAGTTCCTTTGGAAAGCCAACTTTTTTTCAAGTACTTTAGGAGAAGAAGAGAGCAAAGTAAATGATGCTGATGGCTATTGGAGTTTTTCTTTTTGTCCTGGACGATGTGGATCAAACGGACCAACTAAGGAGCTATCTTTATGTCAAAAAACATAATTCAACTCAAAATTTTCAGAGTATGTAGCTCTACGGTTTTATTTTAGCAATGCCAATGCTTGATTCTTGGATTTGTGACGGGAAGCAATCAAATGAACGGAAATAAATTTGCATGAATTTTTTAGCAGCATAATTGCTGCAAGATAGTTGTCACGTCTCTTTCTCTTGCTTGTCTTTGCAAAATACAAATTAAAATTTCTTTGTTTGCAGGAACTTGGAAAAAACATGAAATTTCTCAAGAGAGAGTTAGTGTACTTGAGCGCTCAAGAAGATGACATAAATCGACAAATTACTAGTGCAGAGCACCGGCCATGGAAAAGACGAAAGACAGAAGTGGAAGTTTGGCTTAGAGATGTGCAACTGTTGAAGGACGATGTGCAAAGACTTGACCAAGAAATAGATGGAGAACGTAATTTCTTCTCATGTCTACGGTTAGGAAAGCGTATCACCGAGAAGATTCAGGAGGTGGAGAAACTCCGAGAAAAGGGTAGAGCTTTTAATGATTTGCTGGTGGATGAATTTCCAACTGGTAAACTGTCGATGCCCCTAACGGAAGATTTTGTTGACTCCACAGAGGCAAGGAACGTGGAGAGAGTGTGGGATTGCTTGATGAATAATGAGGATAGAAGGATTGCAGTTTTCGGAATGGGGGGAGTCGGAAAAACAACCATCATGAAGCACATTCACAATCGGCCCTTGGAAGAAATGGGCATGTTTGATTCTGTTTTCTGGGTCACGGTATCTAAACCATTCAACATTACAAACCTACAAAGCGACATAGCTAAGGAGCTAAATTTTAGTCTTTTGGATGACAAAGATGTCACAAGAAGAGCAAAGCAATTACAAGCAGTGCTTTGCCGATGGAAGAGGTATGTCCTTATCATAGATGACCTATGGGAGGTATTTCTTCTGGAGGGGGTGGGTATTCCAAAACCAACCGGATCTAACGGGTGTAAACTAGTGCTAACTACGCGATTGCTTGAAGTATGTAGAGGGATGAGGTGTAAAACTGTTAAAGTGGAGCTTCTCAAGGAGGAAGAAGCGTTGACACTATTTCTCCGCAAGGCCGTTGAAAATGTCACGGTGCTTGCTCCAGAAGTGAAAGATATTGCAACTCAAATTGCCAAAAAATGTGCATGCTTGCCGCTTGCAATTGTTACAGTAGCTGGAAGCTTGCAGGGACTAGAAGGAACCCGTGAGTGGAGAAATGCATTGGCTGAATTGATCAGCTCGACTAAAGACGCCAACGATCGTGAAAGTGAGGTTTTTGAGCAACTAAAATTTAGTTATAGTCGCCTAGGAAATGAGATGCTCCAGAATTGTTTCTTGTATGTTTCCTTGTATCCGGAAGACCATAACATTCTTGTGGAAGAGCTGATAGACTATTGGATTGCGGAGGAGTTAATTGCTGTTATGAACAGTGTAGAACAACAGTTTGACAAGGGTCATGCTATATTGGCCAAACTAACAAATTCCAGTTTATTGGAGAGTGCTATCGATAAGAATGGGCATCATTGCGTTCGAATTCATGATTTAATCAGAGATATGGCTCTCAATATAACAACAATTAGTCCTCGGTTCATGGTAAAAGCTGGACAGAGGATAGATAGCGCAGCAAATGAACACTGGTCCGAGGATCTTGAGAGGATTTCCTTCATGCACAATTGGATAATTGAACTTCCAATTACACCACCAGTCTGCCCTCGGCTTACCACATTACTTTTGAATAGCAATTCCTTAAAGGAGATTCCGGATTCTTTCTTCACATATATGCATTGTCTTGAGGTT
Source organism: Vaccinium darrowii (assembly GCA_020921065.1). Classification (NCBI taxonomy): domain Eukaryota; kingdom Viridiplantae; phylum Streptophyta; class Magnoliopsida; order Ericales; family Ericaceae; genus Vaccinium; species Vaccinium darrowii. Next base: position 51,221,705 of record CM037152.1, on the reverse strand, counting down.
TTGGACTTTTCCTCCAATTACGCATTAGTGTCACTGCCAGAGTCCATCTCCAACTTGGAGAATTTGCGAGCACTAATACTGGTTGATTGTCGCACACTAATGTACGTGCCGTCATTGAAGAAATTGAAGGCTCTGAAAGTGTTGACACTGACTTACAGTAAGATTGAAAAAGTACCGGAAGGTATAGATGAGCTTGTTTATCTCACAAAACTCGACCTCTCAAATAACATTGACCTAGAGATGTTTCCTAGCTGCGAGTTACGCAGGCTCTCAAAACTAAGATTCCTCAGAATGGACGGCACAAAGATAGACATGTCAGTAGAAGATCTCCTATGCTTGAGGGAATTAAAAGTTGTTGGAGTCCATTTTCACAATGTACAGGAGCTTACTAGGTATACGACATCTCAGCACTGTCAAGGGTTGGAAAAGTACAGGCTTACTGTGGGAGAAAGAATAGGTCACTATGCATTTAAAATGAACGGAAACGAAGTTTGTATCTTTTCTGAATCTCAACCTCTTGAAAGTGGAGTATTTGATCAGCCACTGCTCCCTGCCAACATAGAGTTCTTTCATCTTGTTGGATTCAACAATGTCATTAACTTATCAGCTATTTCGTCATTGAAAGATGCCAGAAATTTACGCAGATGTCATGTCAGTTCCGGCAATGGTTTAGAATCCATCTTTTCGCTGTCATCCTTCTCAGAAGATTACCAGATCTTTCTAGGAACTGTCGAGGAACTTCAATTGGATCTTTTACCCAGCTATAGGGTACTCTTTGACGGAATTTCTCCACCCCACAACATTTCCTTAAATCTTAAAAAATTGTTGTTCTGGAGATGTCACATTATGAAGAATATTTTCCCTGTCCAGTTTTTGCAGAACTTACCAAACCTCAAGACACTTTCGAGTATCTGACTGTGAGAATGTGGAGGACATAATAGTCGAAAAAGAAGAGATGAGTAGTCGGGACCATCACTCAGATGATATTGACACAATCTATCTCCCAAAACTCAAGACCTTAGAGCTAGAAGGCCTACCAAGACTGAAGAGCATATATAAAGGCTTGATGGTGTGTCGATCTATAGAAAAAGTGACAGTACGCATTTGTCCCATGGTAAGGAGACTACCTCTTTCTCTGCATATTGATAGCAAGCAATCAACAGCACCACCTTCTCTCAAGCTCATTACAGTGGAGGAAGAATGGTGGGAGTCTCTAGAATGGGATGATCCCCTCACCAAAACCATTCTTCAGCCTTTTTTAAATACAGGTAAATATCATTGTGTCGTGTCTGATTTGAAATATGAGCGATTGTGGCAAAATTTTCAATTCCAAAGTTGGGGCTCCGGAGCCATTTCCAAGTAGTGTGGTCTCCCCAGCTCATTGTGTTGTTTTTAACCCATTGGGCTTTGACTTGTTGATCTGATCAATAATCCTTGGAGGCTGCCAGGAACTATGTTTTTCATGAATCAAGTATCTTTGCTTTTGTTTTGGCATCAAAACATTATAGTATATCTAGTTTGCTAGCTAGTAATATTTTTATGCATGTTCTCGAAAACTCGGTTGACCAAAAATTATGTCTGGCATGCAACTTGCAACTTCTTGTTCCCTAAGAAAATATAATTGGTTGATTTGTGCAATCGATGAGATTTTTTATTGTCTTTATTCATACTTTTTTTCGCGTTATTAGTTTTGCGTCAAACTTTTGTGGCTTGTTGATTCGTAGGAGTCGGAAAAGTAAAATATTATGACTTTTACCTTCTTCTTTTTTTTAAATATCCAAGTTTTAGTAATTTTAGATGGTCTAAAAAATAACTTTATGGAGCTGAGTCCCATTTGCTTGTACTTTGTTACATATAATATCCAGCTATTGGCGAATCAAATAGTAGCTAGTTTTTGAACTCTTGTTGGATACTTGGATTCCTCTTCTAGATTATCCATGACGAATCTGATGATGACCTTGAGTTTTTGCCTTCCGATATCTCAACTGCTTGCTCGACAAATCTGATGATGACCTTGTGGAGCCCTCTTTCTCTGATTGATCCTCCTGGTGACGATGGACGACGGAAGTGGCCTGGACTCTCAGGTGGAACTCTAGGCCTGCACACTGAACAAACCGTCAGCACCAGACCGGACCGTTGAGTCCGGAATGGTACTCCGACGGTCTAGTAAGTGAGGGAAAAAGATGAAGTGCAGTAGATCTAGGGTTTTTGAGAGAGTATTGCGTGCGTACCTTCTTCTGATGATCAAGTCTACCTTTTGTAGGTGAGCCTTGGCTTGGCCTCCAAGCACAGCTATGCTCGTCACGTGACTTAACCGCTCGGCTGACGTCACGATGACGAGCCCGAAAGAATATTCTGCAGGCACATGTTTCCAATGAAGACGTAACGCGTGTCATAACCGTTCGGATGACGTCACTTGTTATGATCACAATTTGTTATGGGCACAGGCTGCATTAACTGCTCTGCTGACTCAGCATTCAACTTTCTAGAAGGTTCCTAGCACGATTCTTGCGATAATGCTGACCGCTATGCCCCTTCTAGTAAAACTGCATTCTGGACCATCTTGATCGACGGGCCTTCGGCGTAGCGCCGAGTAAATACTGCCGACGTTCTCTCTTTTCGCGGATGCAGGATGACCCTACGACCGAAGGGTGTCGTGAAAGATATCCCTTCGGTCGCTCGTCGTTATAATCATCCGGGTGGTTTAAGCCGAGAGACAAACCGGAAAGTTATCGAGTTCCGAAGGGTCCCTAAAAGGTTCCACTCCGGAATGTCAGATTTGAAGCCATCATGACATACTCTATTTTCTCCAAAAGCGCTCGGATAACCCGGACCCCTACAATAGCCCCTCAATCCCCTCGGAGCATACTTCAGACGGGATTGACCAGTCGGTCTGTGATCCGAGCTTTTAAACCTTTCGAGATAAGTGTCATTTATGACACCCTATCATCGCAGTACTGGGACCCACTTGGATTGTGCCACGTGTTGTACTCGAGCTGCAACTGTCTGACTCGAAAAGACGTGAGACGTCACGTCGCTCAGGATTCCCTGTAGATGAATCGGCGGGATAATGATGAGGGTTTAGGGTTTTGATGGCTGCCGTACCCTTATCGCCACGTGTCGTCACCGGGGACATGCGTTGAGGCCGCGTGTAATCACGCGCCCGTCGTTTGAACTTTCCCACTCCTGCTCCGCGCCTATAAATATTCAAGAAAGAGAGAGGGGAACATTTTTCTCCCATTTTACTCTCTCTCCACGGAGCACCCTGCTTCTCTCTCTAAGAACTGCAAGTGCTCTTCAAGCTTTTTCAAGGACCTGAAGCGGGGATTTGCTTATTTTCTGATTCTCGAGGATTTCCAGGTAAGAATCGACTCCCGACTCTTTGTTTTCACATTTCTGTTGCGATTTTGGGATGATTTTTTGGGTTTTGTCCGTTCTTGTTTGAATCTGAGTAGTGTAAATAGAGAGATCGTGACTTCTAGATTAATCTCCCCCCTTCGCAAGTTGAGGATGAACAGTTGCAGTTCATGAGATGAACAGTCTTCATAGGTTGAAGACGATGAACAGTGTCTTGAGAGTAGAGTCCGTTGTGACCACAGTAGGAAATGGTAGTCTCCGTCCTTAGGCAAACGGCACCGAAGTCGTCAATGACGACACCATTCGGCATAAGCAGAGTCCCTTTCCTTACCGGAGGGTCTCATGAAAAATTGAGCCCCGAGATCTCGATTGCTCGGCCACTGGGTCGTGCTAGGCTTCGGTTTGCTATGCATCTTGACCTTTGCATATAGCTGATGGTCTTTGCCCATGTATCGTGATAGGTCTGGCGACTCCAGTAATCGAGATCTCCTCCGGATCGGACAACTCAGATCCTGAAGGCTTTTCTCCGAGAGCCGTTCGCGCCGACTTAGACAGGATTCTCGCACAAATTTTTGCTCGGAGAAACCCTTGCCGAGCTCTTGTCACCATGGACCACAATTTTGAAAAGCCTTTGAACATGTCCCCCCTCCAAGCCATCCCTCCATCTCCGAAGAGATCTGCTCCCGTAAACCTTGATGATTTCATAGACGATTCCGAGGCCACACCATCTGATAATCGCTCGGAATGGGAGCCTTCGGATGAGTTTGAAGAGGAAATGTCCAATCCAAGTTCTAGTGCCGACGCAGCATCTAATGTTGACACCTCGGCAGCAGTAGAGCATGCTATCATTATAGAGATTGACGGAAGTGCGTCTCCGAGCGGGGAAGCTGAGGTCCCGGTCCCTGAGGTCCCGGTCCCTATTTCTCTTAACGCAGAACGATCCGGAGGAAACGCTTCGGAGAGACAGGAGGGGGCCACTTCGTCGAAGAAGAAGAGGAAAGAAACACCGTGCCCGTATCTCCCCTACTTCACCAAAGGGGCTAGTGGCTTAAAAGCCTTCGTCAGGAAATATAGAATCCCAGAGGACGTGTCCATCGCTCTTCATCCGAAGGGCGAAGAGTTGGTATACGGTCCGGATCATGTGAACGTGCCTCTGATGGCTGTTACAGAAGGTGGCCTCCGGTTCCCGATGAACAAATTCATTCGGGCTGTTCTCTTCGCTTATAGAATTGCGCCCGACCAACTTTCATCAAACAGCTATAGGATAATAAACTGCGCTCTAGAGCTGAAGAGGAGACATGGCCTTGCATTTTCTGTGGGGGATCTGTTCGGCATTTATTCCATGTCTCGGAACAAAGATTATGGTCGTTACTTCCTCGCGACATTGCCGAACAAGCCCCAGATTATTGAGCTCCTCCCTGATTCCGATAAGTGGGCAGATTTGTATCTTATCGTGAGAGGGAACTATGCCCCGACTGAGGGTACTGATCTTTGTTCGGTTCCAACCGAGAAGGGAGATTTAGGTCGGTGTTTTTGCTTCATATAATTCTTTTGTTTCCTTCTTTTTATGAAAATGATACATTTTCTTCTTTGCAGCTCCCGGTCCCATAACCTGAGGCCTGAGAAAACTGTGGTCCAAGGAAAGAGAAGATGCACTTCGGGCAATCCCTGACAGAACTGCGCCGACTCTCCTGAGCTACCGGCCTACGTACCGTCATTTTTTGAAGAAGAAGACCAAGAAAAGAAGGGGAGGGAACGTTGCTGATCCCTCGGCCAAACCGTCGAAGAAGGGTAAAGCGACTGCTATTCCTGAATCCGAGAGGATTGTTATAGAAGAGCTTCCGGTTGAAGACTTGCGAGGGAAGGAGAGGGTTCCAGTTGACCGAATAAGCCCAGACCCTTTTTCAGCTGAGCCGGATATGGGACCTCCGAAACTTGATTTGGCCAAAATCTTGGAGGAGCAGGCGGCCAAGAAGAAGGTAGCCAAGGCGAAGCCTGCCTCCTCCAAAACAGCCGTTCCTGAAAAGTCGATTCCGAGCGGTGATTTACCGAAAGCTTCTGTATCCAGCCCTTCGGCCCAAAAACGAACTACTTCGCGGTCAAAGTCCACCAGTGAGGAGAGTCGTGGCCAAAAAGGGCTCGGAAAGAAGTGAACTGGGAGGGGGTAGAATTCGTCGACTCTCTCAGTTCTGATATGCCGAGGGAAGGAGATCCGCAGCCTTTTGCTCCGATCTTGATAAATAAGGATGGTGATTTGCTGAAGGACACCGACAGCATCGATGCTAACCCTAGGTTGGCGATGTCTTTGCTGCCAGCTGTTGCATTGAAAAATGATTTAGCAAATGTGCCGAAGTAGCTGGGAGAGAACCTTTTCCATCTCCCTTACCATCTCATGAAGGTATTTAATTTGGTTGTTTTTGTCAGTAGCATTAACTTGGTCCATTTTCTGTTACTAATCGTGATGCTTTCCGACAGGCCTCCCAGTCTATGTACGTGCTGTACCATCAGACTCTGGCTCTGAACGATCAAACGAGGAGGTATAAGTACCGTGCCGATACTGCGCAGCAAAAGGTTGATCGGGCCGAGGAGGATGCGAGCACTGCTAGGGCTCGGATTACTGAAGTTGAGAAGCTGCTTGAGGAGGAGAGGGTTCGGCATAAAGAAGAGCTGGAACGCCTCCAGAAAGACCAGGAGGAGAAGCTGCAAGCTCTTGATACCGAGGCGTATGGCAGGGGGTATCTTGCTGCCGGCAAGGACTATGCCGAAGATATTTACAAATTGGTGCAGAAGGGCAAGTTTGAGGGACGAGATGAGGGCTTTGAGTCTGGCTACCTCGCTTGTTTGGAGGCTATGGAAGTCCTAGCGGATGATCCGAGGCGTGCGGTACCGGCGAGGATGCCTTTTGCCGATGAGCTGTCGGAGGAAAGCCCTGAGGAGGAGGGTCAGGCCGAAGATGAACCACCCAAGGAGTGTTAGGATAGGAACTCTTGAACAATGTTTTGAACTGTTTAATTTAATTTTTGGTACTGGATGGCTCCGAACAGTAGGAGTTTGCCGTTCCAGTTGGTATGTAATTTTAAAACAGGTTTGTTATGGAGATGGCACCGAACAAGTACCACCCCGCCATGCTCCGGTTTCACTAAAGTGGTGAAAGTTTTGTTCTTGGATGTATCTCAAGTTTTTTGAATGTTTTGCTTGAGCTTAGTTGAATGGCTGAATGCTTATTTCTTGCACTTTGTATGTTTTTATTGATTGGTGTAAAAACCTTTTCACAATGTTCATAAGAGATTCACCCTTCCAATAGCCCTTGCTTGGCACTGGGCGTTGGCTATTTCCCAGGTGTTAGCTGGAATACCGATCCTTAGTAGTTGTTTTAGACAGTAATTTAAAATAGGCAACTGTTGTAGGAAAAACTCTCTTCTCATTTAATATCCGAACATTGTAGATAACAAGGGTAAAAGGGCAAAACAAGCAGCCCAAATGTATCAAAATTTTTCCTAAGCATAGAATTTCCTAAGCTTAGTGGCATTCCAAGGGTTGTCGATAGGTGTGCCGTCCATCTCAGCAAGCTTGTAAGATCCATGTCCGGCCTTTGCGACCACTCGGAAGGGTCCTTCGTAGTTTGGTTTGAATTTGGTCTTTTTAGATTTCTGAACCACCTCTCGGAGGACCAAATCATCAACGTTAAAGGGCCTCATCCGAACGTTCTTGTTGTATCCCCGAGCGACCTCTTGCTGGTATGAGGCATGTTTCAGGTGTGCTTCGTCCCTAAGCTCTTCAGCTAGGTCCCAGTCCGAGCTGTTGGGATTAGGGTGGCTAGAGGGAGAACAGCTTCCATGCCGTACGCCATAGAAAATGGTGTTCGGCCAGTTGAACGCCGGGGCGTGGTTCGATAGCCCCAGAGAACTTTTGGGAGCTCTTCGGCCCACTTACCCCTTTTCAGTGTCAGGCGTCTCTTGATTCCAGCTGAAATTGTTTTGTTTGATGCTTCGGCTTGTCCATTTCCTTGTGGGTATGAGACCGAGGAATGGAAGATGCGAACATTGTACTTTTTGCAAAGCTTCTCGATCGCTTCGGCTACGAATTGGGTCCCGTTATCCGAAATGATCGCGTAGGGGACACCGAAGCGAGAGATAATGTTCTTCCAGAGAAAGCATTCTACATCGTTGGCGGTAATGGTAATTAGGGGCTCGGCCTCCACCCACTTGGTGTAGTAATCGGTCGCTGTTATTAAGTGTTTGTAGCCGCCTGGGGCTGTCGGCAGCTTTCCCACTAGATCGAGCCCCCATTGTGCAAATGGCCACGGGCTGGTGATAGGTTGCAGGATTTCGGCCGGCCGGAGCAAGTGAGTGGCATGCTTTTGGCACTGCTCGCATTTTTTAACAAACTCTTCCGACGTTTTCTTCATCTTCGGCCACCAATATCCTTGGGTAAGAGCTCGGTGCGCAAGGGATCGACCGCCGGAGTGGCATCCACTGCTACCCTCGTGGAGCTCTCGGAGAATGTTCTCAATTTGGGTGTCATGTACTACCTTCAGGTCGGGGCCCGTGAAGGACCTTCGGTACATCTCATCGTTCGGGTCTAGGTAGAAGTAGGAGGCCTTGCACCTGACCCTGTGAGCTTCCTTCTTGTCTGTTGGGAGCTTCTCGTGCCTGAGGTAGGCATGAATTTCGTCCATCCAGCTAGGGCCGAGGGATATATGTAGCACCTCTTGCCTCTCGTGCTCGATGCTCGGACTCTCTACTTCCCCGAGGAGAATGGTTCGGTTAGGGGAAGCTGCACAAGCTGTTGCCAGGGAGGCCAGAGCGTCCGCGTGGGCGTTTCGCTCTCGGCCCACCCATTCAACCTCAACGGTTCCAATTTCTCTAATTAGCTCCCAAACCTTGTCGTAGTACTTCTCCATCCTTGGGTCTTTTAAGCTGTATTGGTCCTTGATTTGGTTCACGATCAGCTGCGAGTCGCTGTATACTTGCACTGTCTCGGCACCTAAGTGTTTAGCCATCTTTAGGCCGGAGACTAGTGCTTCATATTCAGCTTCGTTGTTAGACGCCGTGAAACCGATAGTTAGCGCATTTTCATGCATTACACCTTCCGGAGATACGATCACGATACCGGCTCCTGCCCCTCGGCTGTTTGATGCTCCGTCCACATGTAGGCGCCATACATCTCCTTGGAACATTTTCCAAACTCTGCCTTTTCTTTCTTCATTAGGTTTCTCGACTTGCGCCGGAGTCCCTAATGCTCTTCTGTTTGTTTGAGCTTCTACCGAGTGCTCGGACGCCACTTCTTCATCTAATTTCAAGCTGTTTTCCTTGAGATCAGGTGTCAGTTCGGCGATAAAATCTGCCAGAGCCTGTCCCTTGATAGCTGTTCTCGGTTCATACCGAATATCAAAGTTTCCCAACTCCAAGCTCCATTTTGAGATCCGAGTGGAGAGGTCGGCCTTTCGGAGCACGGTCTTCAATGGATACTCAGTGATCACGATGATGGTATGGGCTTGGAAGTAGGGCAACAGTTTCCTTTTAGCGGTGACGAGTGCCAAAACTAGTTTTTCTAGAGGGAGGTACCTTGTCTCGGAAGGGATCAGGGTTTTGCTGGAGTAGTAGATGGGCTGAAAGTTAGCCCCCTCTTTCCTCACCAGGACGGAACTCACAGCGTGGCCTGAAACCGAGAGGTATAGGTATAAGTCTTCTTCAGGCTTGGGCATCACGAGGAGTGGAGCTTTGGAGAGGTAGTCCTTCAATTGGCCCAGCGCTCGGTCGCATTCCTCGGTCCACTGAAAACTCCTTTTGCTTGTTTTCAGGGACTCAAAGAAAGGTCGGCACAGATCCGAAGATCGGCTGATAAACCTGTTGAGCGCCGCGGCCATTCCTGTGAGCCTTTGAACTTCTTTGATGGTGCTCGGGGATCTGAGGTTTCGGATTGCAGTTATCTGTTTGGGATCTGCCTCGATGCCCCTCCGAGTAACCATATAGCCGAGGAATTTCCCAGAGCCGACGCCGAACGCGCATTTTTCGGCGTTAAGGCGCATCTTGTGCTTCTTCATGACAACAAAAATTTCGCCGAGGTGCTCCAAGTGATCCGAAGCGTGCTTGCTTTTGACAACCATGTCATCAATGTATGCTTCCATCGTGTCCCCGAGCTGCTTGGCGAACATTTTTGTGACCATCCGCTGGTAAGTGGCCCCAGCGTTCTTGAGGCCGAACGGCATTACCTTGTAGCAATAGGTCCCTCGAGGAGAAATGAAGGCCGTTTTCTCTTGATCTTCAACTGCCATTGCTATCTGGTGGTACCCGTTGTAAGCATCCATCATGCTGAGCCGAGCGTGTCCCGCCGTAGCATCGACTAACTGATCAATCCGTGGAAGTGGAAAGCAGTCCTTCGGGCAGGCGTCGTTAAGATTGGTGTAGTCTACGCATACGCGTAGCTTCCCATTCTTCTTTGGCACAACTACAGTGTTTGCCAGCCACGTTGGATACTGTACCTCTCGGATAGTCCTGGCATCAAGTAACTTCCCGACCTCAGCTATAACAGCATCTGAGTGGGCCGGAGACGAACGTCTCGGTTTTTGTACCACGGGCCTTCGGAGAGGGTCGACGTTTAGAGAGTGGGAGATAAACTGTGGGTTAATGCCCGGCATCTCGTATGGTGTCCAAGCAAAGACCCCAACGTTTCTTTTGAGAAAATCCACCAGCTGCTCCTTTTCAAATGTTGTCAGTGTCGACCCGAGAAGAAAGTAGCGAGTTCCGTCGTCATTGATGGGTACAGTGACGAGGTCCTCTACTGCCTTCTCCTCTGCGGCCGTCCCGACGTCCTCCAAAACCGGACCCTCAACCTCCTGGGTAGATCTTGGTTTTGGTTCTTTTTTCTTTTTCCCCTTTGTGGTTTTCTTCTTCATATGAACCGCATTCACCTGGCACCTTCGCGCTATCAGCTGGTCGCCCTTGATATCTTCTTGCCATCCCTCGGCACCGATGAACCGGACAACTTGATGGTAAGTTGAGGCGATGGCTTTCATTTCGTGCAACCAGGTTCTGCCGAGGATGGCATTGTAAGGGCTCGGCGCATCAACCACAACGAATTCCATTTGCAAAGTTCTTGATCCTGCCCTCACTGGTAGGTTTATCCGTCCCATCGGCCAGACTGGAGCCCCGTTGAATCCGAAGAGGGGGGAGTCGGCCGGCAACAGATGGTCCGGATTCAAGTTCAGTGCCTTGAACGCCGAGTAGTATAAGATCTCGGTGGAACTTCCTTGGTCCACGAGCACTCGCTTTACTCTGGGGATTCCCATGTAAACGGAAATCACCAGAGCGTCGCTGTGAGGTAGCTGTACATCCTTCAGATCTTGTTCGGTAAACGTGATTGTCCACTGCTCCTCACGATCCGAGAGCTTTCGTTTGGTATTGCCACCAATGGTAAGGACTTCTGAGCAGGAGCTCGGCAAATCCCGAAGTGCTGCAGTTTTCTCTTTAGTGGCAGCCCCGTGGATCACATGGACAACAATTTCTCCCGGAGGGTTGTTCTGTCGTTGCTGCTGCGTTTGGTTGGCAGTTCTTTGGCGGTCAATGTACTGGTTCAAGAGCCCCTGCGTGACCTGCCTTTCTAAGAATTCCTTGAAAGGCTGGCACGCAGTGGTATAGTGTCCCAGCTCATTGTGATAAGTGCATTTCATCTTACAGTCATCTGGCTGGCCTTCGGCTGTCCCCAGCTTGTTGGTTGGCCAGGCGAACCAAGGCTCCCGGGAGATTTCCCTTATCAATTTATAGAGGGGTAGGTTGAATACTGTCGTTATACCGACGAACTTGTTGGGTCTCGGTTCCCGCTCCCTGCGCGGTTCCCGTTCCCTCCACGAGTCACGGTCCTTTTTCCACCCCTTTCCGTTCCCTGTTTTAACTGTATTGACCTGCTTTTTCCCCGAGCAATCTCCAGCATTGGCTTTTTGATTCCCCGAGGTCCTTGAAAGCCTTCTTTCAGATATGACATCCTCCAACTGGGCAAACTTTTCCACCGTCTCCATTAACCGGCTCATGTTTGCCGGGGGATGCAGCATCAGTTCTTCAAAAATCGCCGAGTGCTCATCTAAGCCATACTTGAAGGACGTGGCTGCCATCTGTGGGTCACAGCTTTCGATGGCGTTGTAAATCTCCCAGTAGCGCTCGGCGTACTTTCTCAGTTTCTCCCCGGACTGTCGTTTCAGACCGACGAGAGCATCGATCGTCTTTGGTTGTGTACTGCTCGTCACGAACCGAGCTGTGAAGGCCTCTTCCAGTTCTTCAAAGGAGCCGATGGAGCCCGGTTGTAGTTGGTTAAACCAAACTAGACCGGTCCCCTGAAGGCTCACCGGGAAGGCCTTGCACATCATGGCCTCGTCGTAGCCATAAAGTCCCATCAGTTGTCGGTAATGCACGAGGTGCATCACAGCATCCGTCTTAGCGTCATACTTTGTAAATTTTGGGACAGCGAAGTTCCTCGGGGGCAGAGCTTCTTGGATTTCCCGTATGAATGGCGAGTCCTGGATTTTTCGAAGCCTTGAATCGGTTGGTTTCTCGGCCGATCGCGGGGCCTCATAGGCCTTGCCAGTGCTGAATGCCCTTCTGGCGTTCAGTCTATGCCGCTCGTCGTTCACGCCGAGGTCTTCGGGATGTTCCTTACGCTTTCCGGGGTCAATGTGCTGAGTTTCAGCTCTGTATCTTTTGGACTCTCCAGTACGTGGGTCCCGAACGACTATAAAATCGCCGGTGTCATCCATGTCGTACTCTGGAAAGTGTTGAGTTTCTTGATCTCGGTGTCTCCGAGAACTCCGATCCCTGTTGTAGGTTCTCGGTTCTCGGTCCACACGCCCTCCGTGGCGATCATGTTCCGTTGATCTGTTACGGATAACCTCTCGGCCATCCGTATCGTATTGTACTGGGGCTTTCCCACGGTTAACATCGTCGCCTTCATTGTTTCGGCGCGATGCTCGGGACCCAGAACGCCCCGTTGTGGACTGAGAACTGGAAGAAGAGTGGCCTCCAGTCCGAGCGGTGCGATCTGTACGCACAATTTCCGAACGTCTTCTCGGAGAGGGAGTCCGCTGTGTTGGCAGAATCACTCGTCCCGTGGCGTCGGTAACAATGATTGGCTGGCCCAAACGGTCTTTAGCCGAGGGGCGCTGAGTTTGGTGAGTAAGTTGAGTTGTCTGAGCCGCCGCCGCCGCCTTGCGCCGTCGCCTCGACGCCCCTGATCGAGAGGCTGAGGCGGTGGGTTGTTTCTTTGTTAGTGCTTCAATCTGAGCCTTCATGGCGGCCATTTGCTCCTGCATCTGCTGCACGATGTCTAGGGGATTTGGGCTCGGAGTGAAGCCTGAGATGGGGTGGGTAACGATGCCCACCCGAGGACCACCCCCGGGGTTAGCTCCTGCCGCCGGTCCGGTGGTTTCGTCGTCTTCAACAATCGCCATGGAAGAGCTGAGAAGCAGAGAAAGAGTTCTTCCAAGGAGAAGAAGGGTAGAACGCCGGGAAATGACTCGAATCAGTCGGTCCCCAGCAGAGTCGCCAATTGTGGAACCCTCTTTCTCTGATTGATCCTCCTGGTGACGATGGACGACGGAAGTGGCCTGGACTCTCAGGTGGAACTCTAGGCCTGCACACTGAACAAACCGTCAGCACCAGACCGGACCATTGAGTCCGGAATGGTACTCCGACGGTCTAGTAAGTGGGGGAAAAAGATGAAGTGCAGTAGATCTAGGGTTTTTGAGAGAGTATTGCGTGCGTACCTTCTTCTGATGATCAAGTCTACCTTTTATAGGTGAGCCTTGGCTTGGCCTCCAAGCACAGCTATGCTCGTCACGTGACTTAACCGCTCGGCTGACGTCACGATGACGAGCCCGAAAGAATATTCTGCAGGCACATGTTTCCAATGAAGACGTAACGCGTGTCATAACCGTTCGGATGACGTCACTTGTTATGATCACAGTTTGTTATGGGCACAGGCTGCATTAACTGCTCTGCTGACTCAGCATTCAACTTTCTGGAAGGTTCCTAGCACGATTCTTGCGATAATGCTGACCGCTATGCCCCTTCTAGTAAAACTGCATTCTGGACCATCTTGATCGACGGGCCTTCGGCGTAGCGCCGAGTAAATACTGCCGACGTTCTCTCTTTTCGCGGATGCAGGATGACCCTACGACCGAAGGGTGTCGTGAAAGATATCCCTTCGGTCGCTCGTCGTTATAATCATCCGGGCGGTTTAAGCCGAGAGACAAACCGGAAAGTTATCGAGTTCCGAAGGGTCCCTAAAAGGTTCCACTCCGGAATGTCAGATTTGAAGCCATCATGACATACTCTATTTTCTCCAAAAGCGCTTGGATAACCCGGACCCCTACAGACCTTTTGGTAGGCGCGTAAATGTTTACATCTACGCCCCTAATTGATTCATGTTAAGTCCATTTATATTGAAGTATAATGCTTTGTTTACGTATTTTGTAGATATATGTGGGCCGGGGTGGCTTTAATGTAAAAAGCACAAAGTCGAATGGTACTTGGGATGAAGAAAAGCCGTGGTCAAATTAATTCAAGTGGTGAGATCACTACAGCCCCCAGATCCACCAAAAATTGATAATGCTCGTTGGTTTGCATATGATGGAATGGGATTTTGAGTTGCGAGCCAATTAAGTGCAAGGAACAAAGAATTGGGTTGTGAGCCAAGTTAGGCAATTGCCGATTTGGGAGGAAAGTCTACGTGCAATTTATTCAGTGCATCAAATAATAAGAGTTTTGGTAGGAAAGTGAATCGGGTCTCATATATACAGAAAGCAGTAGGGCTATATCACGCACAGCCCGCAGGAGAGAAGAAAAGAAGGCGGCGCCAGAGGGCTGCCAATCACCCAAACCTTGCCCGTTCCTACTCCGATAGCCGGCTAAACCCCTCATCTGGGGAGGATGAAACTTCATTCCAAGTAATCGTGTTCATGTATGGATTAGGGTTTGTTTTAGAATTTGATTATGTGTTCAAAACTTGTTCACATGGAATTCAATGATTCTTTTACTTCTTTCAATTTGCTTAGCATTTGTATACTTAGGTTTCAAATACTGTTCACATATTAGATTTCATTGTTTTGCAATATCATGTGACTGAGATGGATTATGCTCGTAAGACGAAACGTGATGTTAGGCAGCAAGCCCGCGCTAGAGATAGTCTATGCCGGATGGCAGATTGTAGAAATCTTGTTGACCACCATTGATAGGGATTGCAATCACCATCGATGGTGATTTGCGATTCGAACACTTACCCAGTCTATACGGTTATGCGGTTGAGGTGGATTCTAAACCCTAGACCTCTTTCTCATAAAGTTTCTTTAAATCAATTTAGTTGCTTTCTTAATTAATTGGTTCCTCAAGTCAAAACCCAAAATCAGCCTTGTTAGTCTAACTGTTCTATTGGACCGACACTGTACTTGACCACTATTTTCTGGAATAAAGGTTAATTCCTGATTCTTATTTACTTATCTTTTACTCAGCACGACATGATCACCTTTCATCTATGTCTAACAAAACGACTCATCTCAACAAATGAGTTAAGTGACCTTCTACCACTTCGGCCATATTATCCATCAAAAATGTTTTTGAACATTTGAGGTATGATATGTCCATTTCGGTGTTGCTGTCTTATTACTTCCTTGTGTCTATACTTGGTAAGGATGAAACAGAAGAATTCCCATTGACATTGAGATTGGTATAATCATATTTGAATCGTGATCATCTGTTTAATTTCTTTCAATGGTCTCATTAGCTGGTCGAGATCGATATGTTTGAAAGGAGCAGCATAACAATGATGGTTGTGGCCATGGATCTGCATTGCTCCATTTTTGCTCGGTACTTAAATATTTGTCTTTTTTTTATAATGAGCCGAATGTTTTCACCCCAGTTATATTTAGGGATTCTATTAACAACCGTGAAATGGCTAAATTCAGCCCACTAAAATTTAATTAACTTAGGACAAAAATGCCCTTGTATATAAAGACTATTTTGTCCCTAATTTAAGTGGGATGTATTTCGTACAAACTATCATACAACCAATTGCAAACCCAAAAAACCCATCTTGTCCCTTGTCTTCTTCTTCTTCCTTCCCAACATTATGATTATCGAGGAAAAAAAAACGGTAACTTCCTCATCCTCCACGACTAGGGCTAGACCATTATCATCTTCTCTTCTTCTACAGCTCCCACCTCAAACCCTAAAATACATTCACTCCTCTCCCCATTCCTTACCTCTCCCTCAATGGGGAACCCAATAGAGCCATCCATGGAAGGTTCTTCCCCTTCCATTGACCAGCTACTCTCATATTTTGAAATGGAAGAAATGGCAATGGGGTTCCATTTTTCGATTACAAGCGGCATGGAGGTCGACAAGGAAGATGATGGAAATAAAATTGTGGTTTGGGAGGCAAAAGAAACCTAAGAGGTAAGACCCAGATTTCTATTTTTCGTTTTTGGTTGTTCGTAATTCAGATTTCCAGTATTGAATTTGCACAATGTTTTCAGATTTAAATGTTTGAAACATGTTCGTTAATTCGGATTGTAAAACATGAATGATGTGTTCGAAGCTAATAGATTTAAATTCCCACCACATGTTTCATTGTTTTGAAACCGAATTTTGTTTACATATTTAGAAGTTAAAATATGAATTCAGACACTTACTTCAACTTATAAAGTATGAACACGGCCAAATGTAGAATTTGTAGATTTAAATCAATTGTTTATATCCGAAGAGTAGTAAACATTTCATCTTTTAACATTTGAATTTATGACGTGTTCAATTGTTTAAACTTGATTTTCAAGTAACAATTCATGTTTTCCTTATCGAAATGTTTGCTAATTATTTTTTAAAAATGGTTTTTTTTGTTTCCTTCGATATGATGCTTCAACGCATGATAGCCACGTAGGCTCATCTCTTACTCTATATGATTATACACAGTATGTTACAACAAAGGAGGTGAGTGTTAATATTTATATCTTTTCAAATGTGGAAGTCTTGGATATGGACTTGATGGTTTTTTATCATGTTGGTGTTTGCCACAGACGATGCCTTAAAAGAGTGGATGAAAAGTACCTGACACAGTCATGTCATTGTGATCAAGACCTTTAAGAAAGTGGTAAAGGCTCGTAGGCCAAGAATGAGATTTGCAAGCGAACGAAGTGGGAAGTACAGGCAGTTTGTCACAAATGATGGATTAGGAAGTTTACACTACGTTTAATTTTAACGATATCCGCCTAGGGTATGCCCTTTGTACACGTGTACGCATCTTTTTTAAGATACATGCATCCTCCACTAATCTGTATTTGTATATATGAGCTATGTGTTTGATTTCAAATTTTAAGTTATGAATTATGCGTTCAATTTCATGTTTTAACATCTGAACAGTTTGTCAAGAATGGTGGATTAGGAAGTTTACATTACGTTTAATTTTATCCGGGGGAACTAGTGATCGCCTCCAAGGAATCATCCAAGTGAGCGCCCAAAACGACGTCGTTTTGGGCGCCAAAAGTGACAACAAAAAATTTGAGCAAAACTACGTCGTTTTTAAGTAAACAGAACATATGCCTTTTTAACTTATAGTGTGTTGTAGGTAATTTTCATTTAACATTGGTACAGCCTACAAGCTTCTTCCAAGTTTGTCTTCATTGTCGAACTTGCTTGAAATATATCAGTTCCGACGGTCATGTTGCTTTGGGTGAATAAACTAAGTGGTTTATTTTTTTTATCCTTATTTAAATTTTTTTCGTTGTTAATTTGGCATTGATTTTTTGTGGTTTATTGGTTCGTCTTGACAAGAGGAATATCAAAAGTATAAAATTATTAACCAAACTTAAATTGTTCTGAATAAAGACAAAGATAATCCAATAAACCACAAAAAAAAAAAAGATTATTTTTGTCTTTAGTGAACTTTTTAAAAAATTTGATCATAATTTTATACTTTTTAGATTCCTCTCATCGAGACGAACAATAAACCACAAAAAGACAAAAAATAAACAAATATAAAATTTTGAATAAAGACAAAAAAATAAACCATTTTTTGTTTATTTAGCCAAAGCAAGGAGGTACTTTTTTTTTTTTGGTCTGAATTCCAGCAGGAAAAACAGGGGATTTTTTTTTCCCAAACAAATCAAAGATCGAAAAACTTCAACAGAAATCAGTCTCTCCAAAGTAAAGAAGTGTGCTAACAATCAGTGGGGGATGGATGAAGATGATCCATGGATGCACCCATGGATGCAGATTCCATATTTTCTCCAAAGAAAGTGATCTCTTCAGTTGTTACTTGTTAGGCGTGGAAAAGGGTTCGCTCGTAGGACTTAAAATGGCATAGTTTTGCTCAAATTTTTCGTTGTCTCTTATGGCGCCCAAAATAACGTCGTTTTGGGCGCTCATTAAGGTGATTTTTAGGAGGCAATCACAAGTAACCCAGATCTAACACATGGAGGTTATCTTTTGAGAAGTTCTGAAAATGGTTAAAGGTAAAACAACCGCCTATAATACCCATTTGAAGCAAAATTGGAAGCATTGAATTACGAGGACTACAAAATAATTGCCAAATAAATTCACTCGGCAACGAGGAGGAACTTTGACTTTGGAACTTCGGAAATTAACGCATCTAATTGCAAACTGTTTTCTTGTTGTACCGAAAATAAGGTAAAAACTTTAACCTTTGATGATCAAAAAAAGAAAAAAAAAAAGTAAAGACTTTGACTTTGGGAACAATGGAGCAGTTTCTAATTTACTTCCACTTGATGAAAAAAAGAAGATAGCTTACTTTGAAAAATGAGAATTTAAAAAAATGCATTTTTATCAAAAAGTGGAAAAAAAAATTCTCCCATTATAGAAAAATTTAAGTTTCTTTTACCCAAAAACTATTTTTAAATTTATCATTTTACTTAGTGGAAAATCTTTTGAAATGTGGAGTGCTACAATGACAGTGAAATTAAATATACCCCTGACAAAATAAAATACTCCTAGAATGCAGGTTGCTATACATTAATAGGCTTAGCAAGTAACAATAAATAATTATCACATATACTTTTTGTTATCAACGGAGAAACGCATGTACATAGTTTGGTCCCTATTATGTACAATTTTTTTTGCAGCCCAAAGCCGAATCAAAGCTCCGTGTAGGATAATCTGTTGTAGGGAACTTTGGGAGGATGGGAAAGTAATGAAAGTAGCATGGTGAATCCATTGCTAACTATTTGAAGCAAAATTAGTAGCATGATTTATTTATTGGCAAGTAAATTCATTCGGCAATGAGAAGGGAACCATCCTACAAAATGAAAGACTTTTACTTGTTCTTCATAAAAATAAAAAATTTAAAAAAATTACTCCGAAAAAAAGAAAAGAAAAATACTCCAAAAAAACACAAGAAAAGATAATAGAATGAAGTTACAAATATGCCCCTGGATTTCTGTCTGACTTTCTGTCCCAAGAGAGAGAAAGAACTTGCAACGGCTACTTGCAGAGCCAGGTGTTCAAATTTTCTCTCTCTCTCTCTCCTCAATTTTGTCTTAAAAAAAATGCAAATCAGAGCAACTAGTTTAACCAATTAACCAAAACCCACCATCTCTCTCCCCACCCACCTCCCCACGCTCTCTCTCTCTCTCTCTCTCTCTCTCTCTCTCTCTCTCTCTCTCTCTCTCTCTCTCTCTCTCTCTCTCTCCAGCAAAAATGGAGGAAAAACCCGAACTTTCGACCCAGTTGATCACCAACGGCGAAGAAGAAAGAGGGGGGCTCGACGAGGAAGAGTTTTACGAGAAGATCGAAGCACCCAAGTTCGTTGACTTCACTGCTCCAGATCACTACAGACCTGACGATCGCTACTGGTTCTGCCTTCGAGTGGGTACGTCTAACTTCACTCTCAAATCTCATCTCATTACCTACATTCTCCATTACTTTTTGATTTTGTGTATTCCAATCAGCAGCTCTGCTTTCGAATATTGCTTGGTTTGTTCCGGTAGATTCGATTAGGTTACAGTACCTTATTAGCCAGTTATTTAGTTAGCTCTGATTTTATCTGGATATTATGTAATTCGAATTATGAGCCGTAGTCTTTTTTATTTTTTTTTAAACCTTTGCGGAAGAATCTAAACCTGGGTTTTTGGTTTTTCCCTATGAATTGGAGATTTTAAGTGAAGAACATGGGCTCTCAATAGCCTTCTAGATATTTCCTTTTCTATTGCTGAGAAAAACAGGAGAAAGAAAGGAAGGATTTAGATTTATTAATTTTAGTCAATGTTCTAAAACTTGCTAGGCGCTAGTTGGACGAAGAAGGGGCCCTAGGGCCTAGGCGCCGACCAAGCGCCCTAGGTGGGGACTAGGCGCGACTAGTTGACTTGCTAATCTAGGTGTTGGACCACATAGCCTAGCACCTAGGCATGGACTAGTCGGCCTCAGCGAAAATTTTAGAACACTGATAATAGTATACCTGTTTAACTCTCTTAGAGCCTCTCCACCAAGATCTCAAAATTCTAATCCAAAATTGATCTTTGTAACCTCATAGTACATTTACAAGAGCAATTTCTTTTTTTTTTTTTTGCAAAATCTTCGAATTTTTTTTGTCCTCTCTTTCAACAGTAAATTGTATGGTCTTTCCTGATTGTACATTGAACCCATCATCTGAAATTAGTTTTTCTCAAGCTAGAATGTGTAAATAAGCTTTTACACGGACGAAAAAATTTACAAGACTGTATGCCCAATTTTGGGTAAACAATTTCTAACACATGGTGGTTTTTCAATTCTGCCTCAGGCTGCGACCAAAAGCATGAAGAAGAGATAGACCCTGAAGCAATTTCCAAAGATTTTGTTCTTCGGGTTGGTTATATTCTCTCTTTTCTGTTGAACGATACGAAGTATTTTATCGTGAAGTTTTGTGTTTAATATCCCATTATTCATACAGGTCATGGCAGCCAGGAGTCCCTACATCCGACTTCGACAAATACTAAACAGAAAGGCCTCTAGGTACTAAAAAAAAACTTTATACCAATCAATCCCAAGCATCATTTCTGTTTTTTGGTGTTCAAATAACAAATTTTATTTGATTTTTCTAGTGTGAATGAAAAATGCCCACTTTCAGCTCCACCAAAACCTTCAAAGTCCAGAGTATCAAGATTAGCAGTGATTTCTTCATTTTCCCAAAAGTTGGTGGATGGAGAAGGGAAGGCTAAACCTCTTTCCAAGATTGCTTCAACCCCAAAAGCCAAGGGAAAGCAAGTTGCAGCCAAGTATTTAACCACTCCTAGAAACAAAAACTGTGTTCCGAATCAACAATCCTTTCGAAGTGTTCAAAACCCCAGACCAACGAGCATTGCAGTGCCAAAGAGTAGAACTGTAGCAAAGGCTTTGGTTTTTCACTCTCCAAAGAAAGGCATTGTTGTGAAAACTTCGGCAGAGTTACGTACCCCTTTGACAAAGATTTGTGAAGGGTTGAAGAGACTTGAGATAACCGGTCAAAGGAAGCGTATATTGGGGTACTCTAACAAGTCATCAAAGGAAATAAGATGTGGTCCTAACAAATCAGTGCCGGTGGATCCTTCAATAAGGAATCTAAGTTCTTGCAAGAACAAAATTAAGGCCAAGGACTTGGTTAGGACTAAAAAACGTGAGGAGAAGGAAACTAAGTCTTTTAGTTGTGTCAAGAGAAGGAGCAAGGGGAACTCAAACAAACCTTGCAACTCTAAGCCTGAGAAATCGGTTGCAAAGAAACCAAAGGAGGGCACACTATTAGAGAATTCGGAGGTTACTGATGGAAAAACCTATGGGGAGCTATTTCCAAACAAGAAAACATCCGGAAATTCAGATTCCATGGATTCTACTCAAGAAGAAACCATTTCTTGCTCAGAGGTAGTGCAATCAATAAAGCCTTCAGATATTGTGTCATCAGAAGCCTCAATGGGCAAGATGAACTTCAACTCAGAAGAAGGGTATTTGGAAGAAAATGACTTGTCCAAATTTCAAGCAAACTTAGAAGAGCAGGGGAATGAATCTCAAACTTTAGGAGGGGTACGACATGAAGGTGAAGCCATGGAAAGTGACGACAAAGAAAATGCTTCAGCGTCTAATGGCAACAGGTACGAGGTTTAGTTCATCATTAATATCCTTTGGATGTACCTAATTTTACCACTTCATTCATTGAAACAACTGTGATTTACTATGAAATTGGTTGCAGAGATTTCGAGGATAATAAAAATCACTCTGGAAGAACAGTACTTACCAAGCAGGCGACAAATGAAGTCACTAAAAAGGTTACATTGCCCTTTAGTTTAGTGTTTTGGATTAACCTCAAACACTAAAATCTTCATGCTTGTATTATGTGTTCCATATCTGTCGCTGTACCATGTCTTTTTGTCTTCTAATAAAAACTTTGGAACAAATGAAGGTTGCTCGAACACAGGACCGAAATTTGAAAGAAGGGATCGCTGTAGCTGCCACTGGTGCTCAAGGGATCAAGTATACAAAACCAAAACCAACAAATCCCAAACCTTTCAGGCTTAGGACAGATGTAAGCTATGTCTTTCCCATGGTACATGCTTTACACAAGTAACACAACTCTCTGTGTTTGTTTGTCATGTCTAATGGAACTTATTGTTTAGGAGAGAAGAATTCTTAAAGAAGCTAACTTGGAGAGAAGACTGCAATCACAAGCTCCTGAAAATGAAACTGCCAAAGTCTCAATGCTCCCAGCCCTAATTTGTAATGAGGTAAGTAACCCTAGAACTTCATATTTTCCTTTCGGTCCCAGAGAAATGAAAAATGCCCTTAGGAAACCAAATGCGAACTTGATACATACGAAAGCAATGAAAAAGAAATAGAGATGAGTTTACAAATAAAATTTATTGTAAGCTTTTATAGTCCTCTCTCTTCAAAAGTTTCAGATTTTCATTGTGTGACTCTCATTATCTGATAATTGTTAGAAACAGGATATAACAGCTGGTCCAAGGACTCCAGAAGGACAAGCGCGACCAAAAAATGCTCTTACAACTCCACAAAGAAGCACCAATTCGACTCAGCGAAAATCCAAACCAGTAGCTTCACGATTTGAACATGGCAGAGATGTCATTGGCCAGAAATCGGGACACGTCTTAAGGACAAAATCACCATCACTACAAGGGCAGTGCGTTAGGCCTAAAGGGTGAGTACATTAGTTTTTTGTTGCCTCATCTTTTACTGAAGAAAAAATAAGAACATACTTGAGACTGATTTAGCTACTCATTTTCCAGTGTTCATTCAATGAGGAAGGCAATGACTTCTGAATTGGTATGCGGTAAACAACTCACAATCATAAAGGAGACATCTTCAGCACCCTCAAGATCCGAGGAAGCAGGAGAGCCAAGCCACTGTCGTGACACTTCGCAAGGAAAAAGACCTAAAACCATTCCAAAGGAGCCAAACTTTCAGAGTGTCCATGTACCTAAGAGTTGCACAAGAAAAGTTGCTTAGACTTGCACCATTTGTTGTCGTTGATGTTTTCATTATTGCTGTTGTTGTGGTTATTCTGTTCAATTGTTTATTGAATTACAATTGGCTTAACTTTAGTCACTTCCGATTTTGATGAGCTTCTCATAAACTTTGTAATAGTTGGGATATACAATGGATTTGTGTGTATTCATTCATCTAAGAGACAAGAAATGTATTCAGTTTCGTTAAACTTATAATGTACTCTTGTTCATCTGCTTGACTGTTTTCTGCCGGCAATTTGTGCAATTCAATTTTTCATAGCTTCAACATCCACTATCGTACTTATGTATTTCACTTTTACAGAATCTTTTACCATAAAATGTGAAGAAACAAGAACCTAATCTGTCTGTAGTCTGATTAACGATCGTACCAGGTTGTCAATGGATATACCAACATGATAACAAGACTTGACAAAGTCAAAATTCCGTAGAAGAATATATAGTCTGTTAACAATAGGACTCAGACATAACTGATGTATTATAACTAAGGTTTTTGTAATCAAATACGATACTATCATTCCATCTCCACCTCAGTTCTTATTTGGAGTGTTACAGAATTTGAGCTAATAAGCTACAATGCAACCAAATCCACAAAATCGAGACACTATTCGCAATTCATCCACTGAAATGGTCAATGTTGTAGTTCCCGTCAAAACATCCAAGATTATATTAAGAGGATAATGAAGGCAAATGCCAAGGTTCAATATCATCCCCTCTACATAGGGTTCTTTCCAACAAGTTACAAGTTGCAGATAATGTTTTTTAGCTTCTCGTTCCCAGCCACAAGCTCTGCTGTGATTCCTGGTTCATTAGCAGAATGTCCTGCATCTGGAACCACCTGTTGCACACAAACAAATTTCTAGTGACTTCAGTATCAAAACAAAACTATGAATTAAAAAAATTTCTTCAAACAACAAACAGAAAATGCATATGGCTAAAAATACAAGGTATCTGAGGTTTTCTTTTTGCGTGTGCAAAGTTAGCCTGTTACATAACAGAACCAGATGATATTACTGTTACAGAGGATGATGGAACGCCTAACGACTGGTAGAATGAATAATAATGATAAAGCATGGGAAACCTCCCATGAAAATGAAAAAAACATGAGGTTTTTGAATCAGCAGTACTTCCCCTGATATGATGAGAAATCGACGGATGCAACAACAAAGTGCATGAATAGAGTCACAGCCAAGTTAAGTGCATGGAGCATTGATATACATGCTCTAATAGAAAGAAGTGCCAGATGTTGACATTAAGCATGATAAAGTGACTGAAAGAATTATCTTACCTTGAAATCAGCCTCTGGCCAAGCTTTATGAAGATCCCATGCGGAGATCATGGGACAGCAGACATCATATCTTCCCTGTAGTTCAATAATTTTCGTCAGAAAATCAGCAATCAAACAAAAGACACACTGCATGGTCTAGTGATGATGACGAAGATGATAAGCAATAAGGAAAAGACCCTTTTTGGTGTGATATAAATTATGGGACGCAATATGCTATTGTGGGAACTAACACTTGCTCCATTACTCTTTAAATGTGAATAAGATGCCATAAAAAAGTGAATGAAGATATGGCAGCGGATCGTCTCCTTTCCAGTGGCCGTGGAGCGGCAGGGTATGGCAGGGTTGCTGATTAGGATTATATTGGTTGGGCTTGGCCCATTTATCTGGGCTTTGTAAGGCCTTTTGGAGTTGTTTGTGCTGAACGTAAATTCTGGGTGCTTTTAGACCCATAAGGATGTAGGGCTTCAGCCTTTTTAGGTGGGCTTTGTCCCAAAGGGTGTCCCCGATTGGTTTCTTGCCAATTGTTGGTTAGGGTCTCGGACTAGGCAGATGATTACTCCTCGAGCATGATGTTGTTTCCTTGCTCCTATTAGACTTGCAACAATTTCAAGATTAATGGAACTTTTTTTGCCTTTTGTTAAGTTGTGGGTGTAAATGTGTAATTAGATTATATACGTCTACTCTTGCAATTAAGTTAGTAGTTTAGGCTAATTTATCTCTTGTACTCTTGTATAAGTACTATGTAATGAGAACAGAACCCTAGTTTTTACCTCTTAATAAAATTGTCTGGGTTTAAATGGTATCAGAGCGGAAGATCTGATTCTAATCGTTGCTCTCTCATTCATCGTCATGTGAGTTTTTCCTCCACCGTGAATTGAGTTTTTTTTTTGTCTCTATGGATGTCTCTTTTTGGGAAACAGAGTTTTTTTTTTTTCACCCTCCACTCCATCTCTTCAGGGGGAGCATAGGCGGGAGGAAGAGATGTTTTATGGTGAGGGGGAACAACTGCTGTATAATCATGGTGAGGGGGAGAAAGAAAAGTCTGGAGAGGAACAAATATCTGCCGAAAGAGCAACTCATGACATAGGTGGTGATGATGAGGAACATATACACCGGCTGCAAAGGTCTAACCTCAAGACCTATAGCAGAAAACATGGGAAGTCCTCTTGTGTGATACCACCTTGTCAACCACAGTCTCCGGCTCCAGTTCCAGATTCCTCAGCTGACTCATCTGGTAATGACTTTTCTCTCATTGAACCTCCTCTTGATAATTCTGATAATCTTCCTATTGCTCTTCGGAAAGGTGTTAGATCATGTACTCAACATCCCATCTCCCAGTTTGTCTCTTATGATCGTTTATCTCCTTCATACCATGCCTTTGTTTCGTCTCTTTCTTCTATATCTATTCCACAGAATTGGCAGCATGCGTTTATGATACCTAAGTGGAAAGGAGCTATGGTAGAGGAGATGACAGCTTTGAAAAAGAATGGCACTTGGGAGCTAGTATCACTTCCGGAAGGGAAGAAACCAGAGGGATGTAGATAGATTTTCACTGTTAAGCAAAATGTTGATGGTATAGTTGAGCGTTACAAGGCAAGACTTGTTGCCAAGGGTTTCACTGAAACATATGGTATTGACTACGAGGAGACATTTGCACCAGTAGCAAAGATGAATTCTGTGCGAACTCTACTCTCGTGTGCTGCCAATTTGAATTGGCCTCTCCAACAGTTTGATGTGAAGAACCCATTCCTCCATGGTGAGTTAGAAGAGGAGGTGTATATGGCTATCCCACCTGGTTTTTCTTCATCTCAGACTGAGGGAAAGGTGTGTAGACTGAAAAAGGCTCTTTATGGGTTGAAGCAGTCACCTAGAGCCTGGTTTGGCAGATTTTCGAAGGCTGTGTTGAGATTTGGATACAAACAAAGTCATGCAGACCATACTATGTTCATCAAGAAAGGTGTTGGTAAGATTGTTGTCCTTATTGTTTATGTTGATGATATAATAATGACAGGCAATGATGTGGATGAGATCCTTAATCTTAAGTCTAGTCTGGCTCATGAGTTTGAGATTAAGGATTTAGGATCACTGCGATACTTTCTTGGAATGGAGGTGGCGAGGTCTGATAGAGGTATTTTTATCTCCCAACAGAAGTATATACTTGATTTATTGGAAGAAACGGGTATGTTGGGTTGTAAACCTGCAGATTCTCTGATTGAGGCAAATCATCAGCTTAGTGGAGACTCAGGGGAGCGCACGGATAAGAAGAGATATCAGCGACTGGTTGGTCGACTGATATACTTAGCCCATATGAGACCGGATGTCACTTATGCAGTGGGCGTTGTTAGTCAGTTTATGCATGATCCTCGTACCTCACACCTGGATGCAGTTTACCGTATTTTGAGGTATCTCAAATCAGCTCCAGAAAAAGGAATTCTATTCTCTAATCACGGTCACCTGCGATTGGAGGCATTTACTGATGCTGATTGGGCTGGTTCTGTGGATGATAGACGCTCTACTTCTGGCTATTGCACTTTTCTTGGGGGGAATTTGGTTACTTGGTGAAGTAAGAAGCAATCAGTGGTTGCCAGATCCAGCGCAGAGGCAGAGTATAGAGCTATGGCTCATGGTGTTTGTGAGCTTTTATGGCTCAAAACTTTATTACATGATTTGGGATTTTTTGATAATAGTCCTATGAAACTCTACTGCGACAACAAAGCTGCCATAAACATTGCGCACAATCCTGTTCAGCATGACAGAACGAAGCATATAGAGGTTGACAGGCACTTCATCTAGGAAAAGTTGAGCGCGGGGTTGATATGTATGCCTTTTGTGCGATCCGAGAATCAATTAGCTGATATTTTCACAAAAGGACTTGGCAGCAAGAGTTTCCACCCCATTGTGTTCAAGTTGGGCTTGATTGATATCTTCGCACCAACTTGAGGGGGAGTGTTAAGTTGTGGGTGTAAATGTGTAATTAGATTATATATGTCTACTCTTGCAATTAAGTTAGTAGTTTAGGTTCATACTGTAATTTATATCTTGTACTCTTGTATAAGTACTACGTAATGAGAACAAAACCCTAGTTTTTACCTCTTAATAAAATTGTCTGGGTTTACACCTTTCAAAAAAATATGTGCATTATAAACAAATTAATGAAACGGTGGACTTTTTTTTCCTCAAAGGATGAAGCGGAGATTTTTGAGGTAACCATATCCAAGCAAATCAAATATCTCTAGGCCAATGCAACATTGAATGGACATACAATAATTTTTGGAGAAGTAACTACAGATATGTTAGTTAAATATTGGCAAACACATACCTGTACAATTACGGTGTTGATATGCCTTATCTTTTCAATGTTGTCCAACAAAAACGAATCTGAAGCTAAAAATCCCCTGTTCACGAAGTAATGGTTTTCAATTCTTGCAAATGCCTGGACAGACCAAAAGATTTGTTAAAAGTCATATTATAAAGTCACAATATGACTAAGAAATTCAAAGATATCAAGTAATCATAGTATGATAGGTCCACTACTCTGTACCACTTTTAAGGGACATGTTGGGTAACTAACAAATAGCAATTACACAAGGAGAAATCACTAAAACCAACATCAAAAGAAGTTAGATGCCATTAAGCCCTATCTTCTTGGACTTAATCGGCAAGCAGATAACCTGGGGATAATTTGGCGCACCATGAAGCTAAAACAAAACGTATGATTCCTCTCTACTGGTATTATAAGTGACTCCAACAAGCAAGAAAAATAGATTTGAGCGGCCATAAAGATTGGAAACTAACAAAGTAGAATTGGTATCTCCGCCGATCTAAAAACAACATATTTTTCAATTGGTAACACGAGGTTATTTGCTCCCTTACTTTTATCACCAAGAGCTACATGTCTAGAAGCTAAGATGAACTTCTTGACTAGTCTTAATTCCAGCAGTATTTAGAGGGACAAAATAGACAGCAAAACATTAACAATAGAGAAACGAAACGGGAAATGCTTCAATATCCCCCTCTTGTAGGGGGACACTGTAACGCCATTGAGTGGTCATTGTTATCCCAAGGTTATGCCATTTAATGGTTAATGTAATGTTATTGAGTGGTTAATGGTTAATGTCATGAATTGTGTGTGTGTGTGTGTGTGTGTGTGTGGGGGGGGGGGGGGGGGGGGGGGGGGGGTTGTGTTTATAGAAGTGAGTCATAATAATTGCGCCATCTGTGGTTTTTTATTAAGCCTTTTTATGGTCAATGTTAAGCCATTGAGTGGTTAATATTATGCCATTATGTGGTTAGGTCATCTGTGGTTTTTGTTACACCAATCTGTGATAAGTGATAACATGTTACGCCTTCTCATGGTTAATGTTATGCCAATTAGTGCTAATGTTATATGCAGGACACAATATCCCCCAGACAAGGTGGGGGACATGGAAGCAGCTCCCGAAAGAAACTAAAGAAACTGGTACAAGAAAACTATATTCATATAAACAGAAGCAAAAGAGAAGGACCACTAAGTAGGATTCCGCTACAAAGAACACAATAACACACATCTTTAATATACTAAAAACTACTGCCTTACAATAAAGTGTCTCACCAATGAAAATTTGTCGTCATCCCCTTTCTTGATGTGCTCTTCATTTGGAATGAGATGAGCAGTCATCATTTCCCACTTGGTCCATGCTCTAGCAGCCGCATACTAAAGGAAATTTTAGAAAACATATTACAATAGCAGATTGCTTCTTTTCTTGCAATGTTTAACAGCAAAAAGATCTCTAAATAAGCTGTAAGGAGTTCAGGCATCAACAGCAAAACGAAAATCTTACTTGAGTCTCCAAGTCATCAGAGTTCAATCGCTTCCAGTAGGCATCAATGAAACTTCCCCTTTCATTTTCTGGTATAAGATCTCTAAATGGCTCCCAAGCTGCGAATTATGATGAAAATGCACAAACCATAAGCCACTTCAGGAAAGCAAAATTATTCACGAATGCAGTCAGTGTAAAAACAACACATCAGATAAACCATAAATGCTCTAACTTTCAGCACTTTAGTACAGCAAAATGATCCGCCGGCATGATCAGTGTAGAGCACAACGAATAAGATGATCACTCAACTACAATGCAGTGTATGATTCTACAGTCTTGAGAAACTTTCCAAAGGCAGAAAGTAAAACTGAAAAGAAACAGAACGAAGGCGCACACCATCAGGGAATATAGCAGCAGCTCCACCCTCATAAAACCAATCAATCTCTTTCTTCCGCAACAGAAAGATACCTCTAAGAACAATGCCAGTAACCTTCAAATAAAGCCATTGGAACGCTGTCAGAAGTTAATCCAGTTACCATATCAAAATAAATTTTTCTTCCAGCAAAGGGCTTGAATGAAAGAAGTAATAACAGTTCATTGACACCTTTTCTGGGTGTGTTTGACTGTATGCAAGGGCAAGTGTGCTTCCCCATGACCCGCCAAACACCTGCAAAGAACTAGGTTGACTTAAAACATAGAAAGGCACATCCACTAGAGCAACTCAATTAGACAAATTTCCCACCTGCCACTCCGGAATTTCCAGGTGTTCTCTTAGCTTTTCAACGTCTTCAACAAGATCCCATGTTGTGTTGTCCACCAAACAAGCATGTGGTGTGCTCTTACCTGCACCTCGCTGGAAGAAGACGACTCATAGAAAAATTAGAGATTCTTAGCGAATTAAGTTGCCTTTTGCAAAATGGGTATGGTACTAAACCTGATCAAATAAAATGATCCGGTAAAACTCAGGATCGAAGAACTTTCGGTTGCTGGGTGATGTTCCACCTCCTGGGCCCCCATGGAGAAAAACAACTGGCTGCAAAACAAAGATAGTTTCAATATAGGAGTTTTATATCTCCTTGCGAAAAGTATTCATAAACTTACTAGGAAGAAAATAAATGCATCAACAAAAACTGATTTCAAGATGAAGACACTATAAGACCATGCATGGTTTAAACCTAAAGAGATGTTTCACACTTTTCGAGATCTATATGAGATTCAATTTCCTCCCTGACATCATGAGGTCATATCTCAAAATAGTCATTTCAAGTGACAGCTATAATACTGATATCCTCGGTATTGCTTCGATTTCCATAAGAAAATGATGCACTTCACAGATACAAGAGAATCAAAGACCATTCTAATCCAACTAACCGACAAAGCAAATATACACCACGTCTAATGAATTAGAATTGCGATAAACAAATAACCACAGTCGTATTTACACCAACTATTTTCTTCCCGTTCCTTGTAAACAGAAAAGGGCTAAACAGATTTAATGATAACTCCAAAACATGAATGCATTAGGTTAAAGAAATGATTCTCACATGCCCGTTTGGGTTTCCGGACTGCTCCCAACAGATTGTGTGAAGATCAGAAACCTTCAAAAAGCCTGTACTGTACGGCTCTATATCCGGATAAAGGTTCCTATTTAGTTCTGGGAATTCATTCTTTGCCTCCATAGATGGTGCACTCAGCTGTTGCTCACTCTTAATATCAAGATTTTGAGCCCGCAACACTAAATTCTTTCTTTCTGCAAATAGAGAAGAAAATTTTAGCATACACCCATTTGAACACATCAAGTAAAAAATTCATACCACAAAGAACCATCACGTTTTTAAAGCTTTATCTTTTCTTCTTTTCTTTTTTTTGGAAGGCAAAAGCTTGATAATCTTGTACGACCAAGCGCAAATCAATAAAACCCAGAAACCAAAACTGTCACCCAACATCAGAGACACAGAGAAAGAGATTTATATATGCCTACGCTTAAACCCTAATTGCCCAAGATAATTCTTGGCAGAGATTTCATCAACAGCTTATTAGATCTTCCATGGAAACAAATGATTTAACCTACTATGATCAATTTGGTAAAGTCCAAACTAAAGAGAGCAATAAAATTGAGAGAGAGAGAGAGAGAGAGAGAGAGACCTGAGAAGACTGAGGGATGTGAGAGAGACAGAGACGGGGTTTGTAATTGTATAGTAGGAATCAGTGGGTAGAGCGGTGATAAAGGAAGATTCTTTGAGGGTTTAAACCTAAACCCCGATCCCAAACTCATGGGAAGTGCTGCTGACTATTGGGTGCCGATAAGGTGATATGGTCACTCCACTACCCAATTGCATGGCAAATTCCATTTATGAAATTCTTCATTTTAGCACCCTGATTTTCTTGAAAATTTCATAAAATCAAAGTCAAAGTGTTAAAATGAAAAATCTCCCATTGATTTTATGATGAGATTTTTCATAAAATCTCATGAGATTACCCATAAAATATTATGGGAACCAAATCTTCCGAGGGCCAAACATTCAAATCTTGGGGATTAAAAAAAAGCATTTGGGATTTTCTATAAAATCTCATTCGATTTTCCAAATGTTATTGGAAACAAATCTTCGGAGGGTCAAACATTCAAATCTTGGGGATCAAATAAAAGCATTCAAAGTTGAGGGTTAATAGGAATTTGTTGGTCAGAAAATTTAAGGTTTCAAAATTAATTGAGATGCGCGCCAAATAACCGGACGCCCATTATTAGAAAAAATATTTATTTTGCATTTGCTTTACCCTTTTTTCTTGAAATTCCTCTTTTTGTCTATGTGCACGAACTACATGTACAATCCGCTCCGTTGCTTTCCATTTGTTAAAAATCAAGTGATAATTTTAGCAAATGAGGAGAAGATGTGCTAAAATCAACACTTGATTTTATCAAATACTAGTAGATTTTAGCATATGAGAAACTTAGCCATGCCAACAGTCCACGAATATTTCCGTTTCCTCTCGTAGTCCATTATTCAAATTAGCTTTTATGCATTCAAGTAACGGCCGGCAAGAGTTTTTAGGCGGTCGAGATTAGAACAATCTCCAAATCAATTCCCACGAGGAAAATTCCCCTAGGTAACATTCATTGGCAGAAAATAAACATTTTTAAAATACAATTGGAAGGTTAAAAAAAGGTGTTAATCTCAAAAGACAATTTGGTTTGGTCCCCATTTTATATTCTTTACTACTTTATCCACATCCTCAATCTCTCTCCCAACGTGACATTCATAATAAGATAGTGATTAAATCATACGCTATTATCGTTTATCGTTTGTACAAAGAACATGTTCTTGATTCCCATTAGTAAAGGTAAAACTTCTTGGAAACACTGTCCTCCAATTCTACTCTTGCTCTTGCTGCTTCCATGCTAGGAGCTTCTTTTTCATAAGTGTCGCTCCAATTGTAACGACCCGAAACTTCAAGCACCACAAAATAAGAATACCAAGTCGAAGTATTCCACACCCCTAAACTCTCTTTCAAAAGGCCTCTACTAGTAAAATCATCTAGAACACCCAATTCTAATAGCTACTCTGTTTCCATAAAAAAAAAATAATAATAATAATAAAATGGCAAAAGTACTACTCATGCAAATTTACCTTTGACAACGCTCAGGGTAACTTGTTCACCATTCGATGCACAACATTAATGAAACATCACTACGCCAAATATTGCTTTTACCGGCGGTAACAAAACCGCCGTTAAAGGACACTATTACCGGCGGTTTTCATCACCCGCGGGAAAAATGGCTTTTCCGAAGTTTTTTTACCGGCGGTAATAAAACTGCCGTTAAAGAGTACTATTACCGGCGGTAATTATTCCCGCCGGGAAAAATAACTATTACAGGCGGTAATCCCAAAAACCGCCGGTAAAACATTAAAATTTAATATAAATATTTTTATTTTGTAAATGTAAACGTAAAGTTTGGTTGGTCGCGTGGTTAGGTAACGGAGCTCTATGCAAAAGGTCGCGGGTTCAAAACTTGGGACAAACTTTTTTTTCGGGGAAAAACTTTTACCGGCGGTAATAAAACCGCCGGGAAAAGTGTGCTACTATTACCGGCGGTAAATTACCACCGTTTATGTATTCCCGACGGCGGTATCGACGGCGGGAGGATTACCGCCGTTAATACTATTACCGGCGGTTTTTGGACTTTTACCGGCGGTTTTCTAATGCCGCAAATGCTGAAATTTGGCGTAGTGCATCTCAAACGGTTTTATTGAAACAAGAAAATGAAATGGAATATGCTCCATTATGAATTAGTAAAACGCAAAACTAAGGCATAAGGTACAATATTACATTGAATACTTCTCTAGCTTTCTCATGCTCACTAGTTTTAGAGGCTTATCGCTAAACTAGCGAGCGAGTGTACTCACGTGGTGCTCTAGGACGTAACGGTACTTCATCACTTAGTAATTTTTCCTAGCAAGCTTGGCATTTTAACTGTCTCACCAAAGACACCACCTCATAAGTTTGGACCTCTTCAAATCTTGTCCTGAAATTGTTCACACTCTTCAGTAAGCTCATAACTAAATTAGGTGTCTACCTTGTGCCATGGCCAGTCACCAAGAAATACAGTTAAGCCATCATAGAATTCCCAAATCTCCACTTGAACTTACTATTATTTCTGCAAAACTCCTCAATTCTTACTGTTTTCAGCGCCTTTATTCACAACTATCCCTGTTAATTCACAAGGCTCGGCCTCTTCCAACATTTGCACCACCATCCTCATCGAAGGTCGAAGGGCTGGATTCTTCATCGTGCAATGCATCGCGATTGTCAGCACCCTTGCAGCGTCTGGATTTTGGGCCTCAGAGATTGTCGCGTCCACCAAATGAAGCACGCTACCTCTGCTCCTCATCTCATTGCTCACCCATTGGACAATGTCAACACTATTGCCAAACTCCGTTTCAACTGGCTTCTTTCCGGTTACAAGTTCCATCAGAACTACCCCAAAGCTGTAGACATCGCTCTTCTCGTTCACCTTGCATGCGTACGCATATTCTTCAAAACCAAAACAAACAAGACATCAAAGTCAATTTCATAGCAACAAATGAAGAAAATTTTGAACTAGCTGTTGTAATTCCAATTCATAATGCCTTAACAAACTAGAGGGTACAAACGATCACAATTCCTTCACAAACTAGAGGGTACAAACGATCATAATGCCTTAGCAAACTCTTGGGACCACTAGGGGTTATGCCATGTCGTTACCTCCAAGGCCCCGGAATTAGTCCAGATGCGCACATGCTCACCCGGATATCCGGTATCAAGAAAACAGGGTACAAACAAGATGAGAAGTGCTACAAACTTTAAAAAATCACAGCAAAGAAAAAGTGCTAACCTGGAGCAATGTAACCGTGAGTCCCAGCAATAACCATTGTAGAGTTATTGCTTCCATTTGCTTGCAAAACTTTTGCCAGGCCAAAATCTGCAATCTTAGGCTTCATATGGTCATCCAACAAAATGTTGCTAGTTTTGACATCCCGGTGAACAACCGGTCTATCGCACCCGTGATGCAGATACTCCAACCCCCTGGCAGCCCCGATTGCGATCTCATATCGCACCTCCCAATCCAACACGATCTTTGGACATGTGTGCAACCAGTCCCACAAACTACCATTGGAAAAATATTCGTAAACCAACAGATTCGAGTCCTCACTTGTGATACTGCAGTAGAGTTTCACCACATTCACGTGCCTGATGGAACTCAATGTGGCCACCTCCGCATCAAATTCCCGGCACCGGAGCTGCCCCTTTGTTAGGATAGACGAGCTGCTGTGGCAACTTTTCCGGCCACCGAAATCCGACTTCCAAATGTGTTTGACAGCCAATTGTTTTCCACACCCCAGCCTGACTCTGTACACATTTCCTGATCCACCTTTCCCGATCAAATTTTCTTTTGTAATTGCATTCACAATTTCCTCTTCAGAAAAGCTCAACACATGGAATTTTTTCATATCCCAAGAACTACGTCGTTTGATCGGACGGTCACGGTCTCTCGGCTTACACTTAACGTACATGAAACATAAGAGTGACAAAGACAATACAGTTGCCCCAGCCAGCAAGCAAGAAATAATCGTCCGAAAATCGCCGGACTTTCCGGAAACCGATGAACATGACCGGAAATTCCGAAGATTTTCAGTACACAAGCCCGGATTTCCAACAAAACTACTTCTAAATGCTTCAATAGATAAAGAATCCGGTATTCGACCCGTCAGTTGATTGTTCGACAAATCAAGAAGGCTAAGTCTAGGTGACGACAAACTCACTGGAATTTCTCCAGAGAGTTTGTTGTCAGATAGATTTAAGAAGTTCAGGCTCCTCAAAGAACCAATACTCGCCGGAATAAGGCCAGAAAATGAATTTCCGGCCAGGTTTATGTCATTTAAAGAAACACATGAACCTAAAGACTCTGGAATAGGGCCAGAAAACAAGTTATTTTCCAAATGAAGATTACCCAATCTCTTCAAATTCCCAATCGTTACTGGAACTTCACCAGCAAACCGATTTGAAGCCAACTGAATGTCTACTAAAGACGTTGCTACCCCAATCCTTGCTGGTAATTCACCGGAAAATCGGTTGTGAGCTAAAAGGAGCTGTGCTAGAGACTTAGCCTCCCCAATTGTGGACCCCAATGGACCTTCAAATTGGTTCCAAGTGAGATCAAATATAGTTAAATTTGGTAAGCTCCAAATTCCCGCCGGGACTATACCGGATAGGGAATTTTTGTTCACCCGAAAACGATCCAGCGACAAGCAACTGGCATAATTTTCCGGTATTCCACCTGTGAAATTGTTCTCACCTATAAGTAGTTCAGTCATTTTCCCATTCTTGCACATTTCAGGTGGGATTGGACCCGTTAGGAAATTCTCTGAAACGTCGATGAAATCGAAATCCGAATTGGATCCAATTTTCTGAGGAAGTGATCCAGTGAGCTTGTTTCTGTAAATAGAGAGGCCTTGGAGGGACTTGAATTCCCCCAATTCGACCGGGACTTCACCCGAGAATTCATTTTCGAATAACTGCAAGGACACCAGATTTACCAGGTGCTTGATCTCTGATAAATCTCCTTCAAGTTTGTTAGTTGAAGCATCGAAATTGATCAGATTCGTGAGGTTTCCAAACCCAACTGGAAGTTTTCCACTGAGGCTATTGTTATAGAGCTCAAGCTGCCACAGGTTTTTCAGCTTTGTGATTCCCTCTGGAATTTCACCAAACAGAAAGTTATATTGAATCTCAAGGTTTTGCAGCAGAGTGAGATTTCCAATTCCTTCAGGAATTTCCCCTTCAATACTACAGTTTGCGAGATACAACCGGTACAATTTGTCAAGATTTAGCACCTCCAAAGGAAATGGGTTTCTATCAAATGGGTTGTCACCGATGCTCAAGAATTCAAGCTGGGTTAGATTTTCCAGTGATTTCCATGGGAATTGGCCGGAAAATCCACTTTGATTCAAATTCAAATACTTGAGTTGGGTTAAAAAGGACAGGTCTGGAACTTTTCCTGTAAAGGAATTCAAACCCAAATCCAAGTACTTCAAATTAGTGCAATTTGAGAGGTCTTCTGTGACGCTGCCAAACAGGGCGTTAGAACCCAGAGAGATTTTTTCAAGTGATTGAAGAGAGCAGATAGAATCGAAAGGCAGAGTGCCGGATAAGTTCTGTAGAGGGAGGTTGATTTCTTTTACCATGTGGTTGGGGTTGCAGGTGATTCCGGTGAAGTTGCACAATGGGTATTGGTCTGGAACCCATGTGGCGAAGGCATTTGTGGGTGATTTTGAGAGTGAGGTTTGGAAGTTGAGGAGGGCTTGGAGCTCGGTCGTGGGTCTGGAGAGAGAGATGAGGGAGAAGAAGCAGAGGAGAGAGAGGATTTTCCGGCATGGTTGTTTCCGGGATGTAAGTTCGGGCAACATGGTGGCGGCCAGTGGAGGAATGAGCAGGAGTTTATTTTGGGGTGTTGTTTTGTTTACATGATAAAAAGATAAATTATTAGTAACAAGTGTGGAAAATGTGACTGGAAAACTAATCATTGAATGGAATTCATGGGGCTGCCTACCGCCTCGTAGCAGTGTTGACTTCAGTTTTGGTCACATGTGAAATTGCCGACTAATAACTGTTCTTTGACGGGACAACGTTCTTTCTTAAGCCGGCGGTATAAATTAAAGGTTCCTCTAAATCTATTACATTGCATTATGTGTTTAAAAAGTTATCTCAAAAGATAGAATATTGATACATAGTGCAATACAATCAATTTGAAAGAAACTTTGATTTACACTGCCAGTGTAAAGAATGTTTTCTCTTCTTTGATACGAGTACTCAAAAAGAATATTTTTCTTGGATTATTGGTTTTTTTTTTTTTTTCGACGAAAGGAATTGAACAAAGTTGAAAATTATGATTCATTTTTAAATTTTTTTGAATAAAGGAAAAACAAATCAAAAAGCTAAAATTTGAGCTTTGATCACAATTATTTTATTTTTCGAATCCTCTTGTCGAGAATAAACCAATAATTCACAAAAATTTGACACAGAACTACCAAATGTCAAAAAAGAAATTGAATAAATACAAAAGGCAAAAAGCCAACTTATTTATCCAAAACACCCTTTAGAGCATCTCCTATCAAGCTCTATATCTCTATTTCAAAGACCAGATGTGACATAATGTGAGAAGATTTTGTAATTTATCTCTTCTTTTCTTCAACTTTTTGTACTTAACGAGAGAATCATGGAGGGACTAATCGTCCTTTTAGAAATTTATATACCAAAATAAAAGTGTGGGTCTTTATATTTGGAGACATGCATCTCTATTTTTATCTTTAAAAATACACAGTGGGGCCCTTCAAAAAGTACAATGAGTTAAAGAAAAGAGGAAATAAATTAAAAAAAATTCTTAAGATATCACATCCGGTCTCCAAAAATGGAGATATATATAGAGTTTGACAAGAGATGCTCTTACGAATAATAGCAAGGGCGGGTGGGGGTCTGAAACTGCAACCTAGTAGATGGTATTATAAAAAATTTCTTAATATGTCACATTTGGTCTCTAATATTAGAGATATAGAGTTTGATAAGAGATGCTTTTAGTAATCGTAGCAAGGGCAGGTGAGGTCTGAAACGATGATTACCTCAAGGGATTTGGCCACGCAAGAATCTCACAAATCAAGAAGTATTTGTCTTTTATAATGTTGCCCTTTTGAATCTCAAGAAAATCAAGCTTTGGGTTACTAGAGTGTTTGTTCATTAACTTCACGATTCCGAAACTAATCAAGCTACATAAATTAGACCGAACATCTCGTTATTAAAAAAATAAAAAATAACTGGATATGCCAAATGGACGATTTTCGCCGCCCAGGTTGACTGATAACGTTGTAAAAAGTCCTTGTGATCATTTAATTGTCACACATGTTTGTTGATGTTAAAAGTGGAAAGGAAACCCATAAAAATAGGGAAATGTTCAACTGAAGAATGTTCATTCAACACGTCTCCATGTCAAGGGACGAGTTAGTCAATGTCATCGACGACTTTGAGCTGTTTCATTACACGTACATGGACGATTACTTTTTAGTTGTTGCACTTTTGAATTCTTTAACTTCCTGTCACAACATTCTACTCTGTATTTGTCCTTTGCGTTATTTTATTGTGGTGAGGTGATTTCGCGGGTGAATTCTCCTCAGATTGAACCATTTTCTTTCTTGCCCAAACTAGACAAGCAACAACCGTTAGTGCCACGCTGGCCTCTTGTAGGCGAGCACTCCGACGCTCAAGTCAGTAACTAGAGAGAGAAACACAATATAGTATGGGTGACGCCACCTCATCGCATCGACCCATGTCGCACTTTCAGCCTATCAGGGCCTAGCGTACTCCGGGTCTCTTATACTAAAACCGACTCAAAGCCTAGTCGGATTTGTCCACCACATTTATAAATAGGGTTTTTCTATTAACAACTCACTGGACTGACAAGATAATAAGTAAGAAGAATACAAAAATACATACACGAGTCTATTTTTTTCACTTTTACATGCTTACACACTTTTCACAAATTTCAACATACTTTTTAAACATTAACAACAACTCAGTGGACTAATTTTTTAATTTCCCTTATAAATATGGTCCATACTTCTGTACATGAGGTGGTTTTCCATACAGTCCTTTCGTCTCCCATAGTAATTACCCCGTAAGTTTGGTATATTACTCAGTACCTTTTAAGATTCAAAGAAACCTTTCTCAAAATAGACCTAAGTTCCGACCAATTGAATTGCCTCCAGGGTCCTGCAAAACATTTTTTTTGGTTTGATAATCCCGGGTGTTCCGGGTCAATAACCCCTACACTACCTCCCACAATTGTTTCACTTGCTTAAGCGTGGGAGTGCGATGATCTCAAAAGATTTTGGCAAGAATTAAGCTTGGGACCTCGAGAAGACGCAAAACTCTTTGCGTCCCAGCTCTTTATTACTATTGAAACCCTTACTAGCTCAATCCATTGCTTCCTGCTGGCTAAGAGCAACTTCAACACTAATAAGTAGTTATGGGGGTGCTCCAACACAACTAGTCTTTTAGCCTAGTCAAAGGGTAAAAGAACATATCGTTTTCGAGGGGTGGCTGATGGTGTAGCGTTTTTGTATTGGATCAATAAATTTGTCTAGCCATTAGAGCAGGGACGGAGCTAGAAATTTAACTATGCAAGGCCGATTTTTTGTTCAAAATAATTTGCAAGGGCGAGCCTATATAATTCATGAGAAAAATATTTTTTTTTTTTCTATATGATGCTAGAGGGTTTTTTTTCCCTTGCAGGTGCAACCACCTCTATTGGCCCCCACTGGCTCCATCCCTGCATTAGAGTATAGAGACTAACTACTTGTAGCCATGCATCCCTTACACCATAAGGCAGAATACCTAGTCATCTGAAGAGCCTGTTGGGACTGTAGAAAGAGTGATTAGGCATTTTGCTTACCAAGGCTCAAATTGCTCTTGAAAATGCTCCATGTTGTGTCGGCTTGGGGACGGTGCAGTGCACTGCACCATGCAGTGCGGCAGTGCGCCATCCAGATGTACGGTTCGGATTTAATCCGAGCAATTGAATCCGTCCGTCGATTATTTGGATTAAATTCAAACCAATCATTGTCGAAATAGATAGTCGGATGATGCGTACTACACTGTGAAGTGCATTTTCTGTGCCAACTATATCAAACCCTGAATCAATTATAAGGAACAACTATGGAATTCTTTTGGACAAGTGTCAGCATCAACTAATAGCTAGTCAAAAGCACAAGTACAATCACAAGTGAAGAACTGTAGACACATTGAAAAAGATCGATGTTAGTTAGCACATGGAGAAGAATTATAGACTCAAGCAGAGGACCCTAATCCCATATGGACGACTAGAATAGTAGAATCACAGATTCATTGAAAGAGATGTTAGTTAGCACATGGAAAAGAATTGGGGCAAAAAGTCAGCATAAAATACAAGAAAAGTAACAAATGGTACTAATTATTCAACAGTCCTGGAGCAAAATCACGTAAAATCACGTGATGTTTAAAATCACTACAGCACCGCACACTTACGCAATATCTATATAAATGTTGTGGGTCCCACAAGAAAGCTGTAGAGTACCCCACTAAGAGTACTGAATAATTAGATGTCACTAATAGTCAAAATCTTTGTCAACATTGGCAGTATGATTAGGTACCTAGAGTTTTCAGTATGTCACTCGAGAAGTAAAAATCAAGTCAGAAAGTTGCCATCACTCCACTTTCCAGGAAGGCACTCGAGAAGTAAAAATCAAGTTAGAAAGTTGCCATCACTCCATTTTCCAGGAAGGTGAAACAAATTTGGCATTTATCCTATTCAACTTTTCCTTTGTATTAGAATTGGTTTTATGATATTTTATAAGCATATTTACTGTAAATTTTAGTTTTGGGAAGTTCTTTTGGGCTTTTAATGTCGGTATTTAGCCAAGACTAAAAGATAGTTAACCGCCAAAAAAACCAAAGAAATAAAACAAAAGTCCAAATTATAAAGGCTGTGTTCGTTTGGGGGTTTTCCCCCAGTTTTGCACTATTCCAGTTTTGATTACATCATCATTTTTTTCACTTTCCTCTCTATCTTTTTCCACTTATTACACCTGCTTACATCATCAAAACTAAACTAAACTAAACTAAACTAAAATGTCTAACCGAACAAGGCCAAAGAGAAAGTCTACAATACACACCTCTTAAAGTGGTGGACCCAGAGCCGGCTTTGGGCTAAAGCTCATAAAGCAACCGCTTTAGGCCCCCAAATTTTGACTAATTTTTGTGGCCTCCAATTTTATATGTCTGTGTAATAGTTATGCTTTCAAATGACTTATTTATCAAAGTTTTTTGTTTTCCTAAGTAGTTTTACCTACGATATATTGAGAGTTGAGAGCCCAATTTGGAAAAAAATTGCTTTAGGCCCACTAAATCTCAGAGCCGGCCCTAGGTGGACCCTATGCATCTAATGAGTCGTTCAAATTGTGCCACCTCATAAAGATTCATAACATTTTTGTGCATCTAATAACTTTTATAATAAAAAAACTCGGTAACTTTTCAGCAATGCATTCACAACATTTGTTTCCCGTAACTTTTCAGGAATAAATTCATAACATTTTCACAAAAAAAATCATACCATATTAGCGCGTGTTGTAACTTTTATTCTAAAAACTCGTAAAATTTTGAAAGTGCATATAATACACACCCAAATAGGACGGCCGAGAGAAATCACTACACGTATGTAGTGACCAAGGATGGAGCCGGGGGGGGGGGGGGGGGGGGGGGGGGGGGGGGGGGGGGGGGGGGGGGGGGGGGGGCCTGGTATGGGCAGTCACCCCCCCTACATCTTAAAAAATTCGTACTATTATATTAGAAAAAAATTATTTATCATCAAACTATATAGTCCCGTCCCCCCTCCATTTTTCGTTGAAAAAAATAATATGAACAACTTTAATATTTATCAAGCTATGAAACAATTGTGTACTAAGATTGGTTTTCATGTGGTAATTACAATTCTTTTAAACAAAACAACCCCAAAAATTATAACCCAACTCACTTTAGGGATTCAAGGCCCGTTCACTTTTAAAAACTAAGGCTCACTGAAATTTCGGAAGCCCAAAAGTGGTTTATGGACATCAAAGTGAAGGAAAAAGAAAAGAGCAAATGAAATTAGGGGCTCCCAAAACAGTCGATTCTCAATTGCAAGAATTGAACAATGGAGCTCACTACATTTCTAGATCCTCGTGATGGCTTCAGATCATTCAACATTGAAAATACTTGCAAACTTGCAGAGAAATATTATCCAATGGATTTCATTGAGCAAGAAAAGTACCACTTGAGATATCAATTGCAAAATTATAAGCTTGATGTCTCTAGGCATCCTGAGTTCCAAAATTTGTCAACGATTTCAAAATTGAGTGAAGTGTTGGCGAAGACAAGAAAGTACATGATATATCATCTTTTCGATAATTTGATTCGGCTTATATTAACTTAACATGTTTCAACGGCTACAACCGAACATGCATTTTCTGCTATGAAATGTGTGAAGATAAAGATTTCGTCTCAACAGGATGGAGGGCGATTATTTAACAAATTTCTTGATCACTTATATTGAGAAAGATATTGCTCTATCATTGATGCTTTT
Organism: Vaccinium darrowii; assembly: GCA_020921065.1. NCBI lineage: Eukaryota > Viridiplantae > Streptophyta > Magnoliopsida > Ericales > Ericaceae > Vaccinium > Vaccinium darrowii. Next base: position 51,179,103 of record CM037152.1, on the reverse strand, counting down.
AATAACAAGAAAGAGTGTTGAACACAGTTCAAGATGCCTAAGTAGACACTAGATAGGATTAGAAACGTTAATAGTACCTTTTGCAATCTAAGTTGATATTAGAAACTTGTTTAGTTTCATATGTATTAGTGTTATTTTGTATATATATATATATATTTTTTTTTGAGTTAGTAATAATTCATATCATTGTCTTAATTTTAATTTTTTTATTGTGTATATCCGTCTCTCCTACGCCAAAATCCTGGCTCCGTCCCTGGTAGTGACTCCCCTCACTACAGGACCCTCGGTTCTAGGTGTATTGTAGCCTTTCCAAATTATAAATAGACTTCAAATAATTAACTCCTGCTATATCTTGCCAAACACTGGTATGCAAGTAACGTTTGATTTTGTTTGGTTTATGTCATTCTTCCTTCTGTTATTAAGTTCGTTGTTGGTATACAGTGATGGAACATGCAAGGAAAGAGCAAGCAATATATCCTTCACTAACTTTCAAAAGAAGAGGAATATCACCATGCAGGCACCTGTGGAATAATGTGGGCTTTTTGCTAAAGACCAAAGATATTTTGACTAGCAGGTGTCCCAGCCAGGTTGCAACATTTGAGTAGGTGACAATTTGGGCCGAACATTATTGGGCCTTCACAAAAATGTCTTTGGGCCAATTAGTTATTGTGCATATTTCCATGAGCAAAAACATACCCAACACAAATTACTAATACTGGTATTTTATTGAGATGTGGAGGAATGGATGGTTGAGATTGGCAAGAAAGAAAATATTTTATTGTGAATTTTTTTTGTTTTGTTATATATTAGATAGTCAAAAGCATAATTTGAATTGAACATCACCTGCCCAGATCGAAGAAGAAAAAAAACATCATCTCCTCCCACTCGCCTCCACGCCTCCTACACACAATTTCCTCAAACCTAAGGAGTGATCCATGACAGACTAGACTGCAACCTCTTCTTATTTCTAAAGTATCATTTCACAGGGGACCCTGCAGTTCCAAAGGAACGGCAGAGGCGCCACCCTCTGAAATGTACCATTTCAATGGTTCGAGGGGATCCCAACTTGTGTTTGCTAAATTCTCTTTTGACATAGCGAAAGAGATTAAAAAATTATTGATTTTTTTGGTGGGCAATTTTGGGTCTCACAAAATGATTCAAACCGCTTATTATTCGTAAAATATTTTTCTATGGTTTCTAATTTTGAGTCACACAAAAAAATATTGACGAATAATAAGCGGTTTGAATCATTTATTGAAAGTAGCTCAATGCAATAGTATATATTTGTTGGCATACCAGTTACCACAACCAACTTGGGAACATGTTTCATTTGTCTAGTTATAATGTTGGTCCAATAACATGACACATGCAAGACTTCTCTAGACCATGAGAAATGATGTCAAAACTAATTTTTCCCTAACTTACCAAGACAGTCGTGGGACACAATTTCAAATTTTCCATTCGAAAAACACTTTTCTGCAAAATAAATACTAGAAAAATGAAGGAATTTTAGTTTTCTTTTAAGATTCCTTGTTAAGAGAATACACACAAGAAAATAAGTTTCATTTCATTTACTTCACCTCATTTCACTTTTCCTCATAATCCATTTCCCAAAGCAACATTCTCGACAACTGAACGGAGCCTTAAAAGAAAAGTTTGTGTGCAATGCCAAACATAGATGAGTTTAATACAGTATAATACACGTGACTCCTGGTTATTTTATAGAACCTACGAGCATAGATTCAAAAAGAGATATATTTGATATTGATATAATACACACGACTCTTGATTATTTTGTAGAACCTACGTGTGGAGATATATTTGATGGAAAGTGCTTCCATACCACCCCTTTAAACTTTTGATTATTTTATAGAACTTATGTGTATAGGCGTTGTGAATATATTTGCATATGAGTAGTGAACATAAGTACGCGCAAGTACCATTGATCCTCTAATTAATGGGGGAACAAATTACAATGTACTCATCTTCTCTTAAATTACAATGCACTAATCTACTCTTTCATAATATTCAAAAACTCTAATTGTATCAGGCCAAGGCATTGTTTTGTGGTCAATGTCTACATTTAGGAGTTATTTTCTCTTAGGTTTCATGTTCAATCTTCTACACTACTTGGTATCAGCCCTAGTGCGGCCAATTTGTCCGAGCTTTTGCCTAGTTACAATTGGATTCCCGCTAATGAACAATGAGTTGCAAAAAAGACAGTCATTGTAGTAACTAACATAACCCAAAGGGTTGACCTAATGGTTAACGCTTTAGAGTTTGCTCCATCCTAAAGTCTTAGATTTGAAACCTCGTAGGTATTATTAACTCCTTTGGGGCAAGTCCGTATAGAGCTTTGCTCTAGCTTTAAATGGACCCTCCGCTAGTAGACGGTGAAATTGTTCTCCCAGGATTAGGGCATCCACAGTGGGCTAGCAAAAAATGGCTCCTAACTTGTATCCTAAGGTGTACACATAAGCATAATTGGGGTCCACTTTTGGCTCCTAGAGTTTGTTAAATTTGGAGAGGATGTGTGCACTCAATGGGTTAGCAATATCCTTCTCTATTTGTATAAAAAAAAAAAAAAACTTAAATGTGGGACCCATACATTGATAATCCTAACAGCTACAATATGGACTTGTTACCGTTTTGAATTTCTCATAATTTGATTAATATTCGTTTGTTACTATTTCTCTAAGGCAAAACATGGTATTCTAATGCAAAACATAATATTTTTGCTAACTAAATAGTGCAATTTGAAGCTGTCATTGTAATGTCTCTTGTGAAATAAAAATGCTTCTCCTCTATTCTTTTGTTCCATTTCACTTCACACACCAAAAAAAAAAAAAAAAGCATAAAGGAACTAGTGATAAACAACCACATCAAAGATGCTACCTTCAGTTGCATGATTTTTGAGAGATTTTTCCAATGGCAACTTTTTCAAACATTTTATATTAAAAAAAGAATTAAAGACTTTGGTCCCACTTAGAGTTAGCTAGAAGGCTACCTAAATTTAGCTATTGTGTTAGGAGCCAATTTTAGGAGCCACCCTTAGGAGCTTGTTTGGGGAGCCCATTGAAGGCAATATTTGAGGACATAGCTAGGTAAATGTTAGGAGCCAAGCTTAGGAGCCATATTGCTAGCCCACTGTGGATGCCCTTAGTTGAGTTGCGCGAAAGCTTACACGAACGCCCGATTATCAAAACAAATTGTAGTAACTAACATTTTCTGGATAAAACAAGGAAGAAAAACATACGCACAGGGAGATTGTATTGCAATAGCCACATTTTCCAGATAAAAAAGGATAAGGGTTTCTGATTTTTAGTTTCCACACAAAAACGAATATTGTTTGCGAAATATTCATTCAGGTTCAGGTCAACCTCCTCATCTTGCCACTGTCCATCTATTTGTCACCCATATCCATTCAATTTGAACAACCACCCGCCCTCTCTCTCTCTCTCTCAAGCAGAACACAAAAAGATGCAGCCAAGTGCAGAAGCGAATCAACGGATTGCAAGAATCTCAGCTCATCTCCACCCTTCCAATCTCCAGGTCTGCCCTTCTCCGATACCTTCTGCTTCTACAAATTTACCAATTCTATTTCCCGTTTGGGTATTCTTTACTGATTTCTTTTGATGCATTCTTCACTCCCCTCTTTGAGCTCAAACTTATTAACTAATTGAGTAATTCGATTATGAATCATAACCCTTATTTGCAAATTGAATTGGAGAATTGGGTATCTTGTAATAACCATTTTTTAGCCATATTCTATGATCTTCGGTTTTGACATGGGCATTGGGTATGAACTTGTCAACTGTTTGTGTAATTTAGTTATGAGCCCTAACCCTAATTGTGAATTGTAGAGCTAAAATACGGGGAAATCAGAATTTGTTTGAAACTTGATTTGATTGGTTTTGTGACTTAAAGATGGAGGAATGTTCAAACTTGAGCCGAGCAAATTGTAGAGCAAAAGGGGGTGCTCCTGGGTTCAAAGTTGCTATACTGGGTGCTGCTGGAGGCATTGGACAACCCCTTGCATTGCTAATGAAGATGAATCCCCTTGTTTCTGTTCTCCATCTGTATGATGTGGTCAATGCCCCTGGTGTCACAGCTGATGTTAGTCACATGGACACTGGTGCAGTGGTAATTTTCTTTCATCGAAACTGTGATTTCATCTCTCTTTTCTCTTTGAACTAATTATTACCAATAACACTTAAATGGATTATCCGTCCTAGTTGGTAATGTTTTTACTTTTGCTGTTTTTCTTATTTTCCTTGTTATTGGAAGCAACAAGTAAAACTTTGAAAACACTAGTTCTTTCCATTATGGTTTTCCGAGTATTTTCTTGTTTTTGGAAAACTCGTCGAAAACAGTTTGCATAAACAATGCTTGAAAAAGCACACCTGCATAAACAGTACGGTGTGCTTGGTTGCAGTTCCTGGAATCTGGCTTTTGTGTTAGTTGTTGGAAAGAAACCCCACCATATGCACTTTGGTTATGATCTTCAAAACTTGTTTTCTGGGGTTTTTAAAGATAGAACCCAAATTCTGCATGGTGATATGTTTCATATTCTTGGACTGCACTTTGCTAAACAGTAAACATAATTAAGATTTGAGAACATTAGTGTTTCCAGAAGCGCAAGCATTATGGATGAAACCTGGGGCCTAGCAGCGCAAGGCCTATCTCCAAAGGGCGCCCTGGCTTCTCAAAAACACTTTCTGGTAGAATAATGCAAAAACTGATTCTGAAAGTACAAAGAATGTGGGCGACTAGTTTCCTTATAAAGTATGTTTTTTGGGGGATTTTTTCTGAAAAGAACTAGCCAAACAAGCTTTCTTGAGTCCGGATATTCAGAACAATACCAAACAGTATTGTTTCCTTGTTTCAAGGTACGTGGATTTCTAGGGCAACCACAACTTGAGAGTGCTCTTACTGGAATGGACCTTGTGGTTATACCTGCTGGTGTTCCAAGGAAGCCTGGAATGACAAGAGATGACCTTTTCAACATCAATGCTGGAATTGTCAGGACCCTTTGTGAAGGAATCGCTAAGTGCTGCCCTAATGCAATTGTCAACTTGATAAGTAATCCAGTGAACTCTACTGTTCCAATTGCAGCAGAAGTATTCAAGAAAGCTGGCACGTATGACCCGAAGCGACTTTTAGGAGTCACGACACTGGATGTTGTGAGAGCCAATACTTTTGTGGTATGTAAAATTTAATGGTTACCTTCATCAAAAAACTTTGTGGTTTCTCATTTCTCTTTACTTGTACGGTTCAGTAATTAATGGCTGGTATTATGTTGTCTTTATCTTATTGAAGGCGGAGGTTTTGGGACTTGATCCAAGAGAAGTTGATGTTCCAGTGGTTGGAGGTCATGCCGGAGTGACCATATTGCCTCTTCTGTCGCAGGTCTAAGTGAATGCATATGTGATTTTGTAAAACTTGGTTGATTTTTAATCAGTAGCACCTATGGTAATTGGTAATATAGATTTGTGATTTGAAGTGGATTTCGCACAAATGTTCGTCAATTCAGGTTAAGCCTCCCTGCCCATTCACTGCAGAAGAAACCGAGTATCTCACCAACCGGATTCAAAATGGTGGAACAGAAGTTGTTGAGGTACTGTAGTTTAGTAACATTTCCAACAATTTAGGTATTTAACTTCGGAATCATTTTGATTGAACAGCACGACGATCTTGTTATCTTGTTGAATGTGTCCTTGTCCTAGTTCACATTTCAAATTAATTTGAATCAATTTCAATCGAATTTGCATCAATTTCAATCTAGTGGTTTATCTAGCTGTTGCCTTTTGAATATATAACACTCGTCAGCCATGAAATGCATGTTTTACTATCAGGCTCGCTCATGATCCCCTCAACTTTGATTGAGTTGTACGTCAATCTAGTTATCTTGTTGAATGTGTCTATCCTAGTTCACACTTCGTACGAATTGGCATCATTTCCAATCCAGTGATTCATCTAGCTGTTGAATATATAACGTGTCTGCCATGGAAAATGCATATTTTAGAACCAAGCCTATGATCTTCCATGATCTCCTCCTATAAATTATTGGGATGATTCACTTGCTGATTATTGCAGCTGGATTTTATCAATCTGGGTTCAAATTTAGTTTGCATTTTGCCTGTAACAATACCAAGGGAAAACACTTCTGCTTTCTCACTCTGTCACCTCGTTCTAATTTGGTTAATCCAGCAATTATTTATATCATTTTTAAGAAAATACTCTTCAAATCGCTTGCAGGCAAAAGCTGGGGCTGGCTCTGCAACACTTTCCATGGTTTGTAAAATCCACTTTTATTCCTTGCTCAGTGTTGGCTAACTTTTCGATGAATTAAAAGAATCCAAAACTCATCAAAAGAAATGGAACACATTTCTTGTATAGGCATATGCAGCTGCCAAGTTCGCAGACACATGCTTAAGGGGCTTGAGAGGGGATGCTGGCATTGTGGAATGTTCTTTTGTAGCTTCTCAGGTTCTTTGTTTATTAATTTGCCCATTTCACATAAAAAGAATTTTTTTTTTCATTTATGAAGTTTGCATATTCTGTATAATAGGTGACGGAGCTCCCTTTCTTCGCATCGAAGGTGCGACTTGGCCGTACTGGAGCTGAAGAAATCTACCAACTCGGACCCCTAAACGAATACGAGAGGTAATACACAGTAGCCATGAAAAATTTCCCACCAACCTAAATATGTTAATAGGAGACATGATTTACTAATCCACTGGAAAATGTACACAGGGTTGGGTTGGAGAAAGCAAAGAAAGAATTAGCAGGCAGCATCCAGAAGGGGGTTTCCTTCATAAGAAAGTGAAACAAGTGATGAGGAGGATTTTATACATAATTGTTGCTTATGGACTGCTGTGTACATTATTTTTACTTTCTGAGCATTATTACCTAAGAAATAAAGAGTAATTTCCAAAATGCTGATAGAAACAAATCTTCCTCTTATGATATTACAAATGGTTCTTGCGATTTCCTGTTGTTGGGTACTTGAGGAATGAGCAAAGGATATTGCTAACTAGTGCCCACTAGGTAGTGGATAATGTTGGAATTTTGACAATTCAATGTGAATGAATTTGTGCACATGGGTGGCTTCAATGTGAATGAATTGTGCACATGGGTGGCTTCCCATTGTAGGCTACCTAATTCTTCCTCATTTCACACTAGAAGTCACCATTGTGGGCTACCTAACTTTCCCTCTTTCACACTTGGAGTTTCTCCTATAAATAGGTCACTCCTCATTGTGTTTTGTATCAGAGAAAACAATCCAATTCATTCCTACAAATTTCATTTGAGTCAGGAAGAGAGACAGGCGTTAGTTAGTTCGCCAAGGCGGTCGACGGTGGTGTTTCGTCGGCTCGTGGTTCTAGCCGTTGTATCCTGGGACGAAGACGTCGGTTCAACCTACAACACCCACGGTAGGCGGCGAATCTTTGTTAAGGAGAGTGTGGTTACACACGACTCGGCAGTTTCCAATCTACTGTTTGTATCTCTGTTTCGATTCTATTATTTCCGGTTCATGTAATTTGTTTACATTTTGTTCATGTATAATGTTATAAAGAGAATTTGTTCTTTGGATCTGTGATTGCCACTATAATTTTTTCCAACAGATAATACACATAATGTCAAAAGTACTTGATTTTTTTCTTTTTTGATCCGAAAAGTGCTTGATTTTCACATCCCCAAATTGATATGCACACTCCATTTTTTGTGCTTTTGTAAAAATTTTGCACTCCTAAAAATTTCACTAAAAAAAAAAAAAAAGAGCGTAGATATCAATTTGGGGTGTAGAAATCACTCTCTGTGTCAAATACATTCGAATCTCTTTATACATTTCTCAGATATCTAATTTTTTTTTTTTTTTATAGATATTGATACATATTTTTAAATATTGATGCTTCTTTTACATATCATCCATTGTTCTAAGGACTCTGTCTAGTTTTCTTTCCCAGTGAAAGGTATGAGAGGGTATACTTTTGAAATTATATTAGGAGTGTTTGGCCGCCCTCTTATTCCATTTTACATTTTTATTTCTCCTTTTGGATGCTTGGGAGTAGTTATGGGATGGGTTTTCGCAAAAGACGTTATTAAGAATGAAAAAGAGTGTTTTTCGTTTTGGTGGAAGATTAAGAAATTCGTTGATACCAAAATGATTGCAAAAGCAATTAAACACAGAGACGAATAAAGCCCTTTTGACTTGTGCGATAGTGTTTTTGACAATGAACATGGCCACCAGCGCCTGAAAAAAAAAACCATTAGGCTCTGTTCAATTGTCAAGAATTTTGTGCAGGAAAGTTAGTCATGAGAAAAGTGAATTAAAATGAAGTAAATGAAAGGAAACTCTATTTTCCTGTGAGTGTTCATTTGATAGATGAATTACGTAGGAAAATTAAAATGTAGTTGTTCATTTGCCAATAAAAAAAAAAAGAAACTTACGGAAACTTCCTTTATCTTGATTCAATAGCTATTTCGAATAAAAGTAATTTTAGGAGCTAAATATGTAGGCAGAAAATTATTAAATACGAATTTCCACTGTTGAATCATGAGGCAACTGTAAAATCAACTTTTGAAAAAGAAAAATATTAAGGTTTGGCTTAATAAGCCAATTGACCTTTTTTTTTTTCTACTCTTTTTTTTAATTATTGTTTTTGTTTTTGTTCAAATAATTTTGAGTTTCGATCATAATTTTTATTTTTTCGATTTCGTTCGAGATAAACATAAAATTAAGGTAATTGATTTTCACATCCCCAAATTGTTATTCACACACCTTTTTTTGTTAGCCACAATTCGCATAGAATACATCTTAACACGTGACTTTGTTGTTCAAGCAATTAAATGAGTTGGACAATGCAAAATTTAAAAAAATTATTTTTGGAGGAGCTTTTGAATTCTCAATACAAATTTCCCTGCCAGCGTTACGCAGAATCCATTATATACATGTTATCATCCAAATACTTTCACATTTATCGTTAAGTGGGTCTTGCATTTATCACTTCTTGTCATCAATATTTTATTTTACGATCACCTTGCAAAATTAAGCCGGTAATTTTGTACCATGAAAAATTAGGGGAGATTTCCAGGGATTGATGACGTGGATGGTATGGTACGTAAAAGCGATAGGAATAAAAGAAGTGGAGGACCTCGAATACGGATTACGGTGAACTTTCGTACAGTGCGGGTCATGGAATTGGACCTTAACGACATCGTTTCACGCTTGGTGAGAGTGAAGGAAAAAAGATGGACTTTTTGACGATTGGCTTCGCCCGGGTTCGAACCGGAGACCTTCAGTGTGTTAGACTGACGTGATAACCAACTACACCACGAAACCATTTGTAACGTGGTCGGAAGATTTTATATTTATAGTATTAATTATTACCTCGTTAGGTTTAATCCAAAATTCCATTAAAGCTGCGCTTAAGGGGGAAAAAAATTATATTTATATTTTAACCTCCTCTTCTTCATTTAAGATTATCAAAATAATAAATGTTATTGTAATTAAAAGTGATTTTGAAGGAAATCTAACTCCAACCCGATACTCTATCAATTTATGCAAGAAAATAAAAAAAAAAACTTACAGTGCTTTGCCAATTTGTAACAAATAGAACTTCCTCCAACACAAAGCAATTGTGAGCTTCAATTTTGTTTCTTGGTAAAGTCAATAGGCCTGCATCAGAAAAACTAATACAAAGAGGGAAAAAAAAAAAAATATTAAAGCAAACAAAATAAATCCTAAGCTACGAATTAAAATAAAAATTAATCGAAACTATGTAACCGTGCAACTGTCCCCGGCAACGGCGCCAAAATTTGATCGTGTCGTGCCGAGTCAAAAATATATTTATAATAACTTAGAATTAACTACTACTCAAAAGAATAGTGGCTAAGTCCGAGAGTCGATCCGCAGGGACAGATTGGCTAAGCTACAATGGTTTCGATTAATCTTTAAATTAATTATAAGAAAACAATTGATTGAGATTTGATTTTGGAAAGCTGATTAACTAAAGAAAATTGAAATTAAACGAGATGAAGATGGTGAGAGAAAAATCTAGGGTTTGGAATCCACCCCTACCGCGTAACCATGCATTCGCATAAACCAGGTTTCTATTCGAATCGATAAATAACTATCGCTAGGGCTTGCAATCCCTATCGATAGTCAGCAAGAGGATATTTGTGATTGTTAAAAGGCATAGACTATCCCATAGCACGGACCGTCTCACTGGCATGGTGTCACGCCACCCAACGGCACGATCCGTCTTACGAGCATAATCTATCTCAGAACTCCAAGCACAACATTGAAAACAATTATATGAACGGGTATTTGAAACTAGTATACAAATACGCAACTAATTGAAAGAATAAAAGCTATTTCATAAACTGAAATAAGTTCTGATCATATAATCCGATCCGAATAAAAATCCTAGTTCATATAAAATACATCGTTACTTGGAGCGGGGCTTCATCGTCACCCTAGTTGAAGGTTTAGCCGGACATCGTCCGCTAAAAAGAAACTGCCGCAGCCTCTCTGATCGCGATATCGAAGTCCCCTCTCTATGTGATGGTCAGTCCACATATATAGTAATAGTAGCCTTGCCGAAAATCCTATGAATAGGGCCCCACTAATTTTCCTTTTATTAATACCAAATCAATAATAGGAAATTCTCTTTTCCGAAATTCATATAGCTCACGTGCAGGCCATATGGGTTGTCCTCTAATTACCATTAGGTAGGAATTAAATCTGGTGCTTCTCGCTTTTGTTATCCACTGTGAGCTTGGACCCTTCACTTGATTAATTTGATCATGGACTTCGCTTTGATTTCAAGTAAAATTCAACTTCGCACTCTTTTTAATATCAAAGCCTTCAAATACCTGTAACACAATAATCAAGTATTAAGCTCCAAGTAATAATACAAATTGACTTAGCAAAGATAAATTAGGGGGAACAAATATAAACATTTACGCGTCTATCAGCGGGCACGGCACGTGGCACGGCACGACACGGTCTTCTACGGGCACGGCACGGGCACGATAAGAAGTCAACGTGGCACGAGGCACGGCATGACACGACTTTATTCTAGCACAACACGGCACGGGCACGGGCACGAGCACGGACACGAGCACGGAAGTTGGCACGGCACGGCACGAGCACGGAAGTTGGCCTGACACGGCACGACACGGCGGCTCGGCACGGGCACGGCACGGCACAGCACGTGGCACGGTTGGCACGGCACACCATGGCACGATGAAGTAAATAGGCACGGCACGAAGCACGGTTGGCACGGAAGTTAAATGGCACGGCACGGCACAGCACGCACGTTTGACACCTCTACCCTTGCCCTAGGAGGCCTCAGGGTTTGTGGGTAGACGCCAGAAATGGGGGCTTGTGGTGGGTGGGAGTTGGGTGGTCGTGGGTTAGCCATGGTGGACGTTCAACTGAGAGAGAGAGAGAGAGAGAGAGAGGACTACCGGAGTCTGGAGTAGTAGTGGTGGTCGTAGAGGAAATAAAGAATACCACTTTGTTCGGAGCTTCAGGAGGTGAAGGAAAGGGACAACGCTTTCTCTGGCTTTGCTGAGATTCCCATGGGCCTAATAGACATAAGATGAGAGTACCACTTTAATGATTGTTTCAGGTTTCAGGATTCTGACTTTAATGGCTAAAATTATACAAAATTACAAACTAGTAGTCGCCCTCTTTTGTCCGTTTGACACTTTATAACAGTGTTCACCCTTCTAACCCTTTACTATAATTTGAGAGGATACCCCTAGATTTATATTATTTAAACTTATGAGTTGCTCCCTCCCTCCGTCCCGTAAAATTAATCTCATATGAAATTGCATGCAATTTTCAAGTTTAAAAATAATGTACTTACAAAAAAAAAAATCGTGCAATATGAATCTTGTTTTATAGTTTTCGATGAGATCTTTGGAGCGGTGCAAAAAAAATTGAAAAATTATTTTAGTAGATACATTAATTTAAGATTGAAAATTGTACGTAGTTCCGTCGAGGATCGAATTTATGGAACGGAAGGAGTATCTTTTTGTTGGAGAGAAATCCTCCTAACAATCAAACAACTCATATTTAAATTCTACTTAATAATTTAAGTATTCTTGGAATGCTTTTAATAATATATTTATTACCGCTATATCAAATATAACTTCTTCTAATATCAATTTAAAACAAAATATTTTTTTTCCTTCTTCTGCCTTTATAATATATTTTATAACAATATATTTTAATTATCTAAGATATTGTTTTTCTTTTTGTAATTTTCTTGCTTTTCTTAAAATATCGATAGCATAAATATATTTTAGCTTTAGATATAAGAGATAATTAAATATCCATCCATTTTTTGGACGCCACATAGATTTTCATCCCCCTTACTTTATGGGGTTATGTTTTCATCCTCTTGTAATGTGGTTTACCATTATTACCCTTTAATCTTTATATATATGAAGATTTATATATATCAAGATATATAGCCAAAAATATAGGGACTTTTGAACTTCTTTGTAGGGACTATGGAATTTGACATGCATGGCAGTTACTTCCTTCTTTTTAGGGATTGCCTAAAATTTGAAATGTATGTTAGTTACTTATTTTTCAAATTTTTCTTGATTATCTTGCCTAAAATTAAGGAAGTTTTGAAATGGTGTATGATTCACTTATCTAAAATAAAGGAATTTTTGAAACTGTGGTGATTCAAAATTAGGGAATGATATTCTTTCCAAATTTGATTCCTGTGAACACCGAATTTTAGCTAAAAAAAGTAGTCATGGTAAAATCATGTTCACATAGTCATGGTAAATTAAAAATAGTCATGGTAAAATCATGTTCACATAATATTTAGTCATGATGGTAAAAAGTGAATGGAGATCAAAAAACATGGTGAAAATCAGACCCAATACAATGAACATGGTAAAATTAAAAGGTTTGCAAAATTGAATTATAGTCAAATACAAGTCCAAAAAGTATATCGACGTTTATGGTAAATTGACTCAACTGGTTATCTTGGTTTAGCAAACTTATGCTTCAACCTTTACCAAATGGTCATGGTAAAACTGCTTCAGTGACATTGTAAATTAATACTTACTACATTGAATCATGGTAAAATAAAAATGGCAAAATCAGTTGAATCATGGTAAATAATGACTAGTAAAAATGGTAAAACTTGTTGAATTAACAAGTTAAATTATGGTAAAAAAAATGGCATTGGCATAATCTAGATGTCATGGTAAAAATGAAATAAAGAACAAAAATCATGAGAATATAAGTGCCTTCAATAATTAATGAAAACCATGGTAAATAAAGAAGTCTCAATATATGTTCATATATTCATGGTAAAAATTTCAAGAAACCCATACAAATTGTTCTCAGAATGACCAGATTTCATGGGAAGATCAGAATACATTTTATGGTATATTTATGCATTAATTGGGTATTCGTGGTATATTGAATATACCACGTCTAGTTGGAGAGAACACCCAAGACTATTAACAGATAAAATACCACAGCAAAATCTATTCTAGTGATTACTCACAATTGGTGACAAGATTCATTACTTTCAATCACACATCTTCTAAACACTCTACAAATCAATAATCTATTTTGACCATAATTCAATAATCTTTGGCAATCCAAAATGCACAAAAATAAAAAATAAAAAATAGAGAGAGGTGTGCCATGGATGGCATGGTTGTGTAAATATGCATTTTAGTTTTTTACCATTTCCACCACCACCAACGTTTACATCTTCCAAAAACAGGACCAACTCCCTGCAACTTCCTCCTAATCCCTCTCTCTGTTCATCTTCTTTTTCCTCATTCATCCCGAGAGACCCAAAAAAATCATAAAGAGAAAGAGAAAGATGGGGAATTGCTAGACCATTGGTGCAGTAGCAATAATGATACATCATCCACATGAAAAAATAGAGAGGAAGTACTGGACTATAACAGCTAGTGAAGTGACTGCTGCCGACGACCATTGATTAGGATGACGATGATTACGGCGATGGACGATGTCGAGTGGGACGATTAGGAGACCAATGCGGCGGGACGATTCTGAGACCATTGCGATGGTACTGATCGTTGCGGGACATTGAAGAGGACAATGATATCGACGGGGAAGGCACTGTACGGCGAATATGGACGATTGCATGACGACGAGATTCAGTGGACAAGCGTTGATTTGGGATCTCGGGATGGCAAAATTCAATGGACTAGCTTTGATTGGGGATTTCTGGACGACTAGTGTTGATTTGAGATTTAGTAGAAGGCGAGCTATTAGGGATTGTTTTGAAGAACGACAAATGAGGGATTGAGTTTTATCCCATCATCCCATAATTGCGGAAGAGGACCACCTAATTTGAAATTCATCCATTTCTATCACCTCCTATATGCAACTTTAATTTTAGTCCTCAATCCCCTAATATATTCTACATTATATATTTATATATATAAAGGGCAATTTAGGATTTAATTGAATCTCGGGATGGAAACATAACTCCCTAAAAAGCTCAGGATGGTTTTCTAATTTCAAGGGAATAAAATGATGATTATTTAAGTGCCCCTAGATATAATTCTTCTTCTACATATTTTATAAATTTATCTAATAATTGTTTATGTGTATTACCTATTTGTTGGTTGTCTAGCTGCTACTGTGTAAGGAATTTTGAGAGAGAGAGAGTGCTGCTGATGTGCTGAAGAAGAAGAAGTGGGCTGCGGCTGCCTTTACGCAGCAAAGAGGAAAGAAAAGTTAATTGTTGTTGTTTTTGTTTCATTGCATATAGTGAGCCCTAAAGACCCATAAGAACCAAAGTACCCACAAACCAGAACCCTGCGATAGAGAGAGAGAGAGAGGGAGGAGTAGTGCAAGTGAAGTGGTGGCCAGAGGGGAAATAAAGAAATGAGAGGTGGGGGCTGAGGTCTTGTGAGGAAACACTTTCTCTATTTTCGGGAGTTTTCTATGGTGCCTCAATGTGGTATTGGGGCACCGGTGGCCCACTAAATTTGGACCATTAGATTTGCTATAAACAAATCTCAGCCATTGAATCCCAAAAAATAAGTGGTTTTGCAAAAAAACGAGGTGGTTTTGCGGTTTTCCTCCAAAAAACTCGTACTTTACTTATCATGGAAACTAGAAACATATACCACCAAATAAGCTAAATATTACCATATAATAAGACAACACTTACCACGCAAGAAGGAAATACTTACCACAAAATAAGGCGATTGGTCATTCTCAACTTCATCACCGCTTTGGTCATTCCGAACACGCGATCCATTCTTCCATTCACAAAATTCTGCAAAGAAGGGGAAGGGAGAAAAAAAAAAAAAAAAAAAAAAAAAAAGGAGCTTCAGTAATCACATTCAAGCCCTAAAATAAAATCCTCCGCAAAGATTATCATCGCAGCACTATTCACTCACACACAAAACACTGAGAGAGAGGGAGATAAAGGAGCAAAACTATAGTTTTTCTCTTGTCAGTTGTATGCATGACTATAACACGATAAGAAGGCAAGGCGTCGGCACGACACAATTAAAAAAATGCACGGCACGGCACGACACGACACGACTAAAAAAACGTACGGCACGGCACGGCACGGCACGACACGATGAAGTAAATGGGCACAACACGTAGCACGGTTGGCACGGCACGCCATGGCACGATGAAGTAAATAGGCACGGCACGGCACGAAGCACGGTTGGCACGGAAGTTGAATGGCACGGCACGCACGTTTGACACCTCTAGGAATAAGATGGCAGCGGCTCCTTAGTTTAATAATATGATTAAGTCAAATTACATTAGACTTTCAATTATTTGAAGGAATATATATATGACATCTTTTTTAACGTTAGACTTCTGAGTTTGGTGGGACGACGCATATTTTGCTTCAAAACCAATTATAACTACGTCATTTTTTCTGAGACTTGTATCAAATATCAGAGAGAAAGACAATGATACATACATAAAGTGAGAGAGAGAGTGAGAAAGCTTTCATAATTCTCCATAATTCTCTCTAATAATATAAAATCCACTGCCCCCGTGGATGTACCTGAGTTTGAAAAAAACGCATAAATATGTGTTTATGTGTAATTGTGTTTGTGTGTATTCGGTTTTCCATTCCAACGGCACTACAACAGTGGTGTGCGAGCACACATTTTGCGGTGGTAACCACACTAATGTCTGTGAAGGCAAGGCCCTCTAGGATCATTTGAATAAGTTCTCACCAAATAAACATATTAAGCTTGACATGATTCACATTCATCAGCACAAAATCCCTTCCAATAATCTAAATACTCTCCATTGTTCACTTACTATCAATCGAACTATTACAAAGCAGATGACATTACAAATTGAGAAAAAGAAGCCCAAGAAAAATACCAAGAGGCCTACCCACCAAACAAAAAAAAAACCACTTCCCTGTCTCTCTACACACAAACAGAGTGAGACCAGTCATAAGGTAATTCCTTTACAACATGGCTAAATAATCAACCATGAGAAAAAACATGTGATAGAAAAAAATGCTCTTTTGAACTAACCCTTGTGGCGAAAAAAAAGGCAGATGGTCTAAAATGGTGGAAAAGTGTAGGGCCCTTAGTGAAATTTGGAGGGAAAAAAATACAAATTCGGACACAACGGTAGAAAAACATAGATTACACAGATTACACTGTATTTGGATCATAAATTCGTCATGACGAGATTTATCGCGGGAACAGAATATTACAGAGAACCAAAGAAACAAATGTAGCTTCTTTTCTTATTTTTGTTCTTTTCCTTCCATCAATCCCTTTGGAAATCTATGATCCAAACACAGTATTAAAGGGTTTCTTTCACGCGAAGAGCTTCAGAGCTGCATGCAGATTCTTCACCAGATCCTTCATTGTCAAACTGAATTCATCATCCATCTGCAAAATTATTGCACGATTGGATCAAATTGTTTGAAATCAAAAAACTTGAAATGAAAAAAAAAAAAAAAAAAATCACTTAATTTTCTAAAATCAAGACTTGAAATTACCTGAGCTATTATGGTTATGTCAAGAACAGAACTTCCAAAAGTTATGACACTGCTATTAACAACTGACAAATGGAGCTTCTCAATTTCAGCTACTGTTTTCTCAACAATTCCTTTCCTTTTCTCACAGTGTATCCTTATGAGCACATTTTTGTCACAAGACCTTGCTTCAATCTCAGGGAGTGGCTCCTCATAGTGGGCCCCACCGCTGCTGTTGCCACCACCGCCGCCGCCGCCAGAGAAATTATTCTCCGAGGAAAAATCATCGAATTGGTCGGAATTGAGCTCACATTTTCTGACATAGACCACTGATTCCACTGATTTTGTTTTGTTGGCCTGTTCCTCAAGTGTCTTCACTTGTTCTTGGAGTTGTTTCAAGTACTTGATGGCATCCCCAAGAACAGAAGCCTTGTCCATCTGTTAATTACAAAGAAAAAACATTTACAAAAAACAACAGGATCGAATTTGTGCAGATAATTAAGAGGGACAGATAAAATCATGTGAGGTGATCAAGTACCAATATTTTGATGGACAGATGGTTAAGGCTATCTATGAAGCACAGATAAGCATACAGAATTATTGAACAAAGCAAAATGGCCGGTCGAATGGACAGAGATGCAGGATTCAAGTGTGAGTTAGGCATATACTACAACTACATACCCACCCATGGGTTGTCCCAATGGTAAGGGCGAATGCTTATAGCAAGGGTTTGATTTCCCCCAGAGGTAAACCATGATTTAAGTTGGGGGCCATGGCGATGGGTTTCTGTGCTGGTCTCACTTGAGAATTAGTCGAGATGCGCGTAAACTTGCCCAGACACTCGGTCACCCAAAAAAAAAAAAAAAAAAACGCAACAACATTTAGTTGGGTGGGCGAACCTATATTGTTGTAAAATACTAAAAAAATCATTACTGTATTTATAAGTGAATTTTGAAACTTTGGTAGAGCGGTCATCTGGGCTAACCTATCCTTACATCCGTCCTTAGACGGTCGAGGGTTCTGCACGCATGATGTGGAATTCTTTCTAAAATCCTTAATTAATCGACAAAGGAAAATGCAAAAGGGATAGAGATTAATACCTTCTTTAGGCCAGGGACCATAGCAGATAAAGCTATAAGCCTTTCACTGAGCTTTTCTCTCCTCTTTCTCTCAGCCATAATATGCTCCTGACTGCTAGAAAATCTTGTGGTGTTTGTGCTATTCCTTTTAGATCCTTGACAAGCCTTCAACCCATAAATTTGATTTCCAAAAGACTCTTGAAAATCAAGAACACCAGAGGGTAAAGTAGTAATATTGCTGCTAGGTGATTGTACTGCCTCCTCTTTAGGCTTTTTTGTGCCAAATTGAGGTTCATAATTTGAATTGGAAAAAGAAATTTGGTGGGGAGAAGAAGAATTGGCAGAGGAATTCCAAGTGTTACTATTGAGAATTGTCACGGGCGGATCGATGTTGGTGTGAGATGAATATTTTGTTGAATTCGGTTTAACGTCGAAGATTTGATGAGAAAAATGGTGATTTAATATCTCATCTAGAGAATTCATTGGCCACTGATAACTAAAGCCACCATCCTCCATACCCTGCAAAAATTACAAAAAAAATAAACTTAAAAAATCAAGTCTCCATAAGTTTGCATCTCAATAATATCTACAACAAAAAGCTCAATATTGCCAGGGGAAAAAAAAAACTGAAAGAATAAGAAAAAAAAATTTCATGTGAAAGGATTCAAAGATAAGTCAAGATTAAAGAATGGTCTTACAGAATTATCGGCTATGCCTCTGATGTGTGTATCCATGAGTTGAAGTGGAAGACTCTGAAATGTAAAGGTGACCATCAGAATAAATTTACATATAGATGCATGGATTAATGGTTGGTTATTGAATAAACATGCATGTAAAAGTAATGGTACTACCTAAGGTTTCTATGATTCTTCACGCAAAACAACTCATCTTAAGTCTACAGCCTAATTACGAACTTTTGTTGGGGGACTAGTAGGATATAGGAAAAGTTATCCCGAAAATGTCTAAGAAATTCTGGACCTTTTCAGAGAAATTTTTCTCGTATCCCAAGTCCCAACGTTTTTGTTTATCTGGTCTGGTTCGCCTTACAAATCACCAGTTCTCACGGCTGACCGGTTAACCAGTAGAGGACGGTTTTGACTATAGAGGACGTTTTCCCAATTTCAACAGTTCTTTGGGTAGCCAGGACCAGAGGGGTGGCCGGTCCAGCCTGGTTCTTAAACCATTGAGTCTACTGCTTTAGAAGCTTTTTTGGGGAAATAAAAGCAGAAGCTGTGAGAAATAATCTGTCCCAGCTTCTAAGCTAACCGGAATAAACGTACGCAAAATTCTTGGAAATATATAGTATGTATCACATATAGTACTACATGAGATTGTCAAGGATTCCTTAAGCAAAAAATATATATATAAAAACAAAATCTTTGAGTTCATCTCTTTGGTAGTAATACAAATGGGCATACAAATAATACGGAGTCAAATACTTGGAATCAACTTGAATCTATAGAGAGAGAGAGAGAGAGAGAGAGAGAATCAAGCATGAATTAGGCTTACCCTTCAGTCTTGGGTTGAGCAGCTTTCCTTGTCCAATCCCCCAAGGCTTTGGAGATCAACTAGGCTTCAACTTATATAATCTCTCTCTCTCTCTCTCTCTCTAAAATCTGTTTTTAATTATAATTACTGACAAAGCAATGTATTGTTTCCTAAATTAAGCGTTGAAAATCGAGGTTCGCTTTCAGAAAAGATCCCTTAGCCCATGATTTTCCGCTGGTATGACAGACAATATCTCACTGGCTCTTGTTTTCACACAATTTTATGCACGTGTGTATACTAAGGTCATTGGCTGGGCACCACAGTAGTGCTTCTTAGAGAGTATCTTCTTATGATTAACTAGAATATATTAATGGTGCACGAAAAAAATTTAAGATTAGATTTTAAAGATTTAGCTACTAGTAAAAAATTAATGTGAGTGTTTGTCAAAAAAATTTGTATCCATGAATTTTGAAATTTGAGAAATTCCTAGCTAGAAGTTGAGAAAGAGGTCCAAAACCCGATATCAGAGATGCTGGGTTGTAGTGCATATCGCAGATTTGATTTTAGATTTTAAGTACTCAAAAAGCTAATTTTCATTTTCTTTATGGTAAATAGTAGGAGTAACAATTTTTACAGCAATTTAATTAGATCAACTATAATAAACAAGTCTATCTGCTTCAAAATTTAATATCTACGGCATGCATGATTTGAAGATAGAATTTAAAATTTGTAACCACATGTCACTACAAGAAATTTGGCATTCAGCGAGGAAATTTTTGTGAGGAAATGCTTTGTGGCCAAACGCACGTATACTCCCTCTGTCCCTTTTTAAATGTGTTCCATTGTAAATCTAATTTATTAAATAAATATCATTATTAAAACTTTTCACATAAGCTTTTACCTCTACTTTACTCTTTTCACTTCAACTTTTACCCATTCTCTTTACCCACTAACTTTTCAAAAAGGCAAAATGATAATTGTACAAACTTTCACCCATTAATTTTTCAAAACACATACTTATTAACGGACAGCCCAAAATGGAAATGTTGACTCCAAAAAAGGGACGGAGGGAGTATATATTTGGCAAGGAACGGTATACTTATAGCGACTAGGTTTTGCTTCCCATTTACTAAAATGGAAAATCATAAAAGTGAGTTTTATGGAGGGTTGATAAAACCCCTTTGTGTTCTCATTAGATAAAATCATTTGAGTGCGTGAGAGTTTTAAGGAAGCTTGATAAAATCACTGGAGTGGATTTTAGCAAATGAAGAAAGATTTTGATAAAGTCAAATAATAGGAAACAACTCACAATGGAGTAGTGTCAACTAAACCTCCAACCACATTCTTCAATTTGAAAAACCAAAATAATGTTTTTTTATTAAAAAAGTGATTTTGAAGAATGACACTGTTCACTTTAACTCCAACCCAATTCTTCATTTTTTCCTCTATTTCCCTCCAAAGCTTTCCCAAAAAAAAAAAAAAAAATTTTACATTACAATTTTTTTATTTTTGAATATATTGGATATTGGTCTCATTTTATAAAGGTAATTTTAATGTCTTTTTACTGGTACCATTTTTATAAAAATTTGCTTAGACCTTGTCCACTAAGCCAATCCCTTATAAGTAAACGTGTAGCTCATCAACCGATGTGTATATGAGAGATGAAATGGTATACAAAATGTGATGGTGGTTGTGATGTTATTGTTCTTATTTGATATGTTCACACTTCAATTTGGGGAAAATAAGATTGGCATATATAGTGTAAATGTATGTAGATTCTGCCCATACATGAAATCGAATAAAATTGGTAAATATTCAACTCAGAGGTACACCTTTCCTCGTGAATACTGTGTAATAAGTCAGACTCAAATATGATGTGTTTGGTGACAACAATGTTTCAAAGGAATTTTCAGGATAATCATTGGCAAGAAGCTGCCAAAATTGCAAAGAGGTTGGCACATAGTGCACATTTTCAATTATTGTGAAAACAGATAATTACTTTATAATGGTGTGATAATGTGTCAGAAAGATATGGAAGTTAAGAGAAAATCTAATTAAAAAATCCAGTGGTAGTATTTTAAAAAGTTGACGATTGAACCACTTAACATACCAATCAGGCATATTCCAAGATGTAGTCTAGTATTTTTTAATTTTTTTTTTTTTTTGGAAGATATACAATAATGTGTGATGCTGATTGATACTTTACAAAAAAAAAAAAAATCCGGGTTTTTTGGAGCTCCAACCTTTGACTCAAATTCATACTTATTTGAGTTTTACATTTTTCTTTACAAGAGCTAAGTATACTTAATTTCTTTACCAAATTTGCGTTTTTAGAGGTAAGTGGAAGCGGTCGGTGGTGGTGGTGGTGGTCGAAACAGAAATTTTATTAAAGATTTGAGTAAAGGCAGGCTCGACCCTGAGATTTTCGGGGTCTTAAAGCAAATTTTAACAATGGAGCCTCCAAGAATTTTTCTATATATAAATTATTAGATCTGAGTTGCACAATTGCCTTGCGGTGCAGTGGGTATGTACAACGTTTGGGGCCTTGAGGACGAGTTCCATACCCACCGCCTACATAGAAGTATTTTTTTTTTTTGTTTCATGTTTGAAGTAAAATGACCGCAAAAAATGAAGATTAGAAGGATAAAAAACTAGACCCCATGGGTAAAACTCAAAGATCTTACCGTATATGTAAGGGACATAATATTTGATGTATCTTCAATTCTGGGGGCTCTATTATTAGACCAACAATTGGGACCTTAAGTGATGGCTTAGTGGGACTTATGCCACGAGCCGGCCCTGAACGAAGGCTAAAAATGGCCGAAACAAATCAAAGTGTATGTTGAACAGTCAATTATATAAACTAATGAGAGATACATTCTCATAAATAAAAAATAAAAAAAACAATGAGATATACTATAATTAATACTACAAATGAAAGTAGAAAAGAATACGATCACATTACGTATGTATGACCTGGGGCGCCAAATGTTGTCGGATCTCACAACTCATCTCAAATAGTTACCGATGAAAGGAACCAAAGCCCGGGTGCTGGGGGGTGCTGCACAGCCAAGTGCTGTGCGGCGTGCTGTGCACGCACGGCACGGCCGTGCCGGCCACTTTCCGGTGATCCGAGACGTTCACCGGATACCTCTCGTTGAGTACTATAAGTGTTTAAAAAATCAACTTGGCCGGATATCGTTAAGTGTCTAATTAAAATACAAATAGATTGAAATGAAATGGAACACAAATGTACATAAACACTGGATCCAAATCAATAAACCCATTTTTTTCAATCTATTTGTATTCCGATCAGGTACTTAACGATATCTGATCAAGTTGATTTTTGGTACACGTATAGTACTCGACGAGGGCTATCCGGTGAACGTCTCGGATCGCCGAAACGTGACCGGCGCGGCAGCGCCGTGCGGCTGCACAGCACGCTGCACAGCACTTGGCTGTGCAGCTGTGCAGCACCCCCCCCCCCCCCCCCCCCCCCCCCCCCCCCCCCCCCCCCCCCCCCAGATGTGAGTATGGAACTTGTGATTGTTCTTTACCTAAAAGGCATTTGTACGTAGCTCGTTGCGGATGACCGTTGTGTCCATCGTTCATACTCGTTCACATAAAATACAAGTCAAGGACAATTGATCACTTGTGATAATTTGTTTAGGAATCCGAGCCAAACTTGAGCATAATTTTTGCATATCGTATGCCAAGACTTGCGCACTTGGGTTGACTGTGTTTTTGCAATTGTAAAAGCTAAAACATTTCTTCAAAGTTTTTATTTGAATATTTGCTATTATCACTAAGATCTGTACCAACAGCGGCTCAGCCTGAGCTCACACCTAATGTTTTGAAGTGAACATTGCGTCCTCTTACTCATCAAGGCCTGGCACTTGACCTGACGGCCGGGTATAAGTGGCGCTTAAAATTAAGTGGTGTTATTGTCGCGGCCTTTTTTATCATATTAATTCATGTTCAATATTTTTGGATTAAGTATTTATTCTAACATAAAAGGAATCTAAAAGTCAAAAAATTATAATCAGACCCAAAAAGTTCACCAAAGGCGGAAAAAAGTTTGAAAAAAGATAATTTTTTGTTGTCGTTAAGATCATGTTATCTAGACCTTTTTCAACTTTAATACATCTTCGTATACTTCTTTTAATTCTTCTCATCGAAATGAATAATTAATTGTAAAAGTAAGTTATGCCAAATTAAAATGTGGGATTCGGGCTATACTTGCATTGCCTGATGAATGCATTTTGCGTGTACAGATCTAGGGGCGTTTAACTGCAAATTTCAAGAGCAATCTTAGCGTGGAGGCCATTTGTTTTCCCGTACCGCACTATAATATGTATTACAGGATTGTAGAGCTCCTCAAACCAACAATGCTTGCGGCTCACGTTACAAGATTGTAGTGTGGCTTGGCATGGCATTTTGAGACATAATCATCATGATCCGAACTGATTATTTTTTCACGTTTGTTGAACATTACTCGTATGATTGTACTAAAACAATAGAGAACTTTTTTAGAGTTCATCTCAGTAATCATACTGACCGTTTATTTTTCAGAAAACACATGTTGTCTGACAATATGGCTATTAATATCCGATACACTTGATTTTTACAAAAATAGAATTTATAATAAATTTTGTGCAATAACTGTTTAGTCCGTTTTGGATCGTTATTATCATTTCTCAAATGTTGCTTAGCAAGACACTACTACAGGACTTCCAATTCAAGAGCACCTCGTTGGAACCTTTGCGATGTGAGATAACAACACAACCTAAAAGATCGTGATTTAACAATCCAGGATTTTTGTACAAAAATAAATGCTCAACCAACTATAAAAAATGAGCCAGTGAGCTGTAGCTCAGTTGGCATCTCCTAGTTCTTCTCACGTGAGAGACCAGGGATCAAGTCCCATTGGGGGCGTTGGAGTTTTAGGGCTATGAACAGCTCCTGGACTCGTCTGTAGTAACCCGCTAACCCCCACTAGCAGTTCTCCTAAATTATGATAAAAAAAAAAACTATAAAAAATGAATATTCAAATCTTAACTTTCTTTGTTTTTTTATCCTAAATCTTAACTTTGTTGTGGGACTCCTCAGTCCTCACACTGGGGGGAAGTTTCGTGCCTAGTGCATCACTTCACTATCTTTCTCCTTTCCTCAAGTAATTTCCCGCTACCGTTAAACAATTTCTCCTTCCCGGGAAAATTCTCTCTCTCTCTCTCTCTCTGCTTTAGCGATTCGTCGCAATTCCCACCCCGCTCTCTCCCACCAAAAAAAAAAAAAAAAACGATTAATTAAACTGAAAATGGCAAAAACCCTAGAGCTCCGACCACTCGGTAATACAGGACTGAAGCTCAGCTCTGTCGGATTCGGCGCCTCCCCACTGGGTAACGTTTTCGGCCCTGTCTCCGATCACGACGCCGTCGCATCAGTCCGCCACGCCTTTCTCCTCGGCATCAACTTCTTCGACACCTCCCCGTACCCTTCTTTACTCTTTTTCCCTAATGCTGTGTTTGACAATTGCATATCTATCTGTTTTCCTGGAATCAGTTTCGTGGAGTATCTTGGGCTTCTTTTTTTCTTTGTTTTTTCAGGCTATATACCGAGGGTTCAAGTGAACCCCTCCAAAAATGCTCTGAAATTTTGTGTTTTTTACATATAATTTGATTTTTTTCTTTAATATGCCAAGTAAATGAAAATTCACTTAAACAAATTTTGTAAGTTGATAATATGTTTCTCAAGAAAACAAAATAAACTTGGCTCGATAAGTTTTGAATCAAATATAAATATGCTTATTTTCTATGAACTTTGCAAGAAAAAAAAATTTTCTTTACGTTTTGTCGCCCATGATTTTGACTTCTAGATAGGAAAACATAGATCAAATTGGATATAAACTATACCCAAATGCAGAGGGAAATCAAAATTCAAGCTTTTTCACGTACATTGTGAGAAAGAAAATGGGAGGAAAAAAAAAAAAAAAAACAGATTGGGATTTGGTGAGATGTGTGTTGAGAAACTAAAATGGTCACTTAAATTTGAGCTTTTTTTTATTCCTCCTTTCTCAACTATTTCAATTCTCTAGTTATCCAAACTAGTAACGGAATTCTCTTCTCTTTTTTTTTCCCATGGCTTCTCACAATTCAAAGGATCTGGTTGCATTCTCTTTCTTTTTGTTTTTTTAGCGAAATTTGTTCAATTTGTTCAATTCTTTTCTGGTTCAACATTACTAGACAACTCCAAAAAATTATTAGTAGAAGCGGAAAGCAAGTTGAGACGAAAAGATTTTGTGAAAAAAGTTTGAATTTTTACACACACCAAACACACAAAAGGCACACCAAATTGTTTCTGTGAAGTGTTTTTTTTATGAGTTCGCAATCTGGTTTGTTGAACTTGAGTATTGGTTGATGTATTTCAAGGTATTATGGAGGGACATTGTCGGAGAAAGTGTTGGGAAAGGCTTTGAAAGCTTTGGGGGTACCGAGAAACGAGTACATTGTGGCGACCAAGTGCGGGAGGTACGCTGACGGCTTTGATTTCAGTGCGGAGAGAGTGACTAGAAGCATTGATGAGAGCTTGGAGAGGTTGCAGCTTGACTATGTTGATATATTGCAATGCCATGATATCGAATTCGGGTCCCTTGATCAGGTGATTAGCTGGTATCATTACTCAATTCAAACTTCAGCATCTTACTCTTGTTTTAGTTTGAAGTGGGTACTTTGATGTGATTTTGAGTTTGGGACTTATGGTTTCATTTGGGCTTGAGTGGCTTGATCAGGTTTTATACCGGGTAATATTGGTTTTACATTTATATGCCTATGCGGAGGTTATGGGGTTCTTAGAGCAAATCCGCCCATCACTATATTGGCTGCCATTATTTGGCAAAATTCATGTCATCTGTGAGCGAAAATTGCTGCAAGAAAGAAAATGGCAATCATCTTTGGTGTCAAACTTGACAACAACTTTGGCTTTGTCAAATTTGCCACATCACCCAAGCCAAGCCAACTGATCTCTATTATTGAAAGTAGGAAGGGTTCAATCCAATAGTCTGAGATTGTGCCAAAATGGCACCAAAATAGTACACCGACATTGCTATTATTTTGGTTTTTGACACTGTGGAAAGGCAAAATAGTTTTGGCACAGTCATTCTGATACTAATGGGTGGACTTGGGGTCTCTTGATAGATGCTTATTTATATGTCCTGCTCCTATTTTAAGAATTATCATAACTTGGTTTCAGTGATCGAAGCTTTCCTTTTAGACAATGGGGCAAAGCTGTTTGATATGGTAATATGGTACAGTCATGTTGCAAGACTGACCAGTTAATCTGTGTTTTGACGTTTTGGTAGGAGTGATTTATTCATTAGAGGGTTGGTAAAATGGATAGAGGAAGGCCTAAGAGAACTTCGGATTGGGTAATAAGAAATTGCATGACTACCTTGAACTTAACTGAGATGACTACGGATAACTGGTGGATCCTTTAGCTGACCCTCTGTGATTGAGACAAAGGTTGTTGAGCTGATATCTGAAGTTCATTATTTTAATTTTTTTATGATTTTTGTGTGCTATGTTGAATTTATTCCCTTTTGTTAATCGTTTATTGTCTATAAAGGGGTATTGATGATTTGGTTGGTTTGTTTTGATTCCTTGAACAGATTGTCAATGAGACTATTCCTGCTCTTCAAAAACTGAAAGAATCGGGAAAGATCCGCTTCATTGGTATTACGGGACTTCCTCTGGGAGTTTTCACTTATGTTCTTGATCGGGTGCCACCAGGCACAGTCGATGTGATTCTGTCATATTGCCACTATGGTATTAATGATTCAACTCTAGAGGATCTACTGCCTTACTTAAAGAGCAAGGGTGTGGGTGTGATCAGTGCTTCTCCACTTGCAATGGGGCTTCTTACGGAGAGCGGACCTCCAGAGTGGCACCCAGCTTCACCTGAACTAAAGGTCTTCCTTTGCATTATACAATAATCTAGTGTTAGTGTTACTCTTTTAATTCGCCCGTCTCAATAATTATGGCACGATATACTTTAGTGTCCGCTGAAGAGAACTGTTTCCTTAAGCATCTAGAACTAGCACAATGGTTTGGTAACTTAAAAGGAATGGTTGATTGAGGTGCTGAGACCGAGGGTTGGTGCCTGTAATCGGTTTTGCACGCAATGGCTTTGGTCCTCTTATTTGGTCACTTGAGGGAGCTAGCATACCAAGATAAATAACGAAGATATGTTTATTAGTTCCACATTTGGTTTCGTAGGACAAATCACAGCAAATTTTAAGAGTCCTTATAAATGTGTGTTTTTTCGGCTTCTGTAGTGCTCCTGTTGCTTCTATGCCATTTGGTCCATTTCAGTCTGATCCACAGAAATTATTGTTTATGCTTATAACCTGCATTTTTTGTTCTTTTCTTTCGCAGGCTGCATGCCAAGCTGCTGCTGCCTTTTGTAAAGAGAAGGGGAAAAATATATCGAAGTTAGCTATGCAGTACAGCTTGTCGAATAAAGATATTTCTTCCATACTTGTTGGCATGAACTCCGTTAAACAGGTAATGACATATCATTGTTCTTACTGCTGCAAATTATTTTGTGTATGGTTCATTTCATATGTGAACCATTCTTCATCTCAATAGTATGACTAGACTGTCTTTGTTTATCTCATTTAGAGAATCCTTATCGTGAAGTCCATGAACGCCCAATTCTGCTCTGTTAACTTTTATGAACTGGGAATTCTGAAGCATATGCTGTTTTTTTTTCCCTCTCAAAAGTTGTCTACAATCATCAGATACGGTTTCATTCTTCTCTCCTTATCTTGAAGAGAAACAGAGAAATTTATATAAGAAGATATGTACCAATTAGTAATTGCTAACTACGTTTTGTCCATGAAGTGTTAAATTCTTCTCTTTCCCATAGTTCTCTCTCCTTTGACAAATGTCTTATACAATTCTATCAATATTATTAGGCGTGGTTTATCACTTATCAGCATTATTAGGCTGGTTTACAGGAAGCCACCTCACATGTTTCAACTTGCAAAATATTATGAATTAGGCATCCTCATGTTCACTTTGTCAAGTTATCCACATATCTGCAGATGAAACTTATTATGCCCGCTTTATTTTTTGTTTCCTTGCAAGTGCGGTACTCATGGAAAATGATGTGGTAATTAGAAACTGTACTTTGGTCATATTTTAGTATGGCATCTTTATCTTCTACGACTAACGACGACTAAAATTTACTGTCAATTGTAGTCCTGCAATGGCTAACAAACATGCTTAAAGAGCAGTACGAACCATGCTAGTTATCCTGGGTTCATTGCTCACTGTAATTCATGAGGTATTCTTTCTGGAAAACTACCGGGAGATGCTTCCATATTCTGTTGATTTCTTGTGCCGTGTCTTGTGTGCAGGAATCTGTGAATCTATTTCTGTTTATGCAATAACTTGTCATAAACTCATAAGATAGCTGTGAGCTTTAGAAAACACAAAGTAAAAGTGAAACTGGCAGTTTGCTGAAACCAAACGCATTTGATAGGCAATTGATATCTGAAAATTCACAAATTGTGACGTTAGTTATGGTTGTACTTCACATTTAGGTTGAAGAGAATGTGGCTGCTGCTAAAGAACTCGAAATATTTGGGAAGGACGAGAAAAGTCTGTCGGAGATCGAAGAGATCTTAAAACTGGTGAAGAATCAGACATGGCCAAGCGGTATTCAACAGAGTTGAGGTTGCTTCGGCCATTCAACCCTTGGTCCATTTGCTTGTATTTCATTTTTATGCTTGTGATTTTGCTTCCTTGGTTCCATTTGTTCTATAAATTCATCCAAACTAAAGGGCTGATGTTTTTACGCGGAAGTATTATATTGGTAGCACAATGTCATTTGCTGTCACAGTAGACCCTTGTAATTCAACCATTATGGGAGTAAAATAAAACAGATGGAATGGAAGTATATTTGCAGAACATATAAATTTTGTCTCACAATCAATCTTCTACTCCAACCTTCTATATCATTGCAACCCACGTAAGAACTATTTCAGTTTCTCTTCTGCTTATAAGCACGAAATGGGGGCAAACATGAAAATAATTTGATACAAACTGAAGCAAAGAAGCAGGCGGCATGTATCAAAATAATGATCTTTCTATGTATATTGTTTCGTAAAAAATGAACAAGTGATGTTTACAGAAGTTACAGAACAAAAGCGTAATATGTCCATGATTTGAAATTCCCATGAGGGCCTTGGTATCATCTAGCACCTGAGAAGAGGAATATCCCAGGAAAGTACGACACCGGATCGAGTTGAAGAGGTAGATAGGGAGAGAAGATTTCTACTGGGCAACCTGCTGCAAAGAAGGCCAAGGTGTCTCATCATCATCTGTATGTCCAACAATGAGAAAATCTGCACAGTTCTTTCTACACCCACGGTTATAGGGGTTACGGAACCGCCCGTCTGGAGTACGAAGATATGCATAACGTACTGCATTCATCGATTCATTTGTTGTGATATTCCGAGCAATCTGCATTATCAAATATAAACTTGTGTTGGAAATAAGCCAATAAAGACCTGACAAGCGGATACGTCAACAAAGTCTGCTCTTGGGAAACAACTGATTAGCTGATTCTGGGTCTATGCATCCGGAAAAACAATAATGTGGAGGCAGGTGAGTAACTTGACAGGTTGCACATGCATTCATAGCAGCTGATCATAACATTCCCTGATTTTTCAGGGTTTACGACATTAAAGAAACCTCTTTTTTTCCTTTCTCGTCACAATACACTGCACGGAGATATTTTTTCCAGCCAAATCAGAAAGGTTAATGGTTGCCCAAAAGCATCTACTCAGAACGGTTCTTTAGTTTATGACCACCAACAATGTTAATTTCTGTCCTATTATGAATTAATCGAACAAGATGACACCACTAAACTATGCATGTTCCGCACCCAAGCAACACCTTTGCAAAAAGATTAAACAGATCAGCAGAGATGTGCATAATTGACTGGAGAGGGACAACTGACAAGGAGGCACCAAATGGTCCATTTGCCACCACTCCTCTCTAGTCAGTCTCCGAAAACAAACCAAAAAACAACAAAAAAATTGATTGCGAACATTACGAAACCTCAAGCAAAGAAAGTAAAAAATAGTCAGAAACATACCTGGTATACTTGCACTGTTAACAAAGTAAAGACACCAATAAAAATGATTGTGTCCATAACAAGAAAAGCTACAGCACCAGGATGTTGAACGGCCACATAATGAATCCATGTTATTGCAGCTGGAACCACCAATATTGCTGTCCAAAACCCTGTCATACAAGATCATGTTGGAATCTAAGCTGAAAATGTGGTAAACTAACAGTGTTAAAGGTTACTAAACCCACATACTTTGAACAGCAACAACAGCACCTAGAAACGAGCATAGATTTGCGAAGCAGAGGAAAACAAAGAAGTCCCATTTATTCTTCTGCAAAACTCAGTAGGATAACAGCAATAAAGCTGATTATAATAATTGCAAAGAATATACGCAACAGAATAGAGTATAAATTCTTAATAGGTCCTATGCAAAACATGGATAGCCACATTGTATTTGAGAAGAGAAAAATAGCAGAGTACGAAATACAGACAGAGATGATATTCACGCGCCCCTCCTTGCCTCTCAAACATCCCTTGTTAGAGAGAAGATGACAAAAAAATGATTGGGATTAAAGGTAGAGTTATCAGTTCCTACAACAGAACTAGACAAATCTAAGAATATACTTTGGTAATTTGGTTTTAGTCACCAGCACCTGATGCACAAATGAATTGGACTGGGAACTGATCACTGATCTCATCAACATGATAAAAGAAACTGAACCCTACCCAACCCAGCCTTTTAGTTACAGAGGAACCCCACCAATGTCAGAAAATTTTGATGAGAAATAACCATGACTGTCAATTTATCACAATCAAACTATAAGCAATCCCATGTATGTGTCGATCAAAATTACAAAACCAATTATTTTGGGTCCAGCAACAAGCATTAAAACCGGCCAAGCATGTGAAAAAAATAGGAAGGAGATATAGGAATCAATGACGGGAGACAAACTATAAATTGTCTTAATGGTATCTATGGAATGCTGTCCCATGTAGCTGAAAGAGAGCCACTTCTAGCCCACCTTTGCTATGTACTTGGTGCTAGGGTCATGGCATCCAAAGAACTTTAAGAGTCTGTTACCCGATTTGAAGCTTTCAGTTGGAAAGTGTTTTAGAGAAACGACTCATGATACACAAAGATCAATAATTGAATACATTAGTACGAGGAGTGCTTTGGGGCAAAACACAATCAACAGAACGCATACTGACAGCTAAGATTTCTTCACTTTGAGTAAAAGATGACTAAGCACTGTAGCATAAAAAAGAAACAATAGCCTAGAAGCATGAAAGTGGCATAGACCACCTTGCAGCCTCGTTTGGCACAATAGTTTACTCCACGTAAAGCTTAGAAACTTGCCAACATGAACTCGTGATCTTGACTGGCAAATATAGAAGGAATTTTTAATCCTCTTAAGAAAACAGACCAAATAGCGGTGACGCCAAAAGGCCAGTAGACCACAAAGAGCATACAACCTGTAAATAAGTGAAAACTGAAAATTATACCATGATTTCCATTGATGTGGTCGCGATAGTCATTTGTTAACAATATATCTTATTCATTCTATGTGAAAACATCCTTTTTACTTCAAGCTAACTAATTCCCGGATCATTTTATTATTAACTTACGAGAAAACCTTACCTTTCCAACACAGTTAGAGATCCAGGGGCAGTGATGGTCAAACTGTTCCACACAATGCTTGCACACAGGACAGTGCTTAGAGCGAATTGGTCTAATTATCTGAAAATCAAACAGAAAAATCCACATCTTAAGCGCTTAATGCATGGTGAAAGTACATAGAGAGATGTTTACGTAGTTTTATCAGCTGTATTCTAGTAAGACAAGAATTTTATAGAGAAACCTTGCAGGTAGGGCAAAGTTGAGACCAATTTCCAGTCCAGATAGAGGAATTGTTTAGATCAATACTCAGTAAAGGATCCTGTTAAATACAGAAATCTTTTCGTGTCAAAATATTAGCAAAACATAGCCATTTACCAAAACATACAGCAACAAATGTAACACTACGAAAAGGAATCTAGCCAGTTATCAAACATCACCTAGGCTATGGAGCACTATAGACCTAGGCTATGAAGCACTATAGAAATTGCCAAGTAAAAGAATACAGAGGTCAAGCAAAACCCTCAGTGCAAAGTTTCTTATGAACTCGCCTCTCAAGACCACCCTACAATTTAAGATTTAGGGTTGGGACAAAACTCCATTTAATGTTGCAAAAACAACTTTTGGAGCTTCTAAACAAGCAGATGAGATCTTGAGTAAAACTCGAGTAACTCGATTAACAAACTATGTGACAATCATGCAAATTCCATTTTGAAAAATTAAATGACTACGTTTCAAAATGTGAAGTATATGGATGCGTCATCAAGTATCCTAAGTTACACAAAAGGGCCGAGAAGAAGTATTAGCAAAATCCTTATAGGACAAGGGAAAGCATATGGTTAAGTCAAATTCGTTAAGTCCAGAGGAGGAGCAATCAAATATATGAAGTATATGCAGTGGCACCATAAAATGGTATACTCAAGCATGCTTCTGAATAGCACATCCAATAGACACATTTAATGGGATCACAGTTGCGTGAAGTGCGAGGGTGTCGGAAGCCAGGGAAATATAGAAGAACCTAAGTTGGAAAAGCCTATGGAGACTTCTTACCTACATAAGAAAATGCAATCATGCAGTTAATGTATAGCAGTAGAAATGGCATACCTGTCCATCTAAATGGCCACCCAACTCTCCTGATGTTTTCAAATAACCTGGATCCTTGCTGGAATCAAATAGAGGTCATCAGCACTACTTTGAAAGAATGAACGGCACAGCAGATGTAAAAGCATAATGCTACTACTCTAGCTTATTAAAGATAATTTATGCATGACAACAGCAAATGGAAACCGTAATTCTAAACTTTTGAAACATCTAAGCACCACTTTGGATATCATTTTCAAATAGTAAACGACGTCATAGTTCGTTCCTGAAGAGAACTTGCAAAAATGAATGACTAAAAATGAGAGGGGAAAAGAAATCAACAATCAATTGTTTCCGGACTATAATCAGATTGTTGATATGGAGAAACAAGAAGACACAAGTCGACAAGCAAATGCTTGAAACCAAAATCAATCTCATGAGTTATATAACAAATACATTTTGCATTCAACACTTGATATAATTATGGCGACTGAAGTTCAATTGTAAATTTTATCCTGCACAAGGGGTGCGTATTTTGAGTGGACAGATTTCAGAGAAAATATCCAAGAAGAGAATAAGAAAATTTGCAGAAAAGCATTAATAAAAGCCAGTAGCTATGATATTAGAAGAGCAGTTGTACAGCAAATAATTACCTACTGCATC
Organism: Vaccinium darrowii; assembly: GCA_020921065.1. Lineage (NCBI taxonomy): Eukaryota > Viridiplantae > Streptophyta > Magnoliopsida > Ericales > Ericaceae > Vaccinium > Vaccinium darrowii. The sequence goes on along the minus strand of CM037152.1, from coordinate 51,145,039 downwards.
GGTACAACATCATCAATGCACCAACTGCCAGAGAAACAGCCGTCCACCCCCAAAGTCCAACTATGGCAGTAACCTTTGGAAGATCGGGAGCTATCATGAGCAGCAGAAATTAGTCATGATCATGGTGGAGTACCCTCAGCAAAATTGAAAAAAGATGTTATAAATTCTTGTTTCACTCACCCCAAATAACCGAGTTGATGAAAAGGATGATGTTAAGAGAAACTATACAGAACAGAATTGGGGCATAACCTACATCCTCTAATCGGCCAACGCAAACTTTGCCTTCCCAGTGCTTGGTTCGACTACGCTGTGCACTAGACTGAATAAAAAACAATACAATCATTATTCAAGGCACCATGAAGGTGAAGATGTAGATAATTTTGATGGATTAGTATGAACTTGGCGACAAATGCTGTGAACAGAGTAAAAACCCAAATAAGACTTCTCAAAACAATGTACACAGAAATGGAACCAAAATCTCCAAAGTTTCCTTATTCTAAACCCCATATGTGGTGATCGACAAACTGATGGTCTAAAGGCACTTTTGAGTGATGCCGTCTCTACTTCCCACTGAGCTTACTGAGGGTCATTACATTTAAGATATGCCATTAATTGCCAATTGAGTTTCAGTCCAATAATACCACTCAGGTAAATAGTGCAATGCCCTCAATCCTCTGGACTTGGTAAAGTGCTATCCATGTTCAGCCACCAAAACCATATGTTAAACAGTTGCATTGTTCATGAGCTACAATCGAAAGTATAATTTACAGCCCATATGTGACGTGAGTCACGTGACCACTACATTCTTTTACTACAAGTTGATTCTGTAATGACTAATCACTTGCATACTCAACCATCAAAACCAAAACGAACTGAAATTTGATAAAATTAATTCCGCCAAAATACTTGTCCCAGTTCAGTATAAGATGATATCTTCTCCAACCGAAATCTCAGCTTTTGGTCGGTTTGTTTATCTGTATTTTAGCAACATTTGGCTTGTCAATTGTATTAGTACATGAAGGCCCAGCTACCAATAGTAGCTGAGAGAGAGAGAACCGCAAGCCATTCTTTCCTAATAGAAATTTTCCATGAAGCTGCAGCCATTTTTTAGGCCGAGGCAAGATTCCTCCCATTTTCAATGCAAGTTACACAAAACTTTTCAAGAGCAGACTACCACATAGGAAATGAGACTTAAACGTCAGTTCTCAATCCTCATAACGAAGGTCTTTTCCACTAGTTAATTATTATTTAAAAAACAAGACCAAAAAGATTCCAAAACTGAGGGCAGGATCTCAATTCAAAAAGAGGTTGACCTATTTGGAAACCTCTTTTAAATGTTTTCTCAAGCAAGAGCAAAATAGGGAGCTAACAAGATACTAGCTTCTGATATTCGGTCTTATTCTGAGTTCATGGAGGAATGTCAAGAAATCTGATGACAACAGACTCCTGAAGGGAATGACAAATTCCAAAGAAAGTGTTTGCTGTGGTTCCATAGTCAATTTTCTTTTGCTTTTCTTAATCACTTGTTAAACTTGCTGAGTTTATTTTGTAGTTAGTATGCTCTAGCTAGGTTTTTTCGATTTTTTGGTTTTGTTTCAATGAAAATAACTTACCCTAAAAACAAACAAAAAAAACAAAAAAAGAGTTCGCTAAATACTCTCTGAGAGATCACCAAATCACTGGCGCTGACTCAGACAGAGGCAGCAAAAATGGAAACTGATCTTCATCAAAAGAGAATGAAAAGACAGAATAACCATACAAGATATTGTTGTAGGAGAATCTGCAATGATAAGCCTTTCCTCCTCAAAGGCAAAGCGAATGAAACAGATATTGTTGTAGGAGATGCATTATTTTCTTGTAGCGCGAGTAGTCTAACCAGACACGATGCTATTATTTCACCTTATTAAGTCAGGAAATCTTGTGCCAAAGCAGATTCAGGTGCTAAACAGTCCTCAAGTTTTTAAAGTTCCATACAAATTCTGAAAGTTACAACTATATAATACAAAAAGTGAGATAGGGAAAAAAACAGAGTTACGTACAAGGAATAAAGCTATATGCCGATAACCTTTATCAGATGCCAGCTGCAGAGGAGTAAATCCGGCATTATCTTTCACCAGTAATTCCTGTTTTGTGCCTGCATGCACAAGAACAGTGCATGCTTCCACATTTCCTCTTAGTGCAGCCCAGTGCAAAGGCGTACAACCTAACATAAAGAAGAATCAGCAATGTGGCATCAATTACCGAACAGATTAAGCCATATGCCAAATTAACCATATTTTTGGTTGCCAGAATGTTATGGCTGCAGCCCTGAGCCCTGACACATCAATTACATAATTCGACCAGAAGTGCGCCGCTATGTCAATTCGAAATACTATAATTTATGAAAAGAAAAGAAATCAAACCTTAAATAATATCATTCGTAATTTTATTCAACTCTGCCTAAAATTATCTGGCAACTCTCTATATTTGACTTACTTCCATCAGAAAATCAAACAATGGAGGACTTTTTCTCTTTTGTTGTTCCAGTTCCTTTGATATTACAGTGTTATATTCGAAGGTATTCACCCCTGACATGTCAAAGATATTGTGCAACAAAATATTGAGCAAAAATTGTCAAGTCCCTTATAGAAATACCTTCTTTATCTTGTCTCTCTTGGCTGGCATCTCTAAACAAAAGTAATCTAATTGTATCCGCAAATCCTTTGAACGCAGCCCTGATTAAAAGCACTAAACGATAAATTATCCAAATCAAAGCCTATGAAACAAAATCAAACATTCCCAAATCCCATGTTTCCAGCCACTTATAATAAATTTAAACTACGGCCATTTATATTATCACGTCAATGGGACAAAATGGAATAAAATGGAAGTAACAATATTCACCTTCACCATAATAATGTGGAATAGGACAAGCTAGAAGTTAATGAACAAAATGATCTTACTTGACCCCATAAACTTTAAAAGGCTAACAAGAATATATGACGATACTAGTGCCACAAAAAACTACTGCATCGCCTTTAAAAGCCTAAAACATATCCCTCCAAGCAGTATCAACTAGTGATACAACTTTGTAACTACAGTCTACAAGAATCTGTCACTCAAGATCTTCATCTTATATCAAAGGAAATGGACCACATCTATGCGGAAACTATGAGCAAGATGGATGCTATCCAGAAAAAAGATCACAAAATTTTGCTAGAAGCTCAAGTGACATAGGAGTACATAGCCTTTAACATACCAATGAATAGGGCTTCTACCATCATTATCTGGTGCATCAAAATCAGCACCATATTTCGCAATAATGTGATTTAGGAAAGCTGTTTGTCCATATTGAGCTGCAACATGAACTGCCTGTAATTAAAGCATTTTGGTTACTGCATTAGAGGATATACAAGGGAGAGGGAAACACCAAATCCAGCTACACCAAGTCTTTAATCAAATACCAAACACTCACAGATCACAAAATAATAGCTTCTACGTTCTCAATGCCAAATTAAACAGGAGTACCATATTATCCAGCAATGGACAAGCCCAGATATTATGTATGTGATAGAATTATTTTTTGTGGTTTGATTTGCACAGGGAGGCAGAATGTTAAATGAATTATACAAATGAGGGTTGGAGCATTCCATATCAAACAATCTTTCAACAAAAAATTCAGTGGAGCGCCATTTGGAAAAAGAGTAAGCATTGGAGATTGTCTTGTTGAGCAATAGACAGCCTGAAAAGTTATCTCAATTTCCTCGCAGCAGTACTTCAAACCCCCTTTTTGCATTTTGTACCAATTATGCACAAACAAGAAACATGATTAGTTCCATAATTCAGCCAGATTCTGAGCAATTACCCGATAACCATTTACGTCAGCAGCCTCAACCCGAGCACCATTCTGTAACAACACATCTGCCGCCGCAATCGAACCCCGGACTGCTGCCCAATGCAGTGCCGTCTGCTTCGTATTATCTGTGGCATGTACATCGCCACCATGCTTCAATAAAGAACAAATTCAGTAACTTTTCAAGAAAACACCACCAATTCGTTTCACCAAATTTATGATCCACTTATTACTAAATCACACTTCTTTCCAGACAAAAACCAATTACAAGCATTCAACTAAGAGGTAACATAAACTAGTGAACAGAATCAGTATCCCATTTTGTTTGCTTCCTAATGGAGACCTCAAAAACTCCCCAAACTGAATTTTGAATATTTTTGCACGTTCCTTTTGAATGATGAAAAAAGTTTGAATATTTATGCTCAAAAACACTTTCTTTTCAAATCATCAGGTCATGACTTTTCGCATCAAAATGGGATACCGGTTTCCGTCCCATTTTGTTTGCTTCCTACGGGCGACCTCCAAAAATAAACTACTCCCAAAACTGAATTTTGAATTTTTTTGCACGTTTCTTTCCAATGATGAAAAAAGTTCGAAAATTTATGCTCAAAAACACTTCTTTTCTCTGAAATCATCATGCAACGACCTTTTCGTATGAAGCAAACAAAATGGGACGGAGGGCAAACTATTTTAGCAAATCCCGAAAACAACAAAAGCCAACCTAATTCTCTTCTCTCCCTTTTTTCACGATGCGTTATGCTCGTGCATTGCGTGGGTTCAGACCTCTAGTGATCAAATACAGTAACATTTCAGCAAATCCTAAAAACAACAAAAGCCAACCTCAATCCAAACTCTTCCCCTACCTCGATGATATACTGCACAATAGCAGCGAAATTGTTGAGCGCAGCCCACTGAAGAGCATAATAGCCGTTGCCGTCAGGTTGGGAGAGAGAAACGCCGTCTTCTTCGACAAACTTGCGAAGTTTCTCGAAATCTCCGTAAGCAGACGCGCCAAAAACATCGGTAACGTCCACGGGGACTCCGTAAGGTACTTGCACCGAGTTCTTGTGATCGCCATTGGATTCTGATACGATTTCAATTTCGGAAGAAGCCATTTTTTGACACCAACGAAGAAAGGACGAAGAACTAGGGTTTCGAAAATTTGAAATTCGGTTGGTGGATTGCTCGTGATTTAAATTGGGTTTAGGGTTTATGTCTCATGAACGCATGTATATATATATGGATATACATACAGTTGGGGCGATCGATTCCTTGCAGTTTCTTCGAGAAACTCCAGCAAATTTGGTCAACTTGTTTTCTTCCCCAAATGTTCCCTCTCTACATGAAGCTTCTATAAATGCACTCCAAATACATCTAAAAATCCTTGCAGATTTCTCGGTACACCCTAGCTTAAAGTAGAAAAATAAAAATCCTTGCAGATTATTGTCTTTTTTAACCCAAAAAAGAAAATTGCATTTGTAAGTTCTGCGTTAATTTTTGTTGATAATTGTTTGGTCTCAACGAGAGGAATCTAAAAGGTAAGAAAAATATAATCAAAATTAATTTTTCTTAATATTAGATTTTTTTTTTCTTTATTCAAAAAATTAGTTTTGAAAATATTTGTAGTTTTTAAATTCCACTTAACGTGAAAAATTTATCGCAAACCTAATAAATTCGAAATTTATTTGAATAAAGACACAAAAAAACAAAAAAACTCTGCGCAGATTATATAGCCGAAACAAGCCTAATACGATTAATTCAATGGCCTCACTACTGCTTGATGTTGTATAGGGCCTCTCCAGTCTCCACCTACTTCCACGAGCAGATTGGGGAGGAGGGGATGCTGCTGTGCAAGGATTGCACAGCAGCTGCTGTGCAGCTAACAAACGGCACCGTTTTGTGCCAATTCAATTGGTTTGTAAAATGCAATCTTGTGGGGCTCACCTTCGGATCCCACACAAATGATCTGGACCGTTAAATAATTTTAAAATAATTATTCAAGTGGTCTTGAAAAAAATCAGGCCCGTTGGATATTTTTACGTAATTGATCTAATTCGTTTGATTTTCATTCAGAATTCAGGACCCTACAGTTTGAAAGAATCTTCAAGAAAAATTATACAATTCTACGTTTAGTAATCCATTGATCTGAACCATACGTGTTGTAGGGCTCGTTAAGAAGAGCATCCAGTAAAAAAATTATCCTGTTCGGACATAAATAGGTATAAAAAAAACTCATATTTTTAATTTTTTGATACCTACCGATGTCCGAACAGGATAATTTTTTTTATTGGATGCTCTTCTCAAGATGCCCTACAATACGTATGTTTCAGATCAATGGATTACCAAACGTACAATTGTATAATTTTTCTTGAAGATTCTTTCAAACTGTAGGGTCCTGAATTCTGAATGAAAATCAAACGAATTAGATCAATTACGTAAAAATATCCAACGGGCCTGATTTTTTTCAAGACCACTTGAATAATTATTTTAAAATTATTTAACGGTCCGGATCATTTGTGTGGGATCCGAAGGTGAGTCCCACAAGATTGCATTTTACAAACCAATTGAATTGGCACAAAACGGTGCCGTTTGTTAGCTGCACAGCAGCTGCTGTGCAATCCTTGCACAGCAGCATCCCCTCCTCCGCAGATTGGAGGATTCGAACCAGAGCTATATCTTTTTGCGGCTATGAATCATTTGTACTCCTAGTTGGTTTACAAATATTCTTTTTTGATTCCTAGAAAACATAAAACTAACGTATGTCTCGGGCTGATAAATGAATTATGTTACTCAAGTTCAAGCTCATGTTAATTCATTCAAAATCGAGTTATTACATAAAACAAATCAAGTTTAAACTTTTAAAGATAGTTAAATTAAACCAGGCTTGAACATATTACTTGGCTAATTTAATGTATAATATAGAAAAAAAATTCAAGTTACTAAAAAAAAAGAGGTACAATTGTGAGAAAAATCTGCCGAGTGGTAAATTTGAAGTCCAATCCTTGTTCCTTCCATAGGTCCAAACATGATCAAAATAAAACCTCCTAATGTGTTATGAAACTATTACCAACAATTGTCAAAACGATTTAAACTTAGCAAACATAATATTTACAATTGAGAAAAAGCATCAGCTGAGCATGTACACAACGGACGAGTTAGGCCTAGCCAGAATTGCAAATTCTAGTTGCAGTTAGGAGTTATGTTCGAATAGAAGATTTTGTCCTTTCGTCAATCTTCTCATCAAGCAACGGCGTTATATTTGAATTGTCAGCTATCGTTATTGGAATCTCAGAGTCTTCATTAAATTTGTCCACAGCGCGGAGAAATATCCCTGCCAAAGTACACAAAAATCACAGTGAAACCCGCACAAAGTAGTGGAAGCAAGAATTTTGCAAGAAAAGGGGAGTCCAAGTACAATTGTTTAGGGGGTGGAGAGGCTAAGGTAAAATTACTACGAAATTAGGAGGGCTCAAAGTAAAAGAATTCAAATTTGAAGGTCCAAAATACTAATTCCTCTCTAAACTCATGATCCCAGGGTAATTAAAACAGAGACTAACAGAAATAGACATGATCATGAACTGGGAGTAAATAAATAATAAATCTGCAGCTTAATAAGCTGCCACTCTTCAGTGCAGCATGCAAAAAATCATCTGGCATAAATTGATTAAGCTCAACGAACGGGGGCTTCTGACACAAGGAAGTTAGTAGTCAACAAAAAATTTACCTATAAACCATATTATAGCTGCCAGAAACAGAATGACGGTTAGGATCAATGCAGTCTTCCTCCAGTTGTTAAGGTGATCCTGAAGCCCAAAATCAGGTCATCAAGTTAAAAACCCAGGTATGATTAGAAAAAGAACAAATACTCAGGAGGTTTATGTCTCATATAGTATACACCCATTTCATAAGGAATTGATGATCTTTTGACAATACCATTGACAGGATGGATAATTCAAGATGCTGAACTACAAAGTTTTCTTTTGGACAAACACCACCATAATGAGAATGTACACCGGGTAGAAAAATTACTCAATACAGTTCTTTTGCTTTTGCCATCGTGCTACCCCCTTGATTCTTGGAGGAGGTGCCCCAGTGTCTTCGAAGCTAAGCTAAAAGTGAATCTTTTTATTCTAACAGATAGAACTGGGTACCCCTTTCCTTGTTCTGAAAGTGTTCCAAGGCTAGACATATGGCATGCTACAAGGGAATATTTGAAGGGAAGCAGAGTACATCAACAGCTACCTTAAGTAGAAATGTTGCTGTCAAAAGTAAGAACTTGAGCCATAATCCATTCATTAAACCAAAATTTTGTTCTTCATAGCATATGTCATCATTGTCATTACCCTTCTCGAAAATAATAACAAGAAAAATCTGTCCACATGCATTAATGAGTATGAATGAATGCACTAGGGCTTAAAAATGTATCAGTATTAATAAGTGGTGCAGTATAAAACATGCCCTATAAACATATTTTCAAATATGACTGATTACAACTGCCCTTGAAAGTTAAAACTGTTAAAGCATTCAACTCAAAACCAATTGGCAATGAGTGGAGAGGCCACCCCGGCTTATATACTAACTTCGGAGGTCATAATTAACCAATGTGGGACAAGCTCTAACACTCCTCCGTACGTGTGACCCCTAACTCAGACGTGGTGAGGTAAACAAACGATTCAACACATATGACAACTGTCAACCATCAACGACAAACGAAGGGGGAATCAACCATCAACAACATAGAGTCTTGTCCAAAAGCGTCCGAAAGCTTGACGCAACGCAATTCATGAGAGAATAGTTAGCGTACTATTCCAAACAAAGATATGTCTCAAATCCACAAAAAGAAAGAGATTAACTCTAAATTATATTTTATTAAAAGCTGAATACTGCCATAGGCTTACACCCTTATTTATAAGTTAAACCCTAACTCAACTAGGGAATAATAGAATCTTGCTAACCAAGAAAAACAATAATAAGAAAACTAAAAAGACTAGCAAAAACAAAAGATTTTTTTAACCTACTTATGGAAATTAAGACTAATGCCTAATAAAAAAAAATGCCAAAACAAGTGGCAAAAAATTAAAATATCCTAAATCAATCTTTTACTAAAATATCGTTTCCATAAATTAAAACCCTTGGTATCTTGTCCTGCATCAAAGCCTAGCTCTGATACCATGTTAAAGCATCCAACTTAAAACCAATTGGCACTGACCGGAGAGGCTACCCAGGCTCATATACTAGCTTTAGAGGTTATAATTAACCAATATGGGACAAGCTCTACCAAAAACTAAGGCGAGACATGGGTTAAGATGAAGGAATATGTTAATAATGGTTTAGCAAACCACAACACGAATTGCAATATGCAAGCTATGGAGGATATGAATGCAAACCTGGAGAACCCCAACAAGTGGAGCAGAAGGCACATCTCCAAAGATGTGAATGGCGACTGTAGACATGGCCATAGAAAGTGGTCTCATACTCGGTTGAACGCAATGGAGACATATATAATTGACAGGACCCTGCAATAATGGACACATATGATTCCCATTGATTCTGCAGAGTTTTGGGCTCAATTAGCAGGATATAACAGTTGGTCAATGGCAAACCCATATAAGATTTCTCAACTCGCGCAAGTACACTTTTTTGTTGAACCTCATCAAAGCTAACCATTAAATTAGCCTATACTAAACCAAGAAGCAAGGAATAGAAAATTCCAATTGAAAATAGAAAATAAGCAATGCTGACAATATCTTTGCTTAATAAGTATATTACCTGAGTTGCGAAGATAAGTAGTTCACCAAGAGTGAAAAGAACAAGAAAACCATATAGGCTCTTACAACAAAAGGCGGAGAAGCAAAATGCAGCTCCCAGAAATGTTGCTATGGAGAGAAGCTGCAAAAATGAAGAACCCGAATTGACAAATCATAAAAATGCTAACTTAAATAGGATAATACAATATAACTATAAAATGACTACAACATGCGATTTACTGTTTAAATAACTGGAAACTCTTTAGTAACATGCACAAAACCAAATTCCAACATGTTTCGGAATCTATACCCAAAAAAAAATGAATATGTCAACCTAATGGAAATTTTTAACGCCTGTGTATGTATTTTATTGACTTTCCATTTTCAAACAACCAAAAGTGAGGGGAAAATTGAGAATCTAGTTCTTGGTCCAATTTGAGAAGACCCGCGACGACATTTATGTAACATTCATCAGGAACTAAACAATCTTCTTTTTGATCCACCTAGAAGTTGCGTTTGAATATTCAACAAAGTGGTGCTCATGCATTCAAAGTTTATAAGAAATTCTTCAAAAAGTCAATTGCATGTAAGAAGTCTTGAAATCGAAGTGAAAATTATTTAGGAATTTTAAATTCACCAGGGATATGATGGAGCAACTCTGAGTACAAAACCTAACCCAAATATATATATAATAGCATAAAGCATGAATGCGATAAATCGCTAACGCAATTCAGGTAGTACCAAAACCTATTTTATACTAGAAATTTTTACCTTGAAAGCATTGGGGATTGTGGATGTCATTCTGTCGAGAACAAAACCACCCAATAATGTTCCCAATATTCCACAAGCCAAAGTAACCCCACCGAATACCATATCTGCATCTTTCTGCCAAAAATCCCATATAATAAACAAAATTGGGAAGTAACATATTGCTTTCCGACCTATTATCAAATACAAGGTTAAAACAAAAAATATGAAGGAGTTCTAAATTTACCATGTGATATATGCTATAACCAGCTTTGGGCCCCCAATATGAATATGCACCCACGACAAAATTGTATGCTATGTAACCTACAATCAACCATTAACAAATTAGGAAGTTTGTACATTGAAATGTATCATTAAAAACAAATTAGCCATCATGTCTCCTAGCGCAAAAAAAAATAGCAAATCAATACTTACCTTTGATAACCTATCTCGTAACAAAATATTAGCACAATAACTTGTAGTTGAGCCCAGCAAAGTGTGGTGAAAATGTTACCTAGAACATTTACGACGTAAACCCTGTCGAGCAAAAGCACTTTCATATCCTTCAAAAATCTTGATAGCTGATTTAAATTTATGAATCCACATTTCGAGCTGCAGAAAACACAAATCCGTCAAAATCAAATCGACTGGCAATACCGAGCTTGAACGGATACCATACAAAATCCTACAACAAAAATGGCAATTGCTTGTAAGGTAGTTTAAGCTCATGCCCAACTACAAAAAACACATCATGAGCCTCAGAAGGAGAGACCTCACCTGGATGGTCCTTTTGAGCTCTGATCTACGAACTCTTCCTTTATGGACATTATGCCACCATCTTTACCAGTTGAGTCATCTGCATTTATGCCTTAAAAGAAGTATCCACCAAATTCTTAGTGAAAAGGAAGAAATATTATAGTATCAATCCAAGAAGAAAAAAATTAAACGTTAAAGCTGAAAGTCCAGCTATCATTATCTTAACTAACAAATCAGATACTAGATACATTGACCAAGGAGAAAAGGTAGAAGATTGAAGAGGATTTAGCTTGTAAACAGATTTGACACTAATCACAGTCCAATCAAGTTAACCAGATTTGGTAAAAAGGAATATCAAGCATTGACGTGGTAATCATCAATATCCAATTGATTGCTTCAATGGGAGATTGTTCTCAAATTTAGGGTGGCCAGATCAAATATGTTTGGATAATAGTGTAGCTTTATATTGTATAAAATCAAATGTTAAAACAATTAGAACTCTCCAAAGGAGCTAAAGAAGACACAGGCCATGTAGTAAGTACACAAAAGTAAAGGACTCCTATAGTCCTATAACTAACCCAAAGTAGGTAACTTAATACTTTAACGATAACCCTAGTATTTAATTTTTTTCATTGTGAGTTGATAGAAAAGTTACACATAGTGCACAAGCCTGCTACATTTACAAGTACATAAGGACTTGATAAGTGAAATACATATATAAGTAATTATGATAACACAAAAAGTACAATATATAAGAACCATATTTTGAAGATAGCATAATATACATTATTAGGCCTACTTCCTAATAACTGAAACTTTGGGGACAATTAGTGATCTAACGTGACAATTAGAAACATTATTTTGGTTTTGTGGATTCTTGTCTTTTCGTTTGCGTTTGCACCCCACCCAGCTCATATTCTACTTCTCTCTTTCGCATTATGTTCCGCTTCTGCTAGTATTGCATCTATGGGAGGAATCTATGTTTTAAAAACTGGACCGCACTGGCCAGTCCAACTGATTGGACTGTCAACCAGACCCTCGTCCGGTTGGGGTCACTTCCAAAACCACTTGTTTTGGAAAACTGGTCCAAATTTGCAAAACTGCTTATATTATCCGGCTTAACCAGTGAACAGATAGAACCAGAGTGGGTTTTGCTGACCCAGCCAGGGAAATATATTTTACAAATTTTGCTGTCCCCATGTGGAGCGGAGCATTTATGACGCTGTACTCCGTCAACTTGGAGAGAGGAAGGCATGTGCTTGGAATTTATAGAAGAAGCCAAAACCTCTGTTTCTACTTGCAATTCGATGTGGGATTGTGGACTTGGTCATCTGACTTTTGAGTATACTTTCACTCTCCCTTTTTGAACCCCTGTTTCTTAACATTTCGACAGTGCATCTAAGTTAAATATGGGATTCTCAAGGCCAATCTTTACATAATAAGTTATATATTATCAAAATTAATTGCTAATCGCTTCACAGGAAAAGTTAAAAAAGGAAAAACAAATGCTACCTAATGTATTTCCTAGAGAAGATAACTTTTCTTTTTTTTTTTTTTTTTTGGGTAAATTAAGATCTCATTAAGCAAACAAACCAAAACCATGCGGGAAAGCAACCCGTCAAACATCGTGACAAGAGTTCCTAGCAAGCTAGAAACCAAAAACTCAAGAGACGCTATAAGCAAGATAGCATCAAGAAAAAACAAGCAGAAGAAACAGCCCCGGGAAGTACAATGGACACAGCTACGGCCCAAAAATTCTGGGGCTTAGGTTCCAATCTCTAGCCAGCAAATGATTCACATCCGTTGACTTGAGGCATCTCCACGAACATAGACAAGCCCGGACCTCATCAATAACCTAAAGGCCCAAGGCACCAGCAGGCATAGCTTTGCCGTGAAAAAATCTGTTATTCCTCTCCTTCCAAACCCAGTATATAGCAGCAGCTAGGGAGAGCTTATACACTGTACGAGAGCTAGACGACCCTCTCCTATTATGGCACAGCCAATCCACTTCACCAGCCAACCCAAGACAGGGTCTAGAAACATGATTTTTGTGCGGCACCAAACTCCACACAGCTGTGGAGTAAACACACTCAAAAAACAAGTGGTTATGAGTTTCATGCGAAGTAGAACAAAGCAGGCAGCGAGGACCCACTCCCATACCCCAACTAAGAAGTCTATCTCTCGTAGACCTAGCAGAATAACTTTTCTTTTTATCCGAAGAGAAAACGTATTCTCATGAGATAAATAGGTTAGAATTATGTGTAATTTGTCGTGAAATTGATTTGTTAATATCCATATGTATGTATCATATAGCATGTACATGACATGACGGTTCAATGATGGTTCACCTGCGGTTTAACCGGTGACCCATCCACCCAGCAGTCTCTTTTCCAGTTCACTCACCGGTCGGGGTTTTAACACATTGGGAGGAATATATGGTTGCATACAAGGGAGGGTGTTGGATTGCTTTATATGCATTGTTGGGCCCCATTTCATAGCAGCTTAAGCTTTTGGACAATAGTTCATCTACCTCATCTTCATCCTTCAAGTTTTATAAACAAATTTTAATAAATTTCTCAAACTTTTGTTTACTCTTGTTGAACTAACTACAATTTCAGATTCAAATAGTTTATTTTGCAGAGAATTAGGATATCCTATTGTGGAATTCTTCTTAAGTGATTGGACCCTCATTCAGTTGAAACCTGACAACCGAAAACCATGTCTCTAAAATGTGCATTTGTTTGGCCTTTCTAATCTGTTGATTATGCAAAGGCACTTGTTTGTCCACCTTAGACTAGTGTTGATTTCACCATTACACTTAGCCTCCTTTGGCCTAAAATTTCCAGTCGGGTCTTTTTGGTTATTTTCCCTTGATTTTTACTTAATCCGTGTCAAATCTTTCGGATTAATCGTTCATCTTGATGAGAGGATTCAGAGAAATATAAAAAAATTATTGACTAAAGTTGAGAAGAGTTCAATAAAGACAAACAGTGAGACAAAAACGAAAAAGACAAATATTGCCAATTCAAGCTACTGTCAAAAGCTTTATGAGTCAAATTCCTAAATATTTCATCGAGGTGCAAAACCAGTTAGGGTATCTTTTGGCTTATTATCACACTATTTACCATAAAAAAAAACTGATAAAACTCTAAAACTGAGGGGATTCATGCATTATTATGAAGGAAAAAGATTGTCAAAGCAAATCTGTTAGGATTGCGACAGATATTTTTCACATTTTGCCCATAAGATACAGTGGTTGGCCAACTGAAAGAAAGAAAGAAAAGTATGCGAATTATAAAGAACTCAATGACACAATCAAGGCAAAACACACCTTTAACTTCTGAGACAGCTGTATCTACACCAGTCAACGCTTTTCTCGATTCAACAGGAGGAAAACCTGTATCCACAAATAGTTAAGCATTGCTACAGAAGGCTAATAGATAGCACCAAGAAAAAACCTAACACCATATGCACCTTTCAACTGCAATGGTTTCATAACGAAACCTAGAACGACAAATGGAAGCATCAAAATGGCCTCTCCGAAGAATGCATAACGCCAACCAAAGTGATCTCCAACCTATTAATAAAAATGAAACAAATGAAGAAAAAAAGATTATTACATCAGGTAAACTAAATATCTACATGCAGCCTACAGGCTATCTACAAAAGTGGTAGAAGTAATCAAGATCTGAATTCTGAACTATAGAGTAGAATTCACATAGCTGCTGGCCCATAGATCCAACAATCTACTAAGAAAAGACCCTTTACAGAGGTAGATTTACAACGTTGCAGTCAATAAAGTTGAACTTACCAATCCACCATAAAGATAGCCCAGAGCAACTCCAGCTGGTATACACATGTAAAATATTGCAAGCCATGCCGTTTTCTGGTACAAAGGAATTGTTCTGAATTAGTATACTGTTCATGCTTCAGAGCCAAATAGAAGCATGCAACGCAACATACAGGACAATCTGATATCTTAAACATTCAAAGGCAGCTCTTTTGGATCATAGTGATATCAGAAACAAAGCACAATAGCTACAAATTTGAGAATTTTCATTTCTTTCGCCTGTTACAAATTAGAAAGTAAAATAACCTGAGCAGCTGGCGCATTGTCGTCAATGTATGGAGCAGCAAGACTTATAAAAGAAGCTTCACCAACACCAACTAGCCTAAAAGGACCATGAATAGTAAACAAGAAGATGAAATGATGGAAGCAAGCAAAATTACTGTCATGAGACACGACTGTATAACCATCACTGTAATACACCTACATTCGGCAGATAATGATGGACCAGAAATCAAATGAAAAACCACAACCAGCAGCGGCAAGAGTCCAAACTGTCAATCCAACTCCAATAAGCCTGAATGGATTAACACTGCAAAATTCCACACAAGTAAAAAAGATAAGTTCATTGTAAAGGCTAGAAAGAAACACAAATAGTACCTTCAGTCAAAAGTTATAACAAGGCCTAAGGCTGAATGTTTTCCAGAACTTAAGTTAAGCATCATTAATACTCAAGAAACATTAGCTTAAGCTCCATTTAGATTAATATCACTCTGACGCATAGGGCTCAATGAAAACCCAAAGGAAGCTGAAATCAGAAATACAAGCAGCTTTTTGCAGTCTAGTTCTAACAAGCCTTGCTCATGCCTAGTTACTTTTTATACAGCATGGTTGGTGGACCTTATCCAGTAAATTACAAGCAGCATAATACCATTACCAAATCAACAGTAAATGCCTAAGATGAGATCCCATGATTAAATTGTATCTAATATTCAAGCCTAATTCTAATATGAGAGAACTAGATTTACATTGACAAATGACTCCTCCACAGAATTTAAAGACCAACAGGATTAGACTTAATATGTCAAAGACTCAAAATGGACTTTAATTAGCACATGGCTGAATGGTTGAAATGTCCTGAAAGTTATTTCCTCGCCCAAGATACCAAGAACATACTTTTAATATAATAGTTTCCTATATTCATTATATTTTTCACGAATTAGAATTGTAGGTGCTATGAAACAATACAGAAAATGTTGGTTGCTTGCCTTTTTATTGAGATATTTATATTCATTCACAACATATCAACATGAGATCCTTGAGTAAAGCTTTAACTCAGCTTTCAGAACATCAGAGCCATGGTGCAGTGGCAACTAAATGCTCCAGGATGAATGTGTTACCTCTTCGCCAAAGATGCAAATACTAGAGACCCCACAAGAAGTCCAATCATGAAAGCAGAAGAAAGAACACCATCCTCAAAATTGCTCAAGTTAAAAGCACCCCTGCATACAACAAAAGATCATTGAGAAATCGTAAAGTACTTGAAAGAAAATAACTGTGACAGTCAATATTTGGTTCACCAAGAGTAGCTAGAAAATCAGAAGAGGATGGTTAAACAAAAATTTTGGCTCATAAATGTAGGATTGTAGGCTTTATGTTGCACAAAATCAGGGATGGACACATGCATGGTGGGATTATGGGATTTCTTCCTTTCTACTAAGGTTTCACTAGTCACCATACGTCCATGCTAGTCTCTATAGTGAACTAGACTTATGGTAATCTAATCTCTGGTTACCTGGTACAAGTGAACAACCTCATAGAACCTTTTCTTTTCTATTTTTGGTAGTTGTTATTTCACCAAAAGCTCCCCATCACTCCAAATAGGATCATCATTTGATAGCAAACTTCCATACAACTACAACCAATTCTTTTATCATCTTTGAGACTCTACGATGACACATGACATACTTCTTTCCCTTGCCCCACGCAATGCCAGATCGGTAATAACCAAATCAATGGTTTATTCTTCTTTTCTTGGAAGGGGTGTCCATAAGGTGATGTATGCAGAACTCGGCAAGGCTGTACATTTATTCAACGAAACGAAAAAAGGTTCAAGTTATCTACTAAAATTTTATACTGATAACCCAAAAGTACCAAATGCTCAAAAATCTACATTCCAATATAGAATCAGTTCCTTCTTCTATAGGAAAGACACGAATTTAGTTAATGTAACTCGAAGTCAAACTTTCCAAGTTCCCACTCTGTGGAAGTATAGTGTACATACTTCATATAATCACGATAAAATCCACAAACAAGAGATAAAGCATAACTTATGATAGCAAATTCCACAAGAGAAACAGTATAAAATGACTTGGAATCACGAGGAATATTGAAATGAACCCAAGTCTTTGTTGAAAGACTTACTGAATTCCACTACCAGATGTGCACTGCCCGTTTTTTGTGCAAGTTCTAGGACTCCCATTCACACCATTGCTCCCAATTGCTCCTCGATCGACATAATTTAACAAGTTTATGACACAAAAGATTGCTAGTAACCTGCAAATACATAAGTAAAGAACCTATTCAAACAAGATATTAATTATTGGTAACCTTCAGAAATAGTAATAACAAATTTATCTGATACCAAAACAAACCAAGAGGTAAGAGGAGTCTACTCTGCTTAGGGGAACTAGAACAAAAAGAAACAAAATCAATGGAGCACATACTAAGTAATGCCAGAAAGAATTAAATTCTATGAACTTCAGGCAAATTCTGCGATATAATATGCCCTACTTAATTACCTATAGGTGCTTATAACTCAAAGTGGTGTAGGTTATGACTAAGTGTTGGTGACATCAAAGTGGACAGCAACTTGGTTTGGAGGCTTTCTGATGTTTGGTTATGAATCACAGTGGACTGGTTATGAGGTTTTGTAGCGTCTGTGGTTATGAACCAAAATGATCTGGGTCAAGACAAAGTGACGGTAGATATGGACAAAAATTTCCTGAAAACTCGAACGTAGCATGCACATTCTTTGGGTGTCCAACTTTTAACGTGCTGACTAATGAGAAAAGGTCTCCTGCTAAATTAGAACCCATATGTGGTGTTTGTTGCCGTTGCAACACTCTAATGGCTTCCCTTTCCTTTTTGTCCCGGAAGTTGAGCTAGTCTGTTTGACATAGCTGTTACGAGCTGAGCAGAGTGACTTAGTTGGGTCGAGACTAAAGTTAAAAGTGTCAACTGCGAAAGGATAGCTAGGGCTCAACTTACGAAGCTGATATTTTAGAAACTCCATTTTGATTTGTCTTTTCCTACCAACACCCAATACTTTATACTCTACTCCTATATCATTCTGAATCTGATTCACAACAATTAAGGTCTAAGACTATTCAGCAAAACTCAACAGCAAACTAAAGACACAAAAAGAAGAGAAAATTAGATCAAAAAGGAAACTCGAGATTTTTCAAAAGCCCTGGTTAGAATAATCAATGAACTGAAAACTTCTACTCCATATATGTCAAATTTCCCATTCTATCCTCAGACCCATTAATGCATAAATCAACAATCAAACTAAGTTTATTTTCCCTAGCCACATTGGGACAGAATTCCAAACAACCTTCTTCCAAATAAAGTAATTCAATAACTTCATGACATACAAATTGCATGCTTCAAAAATGATACTTTTCTATTTTCTCACCACCCAAACAACCACCAATGAGGTACCCTGTAACCAAAAATAAATCGGAGCAGATAATGCGTTCGCCACAAACCCAGCAATGCAGAAATTCACAATCAAAACCAAGATTATTGTTTCCCATTGGCACCGAGTTTCATAGGATCTCTCCCAATATATAGTAAATTGCAAACTGCAAAAATGTTTCTTTATCAATTTTCTCGACACCAAACAACAACCAATGGGAAGAATGATTAGGAGCAGATAATGCGTTAGCCACAAACCCATGAACGCACAAATTAACAATCAAACTCAAGATTAAAGTTTCCAAGCCACATTGTCTCTGAATTTCAAACAATCTGTTCCAAATAAATTGCAAGTTTCGCCAGTGTTATATTTTTTTTTATTTCTCAGCAACAAAACAACAACCGATAAATGTACCTTTTAGGGGTAAACCAAGAAGGGTTTGGAGCAGACAATGCGTTAGAAACCTTCGCCATGTCTGCTACTGTTTCCTTCGAAACAGACAGCTCCGGGTTTTGCTGTTCTTCCCCCATCAAAAATATCAATTTTTCTGTATATGAATTTTGACTGATGCTTGGAAGACCCGTGCCTCCCTCTCTCTCTCCTCCAAGCCGTCAGCTTTTGTTTAATGTTTGCGTCAAGATAGAGAGGGTGAGAGTTTTCAGAGGGAATCGGGTTTGGTTTATTGTTTGCGGGAATTTCTAACACCTTTAAACAATGCGTGCTTACCTGTCCCAGGTATCATTACGAAGCACGAAGTTTGGTTCGTTTAGAATTCTTACTTTACTAATCTTCTACATTCTACAATCGGATTTAGGTATTAGAGAATAGTGGGGGCTAAAAATTTTTGGATGCCTCCCAATATATTTCGGGATAGAGTTTGGATGCCCCACAATATATTTCAGAATAGAGTCTCATTCTTCATTTCCTTATATAATTAAGAATGATAATAGACTCTAAAAATAGCTCTTATCTTGAGAGTTTATGTGGCGAGCTCATTGAAAACAATGGAGTAATTGAGTAAATTGCTTCGTAAATATTACAAGCCTCGCCTAAGAGTTATTTTGACACTTCGTCTTTATTCGCATAGGTTTCTAATAATTGTTGGTCGTAGAACTATGCACTTTACCAGCATATGCAGATCCAACCAAGATCTTGTTTACAATAAGAAGAGGTCTTCTCAATCAATCCGGTTGCCTCTGGTTGAAATTTTTTCTTTTAAAAAAACAATTCGAGAGTTGGATGAACAAAACCTCTTTTTTTCTTCTTTCCTTTTTGGTAGCTAGTTCACGCCATGTTCTGCTTTTCTAACAGGTGAAAGCTCCATTGCTAAAGTACTCTTTTCTTCATTATTGGTGAGAAATGGGCACCACAACAAGTTTTGCTATTCTAGACAAGTAGCAAAAAGTCTTATAATGTAGATTAATTACCAATAAGTTCAGGTGCTACTTTCTCCCCCATTGTTATGTCTGATAACCTACCTCACCTGCTTCATTCTCCATAATATACAAATTCAAGTCTTATGAGCTGCATTTCATTGAAAGCAGCAGCTGGGAAAACCTATTGCATTGCGTTTGTTCTTCAATTCTGCAAATCGAATAGCGAGAATCCGCAATGATAAATAAAATCCTACAAAGTGAAGCCTATTCACCTTGGTCGCAATAACCATATCATCGCGTTTATGTTTTTTTTGGTGCCCGGGCACACACAGTCACACACACACACAAAAAGAAAACTAAAGATCCAAAGTAGGGCTAGGAATCCATGACTGAGGTAATTTATTCTGTAGAGAGGATTTTTCAACCCGGTTGCCAATCTGGTTTGCCTTCCTAGAACACCAGGAAAAACAAGTGACAGCTCCATACCCATAACACGAATATGTGAGATAATGGAAGCACATTCACAAGGAGGTTTGGCTTCTGAGATGCAAAGCAAAATAACCTCTCTTTTTTTTTTTGGGTCTCCTTCAATGTCGATGCTTGATAAGTTCATAACCCTTAGCCAAAACGTTAGCATGACGGACAACCATAGCTTCAGCCTGCATAAATGACGAGGCATGGATTTTCTTGCAAAGCCATCAATAAGATTACCATTCCAATCATGCGAAATCACTGCTATAGAGGCTGTTGAACACCATAGATGCATCACAGTTGATCTTAAAACCACCCATCCTTTTAAAAGGAGCAAGGGCATGACAACACCACGAGGAAAATGTGGAACCCAACAAGGTTAGAACCCACGCTCCTCGACAATCATATGCCTAACAAAGACCCTAAGACTAGACAAAAACAAACTAAGCGTGGCTGGCAAGAGACCAACCAAGCAGTAGAAATAGCTACAAATAGGCCTACAGCCCGTGTCACAAACCAAAGACTAAGACCTATCTCAATATTGCTAACACAAAACCCCTGATGAAACACGCTCCACCTGCATATCAGATTACAATAAAACAAACAGCAGCAACATTTGTTTTGCAACTGCATGATCAGGAGATGAATACCATTACCAAGCGTCAGCAAAACTCAGCATATTAACAAAACATATGTACACCATCAAACTTCTTATCATCCCCATCAAACCACTTCTATGTCCTTACATAAAAAAATCCATATGAAAAAAACCCTATGGGCCCATTCATAACCATTTGAAATCAAGTACAGCAAACATAACCGTGAACCATCACTCAGCAGCCTCAGCATCACCAGAGCCCAACCATCACATTACCTTAGGAGCATCAGCAAGACCCACCAAAAACTGCAGCCTCGATTAAAAAAAAAAAAGAAAACCTTGTATTTCAATCCATCTCGTCAAAACGCGACATGGTCTGCAAATTTCCAAATATCAGGACCGGCACCGGAACCATCTTCAGTCGCAAAAAAAAAAAGAAGAAGAAGAAGAAGAAGAAGAAGCAAGCAGCAGCACAGTAAAGTCTTCCATCTTCAGCACTGCTAATGATTCATCCCTGCCAACCCCTGCAGAAATAACTGAGAGCCAGTTATCTGACAAAAACCATACATCAAACCTCTCATACCACGTCTGAGCAAGAAGACCGATCCCTTACAACACCAACTTCCTTTTCCCAGCAGATTTAGTCTTGGTTGGTCCGACACCTGATGATTCTGCACAAAGTGTGCTGGCTAGACATTCAAGACCAACTTGGGCTACGAGACCCCAAGTCAGCTTTTCATTCCATCACCTTTACTTCAAACTGTCTATTGAGTGCTTGAAAATGAAACATATTGTGATTGACAGATATGCTGAAAAAACAGATGCCAGATTTTGCAAAATTGACCGATTGCCCTGAAGCATGTCCATAGGTGTTGATGATCTCCATCATCCACATTCACCCGCATCGGCCTCAAGTAAAAGCATAACATCGTCTACGAAGAAGAGATGTGAGAGAGTGAGACAAGTACATTTAATCTTGATACCAAAGAGGGATCTGTTGTGGACACCATTTAAGACCATCTTTAAGAGAATCTACCATGATCAAGAAAAGTATGGGGAGAGCAGGCCTGAGACCCTTAGAAATAACGGAAGCCTTCTTTTCACGGTTCACACATATTAAAAAAGAGACAGTTTAACAAAGCAAGCTATACAACACAAGACACTCCCCGTAGTCCAACTACTTGGCTCCAAAAAGATTGGAATTTATGACTTATTTCATCATTGATTAAGCTGACTACACCCCCAATGTAAACATCAATTCCACACTTTCGCATTGAATTATTTAGAACAAATTCTTTCAGCAGTTGTGTAAGATAATCGCTCAAAGATTAAGCATGAAATGAACCACCAAAGT
This sequence comes from Vaccinium darrowii, assembly GCA_020921065.1. NCBI lineage: Eukaryota > Viridiplantae > Streptophyta > Magnoliopsida > Ericales > Ericaceae > Vaccinium > Vaccinium darrowii. The sequence goes on along the minus strand of CM037152.1, from coordinate 51,122,671 downwards.
CAAAGCTAATGTAATCAAAATTCCTTACATCCGTCCAACATGATCCATATTTTAACCTTGTAACATAATACTGAAACTATTAAAATATAAAAACAGTTTAAGCTAGTCAAAAAAAAAAAAAAAATAGGAATGGGAAAAACATCAAAAGAAAGATAAGTTAGGGCTGGCTAAAATGTGACTTTCGCTGTTGTTAGGACTCATGGTTTGGCAGAAGATTTTGTCCATTTTCAACAGTCATCTCATCAACCAACGGTGCCACATTTGATTTGCTGACCTCCGTTACTTGATTCTCACAATCTCCATTAGGTTTTTCCGCCTTGTGGAGAAAGATCCCTGCCGAAGTACACAAATATAACACTTAATTTGCAAAATAGTGATTCCCTGTACAAATTGTTTAGATTGTGGAAAAGTAAAGGGGTTTGAGTAAAAAAAAAATTGAATCAAAGGGGTCAAATTAACAAGCCACCACCCCTTTGGGTGCAGCATGCAAGAATCCATTCAGCAAAAATTGATGGATCTTTAGGAATGTGTTGATTTTAATGAATTATGATTCAAGGAAGTAGTAGTCACAACAACATTTCCTATAAACCAAAATATGGCAGCCAGAAACAGAATTGCTGTCAAAATCAAAGTAGTCTTCCTCCAGTATTTAAGGTAATCCTGAGGAATGAACCAAAATAAGGTCATCCAGTAACAAATCCAGGCACGATTAATTAGAGAAATTGAGCAAAACTAAAGAATGCAAGATTAGAGAATAATATGTCTCAAGAAACAGAGTTAAAAGTAACAACTTTATTCATAATTTAGCAACCAGTGATCAAATTAATATTCCGTTCTCCACCCATGATCCTCAGAGACTATGTCGTGCTTTTCTTTATAATTTATATGCATCCTCTGCAGTACTACCGACAAAGAATTCTACACTTGCATCAGTGGTTATGAGTGTACATGTTTAAACTATTAGCTGTATCTAATCTTAATACTTTAAAATGATTCAGTCTCGATAAGTGGTGGTTTCGAAACCAATTCATGTTGATCTCGTTTTCTAAATATTATCCATTGCCAATAAACTCAGTACTTGACAGCTTAAAGTAAGTTTTTGAGGTAGAAATCAAGATCAAGCAATGGGTACCGATGGTTTAGCAAAGCAGAATGCAACCCACGGAGGGTTAGGATACAAACCTGGAGAACCCCAACAAGTGGAGGAGCAGGCAAATCGCCAAATAGGTCCATCACAACTGCAGACATGGCCATTGCAATTGGTCTCATACTAGGTTGCACACAATGTAGACATATGACATTCACAGGAGTCTGCAACAACAGATGTATCAAATGTTATCGCAATTATACAGACTTATAAGCACGCAATTGACATCCAACAGAAGATAAAACACTAGTGAGAATGTCCCTTACAGAAGTGCTGAATAGAAGTACTTCACCAACGGTGAAGAGAGCAACGAAAGCATATACGCTTTTAAAACAAAAAGATGAAAAGCACAAAGCAGCTCCCGCAAACGTTGCTATAGAGAGAAGCTGCAAAAAATGAAAAAAAAATACTTGAATGGGACACAGTAAGAAAGAATAGACCACAAACCAAAACTAAGATAGCAAGGAATTTTTACCTTGAAAGCATTGGTGATTGGATTCGTCCTTTTACCAAGGATTGCATTCACCATTTTACCAAGGAAAGCGTTGGTGATTGTATTCTTCATTTTATCGAGAACAAAGCCTCCAGCTAATGTTCCCAATATTCCACACACCATTGTCACCCCACCAAAAACCATATCTGCATTTTTCTGCCAAAAGACCCATATAATAACCAAAATAGTGAAGTAATGTAATGTTTCTACCTATTCAAATATATCCAATAAACAAAAACATATCACAAAGAAGCCTTTGTTAAAATTTACCATCTGATATATGCTATAACCAGCTTTGGGTCCCCAATATGAATATGCACCTAGGACGAAATTGTAAGCTATGTTTCCTGCAAGCATTCATTGACAAATTAGCATGTTGATATGTAGAATAAACAAATTAGCCATCAAAACGCATCTAAGATTAACATAAAACTAGCATGAAAGCTTGCAGTTAAGCAAGGTAAGGTGTAGTGAAAGTTATTACCTAGAACATTCACGACGTAAACATTGTTAAGCAAAAGAACTTCCATGTGTTTCCAAAATCTTGACAAACTGCAACAACAAACGAAAAAGTTTAAACCAAATCAAATGGATATTCCTTTCTTTTACTGAGATTGCACAGATATCCCATAACTCCTAAAATATAAAATGGCAATTGCTTTGAATAACAGAAAGAGTATCAGGAGGAGAGCCCTCACTTGGATGGTCCTTTTGATCCTTGATCTACGAATTCTTCCTCTACGGGTAGCTTGCCACCATCTTTTTGAGATGAGTCATCTGCATTTGACCAAAAATATTCAATGAATTTTTATCGGAAAGAAAGAAAACCTACAATATTAGTCCATGTACAAGAACGAAAAAGCTGCAATTCCAGCTATTTTTGCCTTACCTTTCAAGCAAAGTGAAAGGAGTTAGGCTTTTCAATGAATTCGACTATAATCCCAATTTGGTCAGTTGAAAATAATGAACAAATATCATCATCTTTCAACTTTCCAACTATAATTTGAATGAATTTCTCAAGTTTTTGTTTATTCTTATTGAACTAACTGCAAATTTGAATCCAATTTGTGTTGTTTTTTTTTTTTTTTTTGAACTGATTGGACCCTTCTAAGGCTCTAATAGTTGAAATCCAAAAACAGAAAGCATGTCCCTACAATGTGCATTTATTTTTGGTCTTTTAAATAACACAGTAAGTCATATAGTAATTTTTTTATCGTAGCAAGTCATATCATCGGAACTACAACTTCTGAATGGAAGGTTTCCAATTGTCATAACATTGAGTCTTCTTCGAGTCCATCACAAGGACTTATAAGTTATAAGCAACACTAATTCAAGCTACTTTCAAAAACTTTGGAGTCGAACTACATTGCATTCTAGTCGTCTGCTTGCAAAGGAAAATTTTGATGACCAATTATTTGTCATGAACAATGTACCTTATAGGAGTGAACACTCGCCATGTAACATGTTTTGCTTTGGAGACGCTCGCCATGTCTGTCGTTTCCTGCGGAACAGAGTGCTCTGTTTCAGCTTCTTCCGGCTTTTGCGGTACTAGTTCCCCCATAATCGTACGTCGAAATTCTTTCGAGCTCCTCTGCCTTTGTTCAGTTGTTTGCAACAAAGACAGAGAGATGGTTTTAACGTCAAGCCATGCAGTGGTCTATATATAGTACGTTTTTTTGCAGAGGGAGAGTTTCTTATTCTTTGAGTTGGGCTGTATCATGTGAGAATTTGTCACACCGTGTCCTTTTCTAACACAGATAGTAATAAAGGAATACCATGGAGTGTCTATTTCACTAATGTTCTACTCAGATTATAATACCGAAACGGGGTGCTCTGCACGGTGTTGTGCACTCCTTGACCGTCCGATAGTGTTTTGGACAGCTCGTATGTGCCTTGATTTTTTACCGGTAAAAATAAATCAAATTAAATTAAACTTGCCGAATGCATCCGGGCTGTCCAAAAATAAAATAAATCAAAATTGTTGATTTTGGTCGGATTTCGATGCAATTTTTAAACTGTTCGTATCTTTCATTCTATAACTTGTTTTATTCTGTAACGTGCTTTATGTGCAATATGAATCTTATTTGATAGATCTCAATTAGTTCTATTGTACAAAAAAATTTAAAATCTCTAATAATATTATAAATTGAATAGACAGGAAGAATTTTAAAAATTCCATCGAAATCCAAACAAGACCAACAATTTGGGACAGGGGAGTATTTGTTTAGGTATTCTTTAATATTGACATCTTGGTAATGTTTCCTTTTTTATTATCCAACTGAAGATATAAACTATATTTGGTCATAAGTTTTTGACCCCACTCCTCAAAATTTCTGGCTCCACCCTTTCCCTCCGTCCCATCTGTTACAATAAATTGTGAACATACATTCAAGTCTAACAGGAGTATGAACTGTATTTGGAAGCAGCAGCTGAAGAAACTAATATTACATTGCATTGTTTATGAATTCTACAAATTTCGATAGTGAGTTAATCTATAACAAAATCGCAGGGGATAAATGAGAAACATGTTAGGTCGTATAGTTCCATTCCACCATCAATACGTCGTGTTTGGCCTTGGGTACTCTTCCATGTTTCGGTCTAAGGTCCCAAAGCATGATAGATTTCGCGACTAATTTCAGACTCATAATGATTGATCAGACATCACTGCCAATATACATTATGTCTTCTTTGGATATATGCATCTTGCCTTTGTCTCGTCTACCATTTCCACGTGTCTGCCCAGGTTGCCCTCGCTGCAACACACATGCTCACAAGAAGTCAAAACATATACAAACATATACATACAGACTTCTTCCCACATCATATGGAGTCTGTCTATAATTTGAGTAGAGTGTTCAAGGATGTAATGCTTACCTTCCTCAATACGAATGACAGATATAGATAAGCTACTTCCCACTCATCTGGCGATAATGTACCTGGATATTGAAAAAGCAAAACCAGTAATACGTGTTTCAAGTCTCGAGTATGGCTTATTAAACTGGTAAACCTGGTGTACGATAGAAAAACCCAAAAAAAGGAAGGGTCATGCTAACGGGTGCCATAGTGCACCCGTTAAGGGTACAAAAAGTACATTTTGTGGGTCCCACTTATACAAAAAAAAGTACACTTTAAAAGTACACTTAAAGATGTACTTTAAAGTACAAGTGTACTTTTAAAGTGTACTTTTTTGTACTCTTAACGGGTGCACTATGGCACCCGTTAGCATTTCCCAAAAAACGAAATAAGGGAACTCAGTATTAAAATGGGTTATTACTCCTTAGTTTCCAAAACTTGACAGGATTCCCAGCAACATATAGCGACCGAGAATCTCAAGATACTGGAAGAAGGAAAAGGAAAAAGATGAGGAACGAAAAAGAAGAAAAGGTCAACTAACTCTGGTCTTGTTTTCCATCACCCAAGGCCCCAAGTCTCCGCATTAGCTCAACAAATTCTTGTCTCTTCAAGTATTCATCCACAAATTCATGCGAGTTTTTCACTAAAACTAGCTCCAAATCATACTGCGCACATCCCAAACAAGCAAGGTCAAAAAATTTACCATGCAGATATTTTAATGCCTACAATTCACAGACAGCATCTCCAGTGAGTCTTTCAAAGAGAAGTACATCGAGAAAAGATCTAAAGAGTATGTTGTAATGATAAAAATGGAGCATTATAACAAAATTTTCAGCTGTCACCAATCCTCGGTATAGCCATTTTCCAACTGCCATTTCCTTGTTTAAAGACGAGATGAACCATTTTTCAGAAGACAAAAGGAATAGACAAGCATACATGAACCAGTGGTGAATTATGTTCAGCAGCTTAGTCAGGAGGCGAAGAAATGTAGCAAACAAATTTATACCTCTTCTGCCAATGCTTTGAAGATGTGAAATGGAACAATCCATTCCGGGCAATCAACAGCATCCTACAAAAAAGGTTCTATGTTTTAACGTATTGTAGAACAACTAAACATATGTCCAAACTTAGTGTTGCAATTAAGATGAATGGTCGAATGACAATAATACCATGCGAGAATTACATGGAGAACCTAGAGATCTCGCAATAGAGTTGCAGACTAAAAAAATTTCTAGCGCTCTTTTTGTCTTCCAAAAGCGACCAATCCAGTCACAGACTGAGTAGGGGTACACAGAAAGTGGTAGAGCATTGCTCGTTATCGGCTATAGCATGGTTGAATGTAAAAGCCACTTTAGGACAACAACACACATCCGCAGTTTATCGTAATCTTTCTTAAATCTCACTTTAGGACAACAACACACATCCACAAGTTTATCGCAATCTTTCTTAAATCTAGCCTTGAGAGCGGATAGCGCAAGACAAGTCAAGCAAGTAGGTATGTAAACCCTATTTAAGGAAACATAACCAATTTAGGAGGAAGAGATCAGAGAAGAGAATGTGAGGGAATGGTACCTCAAGGTGGAACTTGTACTTTATACCAAAGGGACTTGAAGCCTTAAATTTCTGGTCCAGGAAACAAAGAATAATAACATCATATGTAGTACCCAACAGTAGAAAATGAAAATGGCAATTTACTAACACCACCAAATGCCATATAGCTACATTATGAGAAAATCACCTTGTCAGAAAATTCTTCATCAAAACGTATCCAGTAAACACTATTACCAAAAACCAGTCCTTCAGCTGCATATTCACAATAAAAGTACAATCCATTATACATTGCAACTTGGTTTACCATGCCCAGCCCAGCAATTTCAATGCTTATAATCCAGAAATTAACTGAAGGTTTTTTGTCTACACATGCATATTATTCTGTTCCAAGAACAAAAAGTTCAAAAGCAATACACATCTTCAAAATCGACAACAATTATTAATGCTATCGTCACGTCTATTGGGGCTTCTTTTACAGGTCAGAAGTAACTCTCTCTCCAATTAAAGAAAAAGTTCATATCATGCTTTATAGTCCAAAGAAACAAAGAGGAGTGACATATTAAGTCCAACTGCAGAGAACTGCCAACAATTCACAATATACCCCTCTCTAGCTTTAGATGCTTCATGCAGTAAAAACCAGAAGGAAAAAGAGAAAACCAGAACAATAATAAGACCTTCTCTTAGTTTTCTGATGATAACATTGGCATCAGGCATAGTTCCTATAAAAATGCCTCCTGGACGAAGCAATGCTGAAACATTGGCCAAGGCCCGACGTGCACGTGCTTCAGTAGACCATGAGTAATGCATGGCAAACTGCAAAATTTGAAGTTCTCTCATAAATCTACTGAAGGCCAAATAACCATCGATAATCATGAAAGTCAAGCAATAAAAAAATGCATAACTTGCATAACTGACTATAGATATGGCATGTATTTCCAAGCACAAGCAAACACAGGGAAACAGATTTATCAAATCGTTTGCAGAGAGATCATTTCCTGATTATTCCTTGGGTAAAAGAAAAGGTACAACCCCAGAAGGAAACAAACAAAATCAAGACTGGCTACACCAAAAAGACAAAATATAAACATTAACAACAAGAATAAGTCTACACAATTAGCTGTTCAGTTATCCTACTTATAGAGAGAGGAAAAAACTTCAGTTTATCTAACGTAACATCAAAAGAATCACTCACCTGGCAACTACAGATATCAAATGGTGCATCTTCTTCCAAAACTTTGTCCAAACTGATCTGCCAACCAGAGAAAAATATCAGAAACGAGAACTACATTATTCTCCCTTCCTCTTTCACAAAGAGGATTTCGGACTAGTACCAAGGTGCTGGTTCAGCAGTTATTTAGGTCAAAAGTAATTTCCAAAGTTCAAGCTTGAAAATTTTGTTAATTAATATCCCAAACGCTCAGCTGAGCTGTTCGTATCATGAAGTAGCACAAAGTTACCTCAAAACAATCTCCACACATAAGACGTGCAGGGAATGTGAACTTTTTACGACGTTGATGATGTTCTGCATCACCATTGTAGCGTGTACGGCAATCTTCTATCTGTTCACAATTGTTGAACATGATGTGTCATTTATGAGTAAAATTGATGTACATGGTTGGGTTGAAGGCTCATTCAATACTTCCTCACAAATATAACAAAAGATGACAGAACATATATTCCCGCGAACAAGTTATTAAAACTAATACTATTTGTGCAAATTACCACAAGACAAATGTGAACTTTTTCGAAGACGATGGTATTATAACAATTTCATGTTTAAGTTTTTTTCCTGTCAGTAATTGGCCAGCTAAAAACTGGCTTATACAAGAAAAGAGACAAGTAGCTAGTAATTCACGGCCAATGAAAGCTTCCACATTTCCACCTCACACTGAACCCCAAAGAGCGCACAGGTCCAACTTGGTTAAATTTAAAACTAATAATAAGCTTCAGGGAAAACTATGGTTCATATTCATAGATAAACAAAGATATTTAGTGAGATCAATTTGCATGCATACATTTTGTCCGCTGTCCACGCAAGCAGAGTAACAAAAGAAAAAACAGGCATCGAAATTTGATTACTTACCGAGCCGTCAGCAATATCAATGCCAACATAATATCCAATATTTGCTTTGTCCCATTTGATTAGATCTCCACCCTAACAAATGTTTAAGAAATCCAAGGGACGTGATTTCAACTATGCGCACAAAAACACACCTAGATAGCTAAATATCAACTAGGATTTTTACAATGTAAGAGACTTATGGTACCTTGCCACAAGCAAGATCAAGAACTGCATCTCCGCGGTGTGCATACAATTGAATTAGGACACTTTTAATCTGTTTACCGAAGCAGAAATAGAGCAGTTTTAATTGATAATAAATCAATCCATCATTGTTTCCGAAGAGAAAACTGTGTTCCACAAGATTGTAAGCAATACCCAGTTGTTAAGTTTCTTCAAATGAATAATAGGACTAGCTTCTCGCTCTTCAAGTGTTTGATTCGTCCGTGCACTATAATGGTCGGCCACTTTCCTGGCAAATATCTTCGTACTCTCATCCTCCAAAAACTGTGAATCGCCTGACCATCACACAAGAACATTTTACTACAAAAAAATTGGACACTCTGTTTGGCTGCTAAGAATATGTAGAAAGATCATATCCTGTCAAATTTACACCTTAGCTTACCTGTTTGGAACTTGTGAGAAACAAGAGAAGAGAAAATAGTAACGAAGGAAAGTGGGTAAATCTCTCCTCTTCCTTCACAAACCAAACCGGGGAAGATAAGTTTTTAATTTTTTCCATTCTCTTCCCTTCTTTTCCTCAAGTTCCAAACAAAATCCCTCTTTTGTAAAACATTCCGCATTCTCAATCTCAAGTAACACTATAAACAGACTAACAAAATTATCAAATCCATGTTTTTCCTCAAACCCACAGTCAAAATCACGACTGTTGATGAAAATATCGAGAAATACCATCTGGGTTGTGTCTGAATTTGGATTGAGGCGGTCCGAGAGAGGCCGATGACGAAGATTCTTCGTATCCTCTCTTCATGTCCGAATGGTAACAGAAGGGGCCCCTCTTCACTAACGACGGAAATCTGGGAGTTAAAGGTTGTTAAAGATTGTGGAATAGAAGTGGATCGATTCAATTTGGATCGGATGTTTGGGTTTTGGGTTTGATATTGGAGGGAAAAGTTGGGAGACGAACCCAAGAGGCGCTAGTGTTCGACAGATCTCTCCGTGAGCATGTATATATACATGTACCTTGGTTTCCATCCTGAGCAGGTGAGGTCGATCTCCTCTTGTTCTATTCACAATTTTGGCCCACCTCTCACATAGGAGTAATTCATTGTAATTTGTTGCTCTTTTTTTTTTTTATAGGAAGAATAAGAAGTATACATTAACAAAAAAAAAAAAGGAGATTACAAATAGGGGTGGGCATATTGGTAGATCGTGTCGTGCCGTGACCTGTTTAGTTTTTTGTATTATCGTGTCTTGTCATATTCGTATTTTGTGTCAGAAATAACAGATCCTAACCCGCTATCTGAGTCGGGTTTGTGTCGGGTTATTGTGTTTTTCCATAAATTTTTGTGTCGTGTTCGTTGTGCTATTTCATGTTCGTGTCAGAATTTTCTCAGCCCTAACCTGGCCTACTTAACTTTTGTGTTATCGTGTCGTATTCATGTTTCGTGTCAGAAATAGCTGCCGCTATAGTCACGCCCAAAAGGAGTTGCTACGCTCGTTGTCCTTCCCACCCTTTTTCTGTTAAAATAAAATAAAATAAAATAAAATAAAAGATAGAAGAGGAGGGCGGAAAATAAGTATTAGAAAATAGTACGCAATGGACAAAAGTTAGTAAATGAAACATAGTTGAGAGAGAAGAATTCTAGGTAAAATACCATTGCACTGATAGAACTCAGTCTTTTTTTTTTTTTTTTGACAAATAACGCTTAAGCCAACGCCAACGCGAGTCTAGTGCCCAATGGTTACAACATATACGAGAATGCACAAGACCAAGATTCAAGCCTCACTAACTAAAACTAACACTTCTTACCCTTCTACACACGCAAGAAAAAAGGGAAAAAATCACTTAAGCCAGCCAAAAAAAGACTCTGGTCAAGTCATTTTGACACCAACATTCACTCCTAGATATGTGCCTGAGAACCATTCAGCGGTTCTGCTGGCTAAGCTAATAAGAGAGATTTTGAACATGAAAACTTGTTGGACAAGTACTTGCTTGAAAATCGAAACATAAGCTACCGGATCCGGTGCGGTGGACTCCGGCATCATCCATAAGCAAGTGTTTTCTTTTCTTCAGTCCCTTTTCGGGACTTATCCCCTGCGTGGGATCATTATCATCCCTTGTGGGTGCTTACGGATGTTGTTTCTACGATTTCATCCGTGCGATTTTATTTAGGATTTCAGCTTGGTATTCCCTTGGGGTTCTCTACTATTGGATCTGGACAGGATTCTATACCGGCACCAAGTGTTGGTCCTGTAGAATGTGTCTGGGAGCCGGTGGCTAGTAGGGCTCATTTGCTGTGCTCATGTAGAGATTTTCTGACATTGTGATGAAATCTTTTGCCTCCGGGCTTCTTGTAATCCAGATGGCATTCATATCAATGAATCTTGACATATTCACACACACACAAAAAAAGAGATCGAAACGTAATTGGTCTTTACCCAAGGATACCAAATTAGCGACAATTTCCAGCCCAGCCTGCTCATGCCTCCCTTCGCCAAGTATACAAAATGTGGCTGTTCAAAAAAATGTATACCGACTGAGCAACAATTTCTGTCACACTGAGCAACAATTTCTGTCACCACTAGATTCAAAATCTCAATATATTGCGAAAGCTCTTCCACCATAAGTAGCATAGTTGATTTAAGTTTCTTCAACAGAGTAACAGGTGAATAGATGAAGCGGAAAAGCAACACCTTTTATTGAATAAATATTGTCATCGAATTCAATTATCTATACAAATGTGGTTCTGAAACACTTTGATTTCTGATCTCTCAAAAGTTGAACCTATTTCGTAGCCACAATTTCTGAAGAAACAACAAAATCTGAAAATGCTCAAGATTCAATTACATTGATGAGCTATGGTGCAATCTTCAAGCACTAAGCCTTGAGTCAAAACCACCAAAAGCTAAAGCTATCCTATCATTTACGGTGGGGGGGGGGGGGGGGGGGGAACTTCAAGGTCTGTCATTGTTATTAATTACAAAAGGCATTGATGGATCTAACCCAATTTTTCCTTCAGTTGCATCTTCACTGCTGGTTTGAGAACCATTCTGTGTCTCCAATTCTGCATCGCCACTGCTGATTGGAGAACCGTTCTGTCTCTCCAAGTCACAGTATAAAACCCCTTCTCCATATAAATCCTCAGATTGATCGAGCTCACCGTTTTTCAATGATTGATCTACTTTGTCCTGGAACCTTGAGACACGATCTATGTCTGTCTGGTTCACCGTCAGAGAGCTGTCTTCAGATGCTGGTGGGAGTATTCTGGTCCCAACTAAGTCTGCAACTCTTACCTTATCCAACAAAAATCATTCTCCCACGGTAAATGGTCTATCATAGTACAGTTGTATGGCATGTAAAGAAAACAAAAAATACGGTAGCATTATTACATTGTGTGTCTCTCATTTTTACAGCTTATTAGGTTGTTTACTACCAATTCCTGTAAAAGCATAAGCTATCAGAGGGGTAATTCTATGATTTATACCCGTAACACGCCTCCCGTGTATCCAAGCTCTCTCATCCATAAGTGGGCTAAACACGTTCAAGTATATGATGGTTCTTGCTAATCACCGCCTAGTGGAAGGTGGATAATGTGTACATAATGTCATACGAATTTGAGTTTTAATACACATTTCATGGATATCAATACCATTTTCTCGGATAACGATACACTTTTTACAGTTGTCCACCGCCATAATGCCATGCTTCGCATTTTCCTATCCTATTAACTATAAGCTAGGCGGTGAGGTTCGAATACAAGATCTATTCACTAGTTCATCTAAAAGCTTAAGCGCTGAGAGAAGGATAACTTTATAATATATAACATTAACATTGCTCAATATCAAGTGTTATCAATTCACAGGGGCAAAACCAGGATCTCAATCTAGGAGGTGCAAAAACTTAGTTAAAGCATGAGGCATATATCAGAATGCAAGAATAAGATTCCACAACATAAATGCACATAGATAACAAAGATACATATAGATTCCACAACATAAATGCATATAGATTCCACAACAGTATCTCCTGAGGCTCCACAAAGATAATGCATATATGTATACATATAGATGACAAATCTTTTTCATACCTTCAAACCCAGCCATCTATTAAAATTATACTTCTCATTCTCTCAGTTTTTTGTACTTTTAGTTGGTTGGTGCCCACTTGTGGATTGGTACCAAATCATTTCAAAGTTTGTTCGGATAAGACCCAAACGCAAGGTGTTTTCCCATAACGCAAGGTGTTTTCCCATATTAAACGAGATTTGCGGCATATAGAGGAAATCCCAGAAGCTTGATACCATAGTATATGAGTTGGATTGGCATATATTAAAAGCCGAATCACTTAAGTTTGTTCGATTAAGACCAAAAGGCACATACGTGTTTTTTCTTATATTAAACTGGGTTTGGGGCATACAGAGTGGGTGCCAGAAAGCTAGAATATTGCCACTATGATATGTACATATATTATATGTACCTAAGGTGCTATTAGCAAAACTAGCACAAATCACATGTACGTCATTGTCTATGTATTATCACCTGGAATGGCTTCATAACCTCAATTTCTTGTTCCCCGGTTTTGTCGAGCGCTTCTTGGGCTTGTATTTCCATGGAGTTTCGTACCAGATTACTAAGAAAGGTCACATCATCAGACATTACACCAAGGCCTTTCAAAAGCTTAGAGCCAAGCTGTAAACTTGTCTGCAAGAATAAATTTGATGCAGTCAGAGAAGCTAGCAAAAATTTCCACATTGTAGACGTAAAAAGGAGAAACAATTCTATGATACCTCTGCATTCTCAAGAATAGCATCAGTTGCACCAACTTTCTTCAAAGCCAAGAGATGTGCAAGGTCATGAGCTCTGGCATATATGGGGATCTGCTACATACAATTCCACGACGAGATTAACAAACTACAACTAACTTGAATAACATACAAGAAAAAGCGCATAACGCAACTGCAAAACGAATCAATTAATTATTGATACAACATCGAACAGTTTTCCTTCACAAATAATGTATGACAAGTAGCATGAAAGAGTTCAAGGCTTCAAGCACATGTAGGTACGGCCAACAGCTTTTCAGGGGGAAAAAGGGTCGGAGCTTCATAAGCTCTTCTTTTGAAGAGCTGGCAGACCAAGGTCGAGAAGAAGCATAGTAAAAAATTCAAAAGAAATTATCCCAAATGATCGTTATGTTTTAAGGTCTGTCTACCCATTCCATGTTCCAAAGTCTACCCTGCTTGATGTGACACCATACAAAGATAATATACTTCTTTTCACTTCTTCCTCTTCTATTTGGTTAGTAATGTAGTTTCATTAAATCGTTTTTTATTTGGGCTGTTTGAATTTGGTAGGGAAGGATACCGCGGGGAAGGCAAGCCGCAGCCTTTGAACAGCCTCCATTGTCCTCTTCTTCCCTGTGTACATGACCATGATAGCTCTCGGGGAAGAAATACCAGCAGACTGCAGAACGGCGGGACGTGATGCATCACCATAGAGGACTGGAAACCCAAGTTTCCTAGATGCCTGATACAAAAAAACGCACCATCACTTAATAATGTCTTCAATGCATACCAAGCGGAAGGAATAACATGCAATTAGAAGATTTGATTCCACAAATAACTATGCCAAGAAAATAAGAAACTTTGACGGGAAGATAATCGTTCAACCACCAATTGTCCCCAAAACTTGATACTTTAGAAAATGGGGCCAACAACATAAACCAAGAAACCCAACCCAACACCCTCCCTTAGCAACCTCATCTTGCACATTGAGATCCACATTTGAAAGGAGAAAAGCAAAACGGCAATGTGAAGCCATGTATATAATATCACGATAGATCATCAATTATCTCAAAAGCTTAAGCTACTAGAAATTGGGCCCAACAATGTATATTAACCTACCAAACAATCACAAAACTAAAGGGAAAAAAACAAACATGTAGTAGTGTCTTAGAGCACATAGGAACTGCTTCCATCATTAGTTTAACATAAGGAACTGGAATTTCAATGTAACACCTCAAGACAAGGAACATATGATGGTCCACAGAATGGGTTATGTAACCTCTTTATGATCAAATGTTACTGATGTTTCTCAATTTCATATTCCTGATGTTTCTCGATATCAAGAATTCTTTAGTAAAGCAAAATGAATGCAACAAAAAACCAACCTTCACTACTGAGAGATCAATGTCAAAAGCCACATAAGGCCATCCCGCAACATTATCTACTCCAGAAGCCAGTGGTGCCGCCAGGAAATTGGCGAGGACCTGTACTGCAGAAGATTTTAAAACTGGCAAAGAAACCTAGTCTGCTGGATTTTGGAAGTTGTTTATAAACATCGCTCTACCTGGCCCATTTGCCCAAACCCCAGGATAACAACTGGTTCACTAGCATCAAAGTTTACTGTGTCAGCAGCTTTCTGTCACGTTAAGCAAACATAAAGCTGTTAATGAAATAAATCTACAATTAGCACAAAACATATCATAGTGTTAGGTTTATTGGCATTTTCCGGGTTATGTCAAGCCTTTCGGAGTCTGTAATTCGGTTATTGGGGTTTGGGAGTTAGAGTGCTTAAGAGTTGAGTCTAGATGCTCCATTCGTGAATTTCAAGCTTCATGATCAAACCATCGCCAAGACAAGTGCTTCGAAGCTCAATCCAATGAGGTATATTCTTGCATATCATTTGTGCATATTAGGCCATTCAAAATAACATGTTTAAATGTGCATTAAGTTGGCTTAATAATGCTTTATTCGGATCTTACATTTAAAATGAGCTAGGCATTGAGATTTAGCTTTGAGCTTATTGCGTCTACACGCGTCTACACGCGTCTGGCTTTGTCTGTTGAGATTGTGCCAAGTGTCTAAATCCTGACGCTGCGTCTGCACGCGTCTACACGCGTCTGACAGACTCTTTAAGTTGCCACATGTCTTGTTTTAAGTGGCTATCTTCTTGAGCACGAAAATGTGAGCTATAAAAGACATTTTTCACTCATTTTCACACACCCACTTGAGAGAAAATCAGCCCTTTTTAGAGAGAGAAAGTCTCATCTCTTCTCCATCCCTTCTCTCTTTTGTGAACTTGATGTTCTTAATGATTTGAGCTTGCTCTTCTCATCTTTCTTTAATCTAGAGTCTTCCTCTTCATGGATCTACTCTAGGTTGATTTTAGTTTTCAAAAACTTTCATAAAAATCCAATCTGCAAAACAACGATGAATACATCAAATAAACTTCCCAACATCATAGAGATCCTTGTTTTCACCCAAAAAAAATCTACTCAATGCATGTGAAAGACAATCGCATTTGAGAATCACACAGGCCTAATTACAACCAGTGTTCTAGAAAAAGGTCTAGAAGGCCGAGTACTCGCCGCCTAGGTGTTAGAAGGCCCCTCGCCAACTAGCCCCACTAGCCCAGCTGACCCGACTATCCCGACTAATTGCCCGACTAGGCGCCAAGTACTCGGCTTTGGAATCTAGAAGGTGCTCAGCTGCCCTGGGAGCGCCTAGCGAGTTTTAGAACCTTGATTACAACCACTGATAATGTAGTTTACCTATATGTTCTAAGCAGTTGCACTTGTGCAATAGCTAAACCTCATATTGTGAGTTGCAAGTACATGTAGGCTGTAGCCAAGGGATAAAAACCCAAAAAGTGCACCACAATTAAAAAGCAGTGTTGGAGATTTATATAAGGGAAATACCTGCATGTCAATAGAAGTACCAGTAGTAACGAAAAATAATCCAAGAAGCAAGCCTCTAAAAGGCCTTATATCGGCTTCAATCTGAGTTCTAAAATTTGTTTCTGCTAATAATGCCCCCGCCAAAAATGCTCCAAGCTGCACAGTGAACCCAAGTTAACAATTACGTGAGTTAATAAACTTGAACAACATCGCTGCAAGCCGTTTTCCATCTTTGAGAAAGAGATATATCACACCGTGTCACTGAAACCCAACTTCTGGGTTAGAAGAGAAGTCCCAGCAACTGTCAGTAGACAGAGAGCAACAAAAGCTTCTGAGCTCCTTGCTTCTGCAACCACCTGGGATTCAATTGTTTAGTTTAAATATGAGCTAGGAGATTTTCTTATAGAAATTATCGAATGCAAACCTCAAAAACTCTCCGAAGAAGAAATTTTCCTCCAAGTGAAAGCAGACCTAATCCACCTAACGCCTTCAGACTTTCTTTAACAAGCATTGGCAAAACACTCTCCCCCACCAAGTTCTGCAGAAAAAGACAGGCCAAAATATAGAAACAATGTGTAAAGAAACATCAATAAATACTCGACTGTAAGGCAAGAAGCACCAATAAACCAAACTATTGCTACATTGACAGTAAAAGTGGAGTCCAATTTAGTTAATGAAACCAACTCATTTTAAACTTAGACTTCAATGTCAGGAAACTAGAACTTGAGAATGTTAGGGTGCAATGTCCCTCCATCCCAAATTTCTTGTCCACTTTTACAATTCACAACACCTCAAAAAAGTGATCATATTTTTAAATATATAATGCTATGTATGCAATATGGATCTTGTTTGATAGTTCTTGATTAGTTGTATAGAAAAAAGTTTTTGAAATCATAAAAAACATTATAGATCGAAAAATATAAGCAATTGAAAAATCGTATGCATAACTGAGATGAGATGCCTGCTACTCATGGCATGGTTAGGAAAGAAACCGGGCTAGACCTTCAACCCATCAGCCAAAGCAGATAAACCTTTATCATGCTTTCATCAATGGGTTCTAATCTTAGCAGTGGATTTGAAAGAATAGGGACCCATGTGGCTCTTTTTGAAGCAGAAATGCATCTAATCGTCCACCTAACTAAGAAAACTTAGAAGGAATTTAATCACCGGGAGCCTGACAAGCTATAGTTCTACACACTAAGATACCTATAAAGCTATAATACACAACAAAACATATTCCAATAGGATAACCTGTCCCCAAAATCAGCTATCAGAGAAGGCATTGACAAGTTTTGCATTGAAACAAAGAAGAGTCATGTGGAGGACTAACAACCCATACGACAGGAAAGGAGGTGGATACTTCATGCTGAAATATTCATTCAGCAACAGTTATAAGGAAGACCTATGAAGCACCGACACTTCTACAAGTCACCATATCCATGTGCCGGACACGGGGACACGCCAAGTGTCGTGTCCGTTATTTTTTTTGAATTTTTTTAGGGGACACGGCAGGGGCCAATTTGTAATTTTTAAATTTTAGTCAGGGGTTAAAATGTTATTACTCAAATGTTTGGTTAAAAGGTATAATTAACCCTTCTATAACTATTCCTACAATGCTATTCGGTGATTCAATCACCCTCTCTCTCCCTGCTACAGCCCGTCTGGTTGCCTATATCTTTATATACATCCCACAAATATATGCGTGCGTGTGTATATATGTAATTATATCAGTGTGTATGTATATATATTTGACATATGAGGAAAATACAGAGATAACAGATTATATTACTGCCTTAATGCATATATGTGATATGAATTATAAGTTGTTTAGTGTTTACATTTTGCAATTTAAGCATGCGAAAAAAAATATATATATATATATATATACACCGAAAACTTCTAGTCCACACCTCCCGAAAATAAGAAAAAAATGATTTTTTTTGTGTTGCAAATTATTTTTGGAAAATCCGATCCGTCCAATGTGTTCAGAAGGTGTTTTCAACGGTCCACGCAAGAAATCTTCAAAAAAAATACCGGGAAGGGCTTGATCCAAGTAGTTTTCGCAAAAAATGCAAATATATATTTTTTGTGAAAACTGCTTGGATCAAGCCCTTCCCGGTATTTTTTTTTTTGAAGATTTCTCACGTGGACCCTTGAAAACACCTTCTGAACACATTGGACGGATCGGATCGTCAAAAAAATGTTTGGATCATGAGGTCCGGAAACGGGATTCCCGTTTTAGAAGCCCTCAATATATATATATATATATATGGATCCCGTTCTACTAAGGACTCCCTCAAACTCGTAATTTGCGGACCTCATGGATCGGGGTCGAATCTCGACGATCCGAGCCGCTCAATGTGTTTAAAACATGATTTTAAGGGTCACCGCGAGGATTTGTCCAAAAAAAATACTCGGAAGGGCTTCATTCGAGCATTTTTCAATAAATTATATATATACGGTTATTATGAAAAACTGCTCGGATGAAGCCCTTTCGGGTATTTTTTTTTTTTTTGGTTATTCCTCGCGTTGGTCATGGAAAACATGTTTTAAACACATTGAGTGATTCGGATCGTCGAAATTTGGTCCGGAAAATCAAAAAAGGGGTGGTCCTCACGAAGGAGATCTTTGAGGGAGTCCTCAATAGAACATCTTCCTCTATATATATATATATATATATATATATATATATATATTGCCGTGTCCCCCGCAATGTCCGTGTTCATTTTTTTAGAATTGCCGTGTCCATATCTATGTCCGTGCTACATAGAGGAAGACCCTACATACTGATAGAGATGCACCATTGTTCTTCTTTCACTACCATAACTACAGTGATTGCACCATAGAAACTCTATGTTATCCAGATCATCAAATGACCTTAACGAAAAGTGAAACATATGCATTGTTTTTCCTATGTCTTAGTAAGTCTTCATAATCAGACAAACACAAATATGTGGAAAGGACTAAAATCTCAGTTAAGAAATGTGCAAGTTCTTTTGTTTTATGCAAGATAATTGATAGAAAGCTCTTTTGCAACGGGAGTTATAGGGACAATGAAATACCAACAAGTACCACTTGAAAAGGAGAAGAAGAGTTGGTCTGCCACTAAAGCAAAACTCTACAATCCCCAAAGTAAGCACATCATATTTTCCCCTGATATTAACAAACTAACTGTATCTTTTATAGCCATACCTGGCTCTCCAGCACCGGAAGTATGACCAAGAGAGGAACAACTGCTATGTCCTGCAAATATCAATCATCAGGTATCCAGAAATATTATTGACTTGATACTTTCAATGAACTTTGCATGCCAGCCCTAGCTAATACAGAAACAGAAAGAGGAAAAGCAACAGCATCACCAATGAATTGAAAGAAATCATAAAGATATATCCAAGAACACCAAAATCCAGAAGAACCTGCAATAGAAGGATCCCCAACGTTGCTGAGCCAAACCTAGTTGGAAGCTCACCCTTTTCTGCAAGAAGCTATATACTACACAATGTAAGCATGAAATAGCTACATAATATTTTATTGCTACAAGTTAGCGAGGACTAGGATATGAATGGAAAACAAACAAGTACTACATGTAAGTTCAACTTAATGGAGCAGGACGACTCCTTCCTTCCCACTTGGACAGATAATTGGAGTTTAAGATAAAAATAATAAAAGGGACTCTAAAACACATAAGAAAAAAGAATAATACAGTTGAGAAGAATGATGCTGAAAGGTTGACAACAACAACAGAGTAGCCTGGGGTGAATTGGTGGGAAGGCTGTCTTGCCGTCTAGGAAGTTAGGCTGGCAAACTCTAACCAACTTACAAGTCCACCGACTGACGTTAATCTATCAATAATAAATTACCTGCAGAACAAAAGCTGAAGAAGACAATGAGAGAGCAGCACCAATCACTATTGCCTCATCAATGCTTCTGATGTTCACCTAAATCAATGGCAGCCAGACACTAATAAGGTAATTGAGGAGTTACAAAAAACACAAGCAAGATAGTGTTCCAGCTATTCAGGTATTTTATAATTGAAAGAGGTGAAAATTTCGGTTGCCAAGTCAGAAAATCCAGTTACTGAGTATTCGAAAGTCATCTCTCGGCAGAACAAATCAGTTGAAACCACTTGTTTCATTTAAATAGAGATGCCAAATTTCCAACAAAAAAACGTGGCAGGAGCAGCAGGTACAACAGTTGCAGTGCACTTCAATAATGGACGCTGATAAAATAAAATGCCTCACCAAATCAGGCCTTGAGTTAAAAAGGAACTGCAATATTCTTGTTCCAATAGCCCCATTGGGGGGAAGCTCAAACGCTGTGAAAGCAAGAGTGGAAAGGACAACCTACAACGATACAAAGGCAAAACAGTCAACACATACAAAATTTACAGGATCATCAATATTTCTGTAGAAGAGCTACTAGTTGAGTTGATTTTGATAGAAGACCTCAAGTTTCACCCTTCTGTAGAAGAGCTACTGATAACATAAAACTACACATTCTTAGATAGTGATTCATTTGCCTACACCATAAAATCGAGAATCCGAACATAGCCCATCAAATAATTACCTGAGTCAGTCCCATGCCAAAGGCAAATTTTGCAAGAGCTTTCAAGCGTGCAAGCGAAAGCTCCAAACCCATCTCAAACAGCTGCAAAGGACAAACCACGCACAAAGCGCATATGTTTAAGTTCATAAAAACCACGCGACGCATCAACTAAATAAAATAAGGGAATCATAAGAACAAACTCTCCAATAAATTGCAACAGACATGGAACATAAAAAACTTCCATTTCTACAGAATCAGATATGTAAACTTTTTGTGTGATGCCATGACTTTTACCGAGAGGGATGATTGGGACAATGATTGAAACAATGTTTGATTAAGCAGTCCCCCTGCTGATGCACCGAATGTTAATGCGCAATACCATATATGTACAAAAAGCTGCATAGGATTTTCTTGGTTTGAAGACAAGAGGTTGTCATCTAATCTAAATCCAGAATCAGAAGTGACGCACTAGCTGCTGCGCTCGATATGTGTTTGACATCTACCTTTTACCATAAAATACAGATACCAAAAAGAAAGGATAAAAAGAAATATCTCAGGCTACCAAGCTATTTATCCCAGGTATGGCTAGGACCTAGGGAGGGTCAAAGGGGCCACCACATAGCATAGAAGCTATTGTCATTCCATCAAAGGAGAGAGAGGATGAAAGGGGAAGGGGGGTCATTTGCTTACCAAGAAGAGGATTCCCCATTCAGATAGAACTTTAACATCTGTAAGATTCCTTATCAGGCCGAATTGATTGAGCACAACTCCGGCAAAGAAGAAACCAAGTATCTGAAACATTGGCCAAAGGACATTATCTCATGTTAAGAAGTAATAATCTACCAAGAATTCCTTAGTACCATGCCCTATAAAAGGTTGAGATCAATCAAGTAGACAGGCAGGACCCAAAAAAACAATTCAAATCCCCACATACTAAATATAGTATATATACAACCCTCCTGTTTGTTTGTCAGAATCTTCTGAAGTTAAAGGATCTATGCAAAAATAAAAGATTTGAAGTTCACAAGATTAATTCAAGCATATAGAGAGTCTGTTAGTTAGTTGCACGAAGCGGGAACGGGGGCGGGAGCGAGAGCGGGGGTATGCAGAAGCTCCCTAGGTTGGGAGCGGCAAGGGAGTATGGGTATGCAGAAGCTCCCTAGGTTGGGAGCGGCAAGGGAGTATTTAATAAATTAATATATATTTGAATAAACTTATATATATTTATATGTATTGGACATATATTTTATAGTTGGAAAGGGAGCACGTATGTAAGCATTTTACCTATATAAATATGAGTGAGAAATGACATCTCAATAGATTATTTTATGCCAAATATATGGACTAAACATGTAGATAAGTAGTAAAATATGAGACGAGAAAGAGAGTCCTAAATCTTTCCAACTTCTTTCTTCTTCTTCTTTTTTTTTTTTTTTTTTTTGCTTACATATATTTGGAAAAAGAAGTGAGAATTTCGTCCTTAAGATAGTGTGGAAGCTCCCATCTTGTTTAGGAGCGGGTTCCCGTCTGGACGGGAGCAAGCTCCGGACAGCTCCCATCTCAGGAGCGCGGATTTGAGCTCCCGTCTAGGGAGCGCACCCATTTTAAAAGGATCCTGCAACTAAAGTTTGTTCTGTTATAGTCTCGAATAAACTGTTTTGCTGTTTGAATACGACTTCAATAATCACAACTCCAACAGTGAGCATTAGTAACCAATTAGAACGAAGATGATCACCGGAACAAGCTCACATGCAGACTCTGTCTCGTGTATGCATACCGATTATGCAAGCTAGCATGCAAAGAGAAACTATGTACATGCATCGACACCAATAATTACAAAGAACAAATTACACATGCAGATTATGTCCTTATGTGAGTGCATCGGGTTGTTCTCTGAAAAATTTGCAGTGTGCATCTCAGGCACACCAGAAACAAAAGTAAAAAAGCATAGAAAGTGTGCTTACAGGGCTAGCCTTGATGAACTTGAAGGCCGGTACAACTATAACAGTCACAGCTAATAATGTCAAAGTATCCATACCCAAATCAGTTATGACTTCAACACCATTGTCAACACCATTGGCAACATCAAGTGCTGCATGTACACAGAGTCTATCCTTCATAGCCTTTCTACGATTGGGAAAGTGGAATCCCCTTTCACCAATAACTAAGGAAGGTAACAAAGGTCCGCCTTTGGATACATTTGCAGTGAAGGAAAAGCAGCGACTAATCTTCTGATGGGCAGAAAGAAATGGTGGACACAATCGCCGGTAACGAGGATATGGTGCAGAGAAAATATGTCCAGAAAGATAGGAAAGTGCATGATAATCAGCCCCAACAGTTCTCGTGTGATTGATGATATCATATCCCTGAAAACACATGCGATAAATTAACATCCTGACCATCATTTAATTCCAAGAAACCAGAAATATCAAAGCAATTAATGGTTAATCAAAGGTTTACATATAACATGCTCCTCAGCATGGTGAATCTAGTACAAAAGTAAAACAGTTTGGACAAATTATCCACTAGCCGGGAAACAAGACATCTCTAGCTCATCAAAGAAATAATGACAACAGATGCAAATTCTAACTAGAAACATAACTTCTCCCCTCTGTTCCATATTGTTTGCAATGTACGGGAAACTTCCATTCCTCTTTAGAAGTTTTAATAAGATTTTCATAGTTACCCCTTATTCTGTACCTCTCAAACAGTTTTTACGTCATTTGTGAGGGTTAGCGTTGAAACTTTACACACTTTTCGGTTTTGGGACATCCCAAACTAGAAAGCAAACAAAATGGACGGATGCAGTGATTAAGGTAGGATGATTTTCGCAAGCGTAAACTGCCTGACGTAATGCTCTGCTTGGAAGTTGAGGAACAAAATCAAAGAAAGGAAAACAAATTCTGAAACCAGATTACTTCCCATATAGAACATAAAGACCTTAACTCTGCTGGCACTGATTCACCATGTAATAGTTTTTTTTCTTTTTTTCTTTTATGCTTAAATTACCAATTATTGCACAAACCCATTTTCCTTTTGATTTCCTCTCATTTCCTCATCAGTCAAACGCCAAGAACATGGATTAACTAGGACTAACAAGTGGAAGAATTTACCTTGGGAGCATAGCAGCAGCCACCACCAATAGAGTCTATCATAGTAATGATGTTGGTCATGGCTGTAGAACAACTGAGTTGAGCAAGGTGCAAGGCATTGGTGGTTTCTTTCCTCCAAAAACCCCAAAAACTACAACTGCGTTGACGCTACCAACATAGAATATGTTATTCAGCTTAGATTATAGAATATTAGAATGTCAATATGTTCAAGTCCTATGGGTTTTCAGCTTTTTAGAGAGAGAGAGAGAGGAACTTGTGACCATTTGGATACTTTTACTGGTTTTTTGGGGGGAGAGAGAGAGAGATTTGTGGCCATTTGTCTGGGTGAAGGAGACGTTCTCAAATTCACTGCAGGCATCGGCGAGTCGAATGGATGACTCAGGAGTGGTGATTTTTAAAAGAACGAAGCCCACGAGTGGTGATCAAAAAAGAAGCCCACGAGTGGCTTACGTGGCGGATAACGCGCCAAGCTGAATCCTTAACTCAATTCGGATCGGGTCTGACTCGGTTCCGGTCAGTCCAGTTCCTTGAACATTTTTTGAAGTGCGAGGTTTTTTTTTTTTTTTTTTTAAACTGAGATTTGAAACCAAATCTTGAACAAGCTATTTTTAACTTTGATCCAAAAAAAAAGAAAGAAGAAGCTATTTTTAACTTGTTTGAATTACCCGATAATATTAAAAAAATTCCAGCTACTTGAGATCGACTCGTGATTAGCTCAATTGAGATTGGTTATTTTCGTAAACAAGTCAACTTTGAACATATTATCAAAGCTTGTCAAGTTTTCAAACGAAGCTCAAACAATCAACCGTTCAACGTGCTTTCTTTTTGTAGGTTTTTTTTTTAAGGTAAAGACCATCCGAGATATAGACATAAAAGTCAAGTACATGCGTGATCCATGGAAACTACCGGTTCAAAATACAAAAAACTAAAAGGAAAAAAAAAAAACAAAAAAGCAAAACAAAAAAGAAATAGAAAAGCCGTTCAACATCGATATTGGACCCAAACTCTGCTCATGGAGATGGGTGGCTGACGAACCATTCAGGGTCTTGAGCCGCCACAGTCTACACCTCTGTTGCATCGTTGGAGAGATCAGGGAGCGCCAATCGAACCAAAACGACCAGGGTCACCATGCAAGAACCAATACCCAGACCTAGAACTCCAGATCCAAGTCTCCCAAAGTCCGTAAATGATGAAAAAATCGGAAAATCTTCCCTCCCAAAGGAGAGACTCTCAACCGTTCTAGAATATTCATGAGTAGAAATAATGAAAAGGAATGCTGCATTTCATTCCTGCCGGACCGTCATGGGTAGTGCCCCTATGAACACACTGAAGGGAGGACTGCTAAGCTTGGTCAATGCTGTGCATTTTACCACAGTACTAAACCTCTAAGTAAGACATTGTGCATGATATGAGAACGCCTCGATTATTAGGCTACGAGTTCAGTTAGGAGTCCAACCAAGCACAGCCCAAGGTGTACCAAAGCTTGCCCCAGTTCGTCCAAGATTAGTATCAGGTTTGATGAATTTCAGCTCAAGCACACTAAAGTTCTATTTACCAAACTCCGGTTAGCCTCGAGTATAATATTTCGACTGAGTACTTTCATAAATCCCATCAACGGTAACAAGGATATCCCTCGTCTATCTGCATTTGTTTCTTGATGACCAGAAATTGGATCAGGATAATTCCTGAAAAAGAAATTCCTCGTATAACTCCTGTGCAGAATGATCAGGATAATTCCTTAAAAATAAATTCCTCGTATAACTCCTGTGCAGAAGAAGGAAGAAGAACTACAAAATACAATAGACCGGGTTTCTAAGAAAATGAATTCGAACCCATAAACAGGAACAGAGTGGCACATTCGAGTATCGGGCTTTATTTCTCCCAAAGCAACATAGTTACCAAGTCTTACAAGCAAAAACTGAAGTCTTGAACAAGACATCACACAAAAAGACTTCAGTAAGAAGGTATCTGGAGGAATGAACTTGAGCGAAATACACGGCCTTCATCCATTTTGCATGGAACATGACCTCGTGGAATTTCAGACCTCGTGCATCTGAGTTTGGCTGAGGAAACACGACAACATTGTTTTTCATAAGCAAATAGAGATAACAGTTTTTTGCCCTCGGCAAAAAGAGATAAAAGTTATTATTGAACAGAATGGATCAAGCACCATGTACGAATGAAAATGAGCTCACATTGCGATTGATTACTCCACGAGGAACCTCGCAGAAAGCCCGGCAGCCACAAAGAAGTTTTCATATTCTCCACTCCTCGGTGCCTGGATACCTGCAGGACCCAAATATGGCAAGATACGAGAATTACATGAAAGAAAGATCACACACTATCATGGGCTTGCCCACATCCAATCTTGACATTCAAAGCAATGGCAATGAAAAATTCTCAAGCCAATCAATTCAATAACCACCTTCAAGAATTATGAGTACTTGTTTAGAAAATCAAACAGTAGTAAACATCAGCGCTTCATCAGGAACGAGTTCATGAAAAACCTTTTGCGGAACTAAGTTATCACGGGATTCATGTAGCTGGAAAGATCTTTGTTGAAATTTAGCATATATTTTGGGCACAACAGTTCCAATGGTTTGTTCTTCCAATGCATATAACTTGGAAAAAAGATCAAAACCCAGAGTAACTGCTTTTCCCTTCTTTCTTTAGTTATTCCTCAACAAATCACAATAGAAACATTTCAGAGCACAACTTTGATTTCAGACATGGCATTGCATGATAAAATTCTCAAGATTTCTCACATCTTCCACCCCCTCTTTGCACTATCTTGCGCCTCAAATCTCAACTTGGCTCGACTTTGTGTTTCTCTTGCAGCATTCCTTTTGATTTTGGCATCTGTATCCTCTATTCCTCTCCTCCTTTTACAAGATGAAGATGGTTTATGTTGTTGCCCACTTGCCCCTCAACTAACAACTTTATCATCCTAAAAACAAAGCACTAGGATATTTTAGCACACTCTCCTAAACCTCCGACGCCTTCAACATCAAAAGCGCACATCTATTACACTTTCAAACAAAGAACACAAAAAATTCTATCCTCCTTTGAATTTGGAACTTTGAATGGTGAAGTTTAAACTTCCAGACCAGGAATCTTGTCTAAGTTTTCATCTGAATCCGAAGAAAGTGGCATGGTTGGAATCTCAGGATCCTAATATGCCTAAGACTCTGAATCCAAAAAGACGTGGTATGGTTGGAATATTAGGATCCCAGTCTACAGAATAGTCAAGCAATTCTGATATCAAGCAATTCTGATATAAGCCCTTCCACCACCAATGAATAGTCCAACAATAAATACTTTCCATGTCCTTTTGTCTTTCCCAAACAGACAATCCTGTATGGTCTCGTCATGAACCTACGTCACAAACTTCAAAGTTTACACGCAATTTATATAGGGTAGTGGAAAGATATCCAAGAGTTGCTGAGAGCTAAATTATTGGGGACACCAAACAACTGACCCAGGGGTTGAACAATTGAAGTAAGAGGCGGAATGCTATTGACGAGCCTTGAGCTATGTTTTGTGCATGAGGATGGCTTAGGCATTGGATATGGGCAACAACAACCAAAGCAATTAAGACCATAGAATGCTCCAGCAAATAATATGAAAGAAGAGCTACAAGCAATGAAAGGAAATTAAGTTGATTAACAAATGATTCCTATATCTGTTACATCTTGACATAAACGGCAAACAATAAAATCGACCAACAAACAAATCAATGTACCATAAAATGCAAGCATTAGAAGGCAAATCATCTAACCACGAAAAGATGCAGGATTGAAAATGTAATCATCTAATTGAGAAACTCTCAACAAACTAAATCAGCATAAATTCTGTTCCAGGACGATTGCAAAATTTCAACTACTAGGCAACAATGTGCATCCCACATTGCAGGCATAGATGAGAATGAATATAATCAGTACCAAGGATCGCAATCAAACCACGTTCAATAAGCTATTCTTCACAGTATTGCATCAGCTTTTAATATTCTTGACAACATAAGGATCACAACGACTGAAATCAACCCCATGGTTAGCTGTCTATACATCCCTACTGAAGTTATGTATCAAATAGGATTAATCTACCGTTATTGGGCGGACAATAAAGTGTATAGAATCAGAATTCTTACATGTAAGAATTTAACCAGTGAAAACTCTTTCATGTAAGAATTATGATTGCTTTGTATTTTACCGTCCGCCCAATGGGCGGATAATAGAAAGATCCTATCAAATAAGCCATTTCATATTGAATGCATACAGATATGCAAGCCTACTTGAAGCAAAAAATAGCAAACGCAAAATACCAATTACAAATCCCAAGAGATCTTTAATCTTTACAAAAATCAACACGAATTCCTCTGATTCTCTATTTGTTTGGTCAAAACCCAATCATTTTCCTCAGACCAGGAAACAGAACTGATGGGGAAGAAACCGCAGGCTGTGGGGGGGTGTCTTCAACCAGGTGTTCTTCAACCATTTCCTTAACAGACCTTGCAGACAAAGGATGAAAATCTTCACCCCACTCTGAAACAAATCCTTTAACCAAAACCCACTTGTCTTCGTCCTTCATTTCCTTCAATCTCTCTTTCAATTCCTCTGGTCCCAACCCAAGATACTTAGACAACTCACTGAACAAGAGGTGTCTGCTCTTCTTCATGGCCTCCTCTCTCTGGGCCAGTTGAGTGTTTATCTTCTCCACCTCTTTGGCTAACATTTCTGAAGAAAAATCAGAACTTTTGGAAGTTTTGGTGCATGAGAGTTTTGGGGTTTTGGCTCTGCTTCTGAGATGGGTCAAGGGATGGGTTTTGAAGTTTATTGGGTGTGGGAGGATTTGAGGGTAAAAGAGATGAACCCTCAGTGCCATTTGAGGTTTTGGTTGATGGGTTGGCTGTGGTTTGTGGGGAACGATTGATGGGTTGGTTGTGCTTTTGGAGAAATTGAGGTTTTCGATCTACTTGAAATTTTCGGATAGATAGAGAGAGAGAGAGAGAGAGAGAGAGGGGAGTCTTAAGTCTTAACACTCGCTCTAGGGTTTGATGGTGGAGTGGTTCTCCTTTTTCAGGGCACGTGAAGTAGTCTTTTTCAGGAGTAGTAATCTTTCCCATTTTGGCCAAACAAACTAATGAATTTGATGCCAAAGGAAAAAGATATGAGTACACCACATGTACCCCAACTGCACATTACCATGAGGTGGTAAATGAGGAGAAGTCCAATGTGGGACTCATCCAAAAAATAGGTCTCTCCTCCTTTGACACCTGAGAGTGATGTGCATTTGGGGTGCACATACGGTGTACTCATGGCATTATTGGATGCCAAAACACATTGTTTAAAGAAGCAAAATTCTTTTCAAAAAAAAAAAAAAAGAAGCAAAATTTAAATGGTTATTCTATCTTCTTTTTCTTTTTCTTTTTTTTTTGGAAAGAGAGAATTTAAATGGTTATTCTATATTACTCATGGGATTGTGTTTGAGAATCTCCAGCGCTTTATCCGTTTTTTTTTTACTCAAATTGAGTAAAAAATTAATTAAAAACTCAATTTAAGTACGAGCATCTCCAATAATAAAATCTAATTATATTCTGAAAGGACTTTTCAATAATAGCAACATGATAAATAAAAGGAATAAGATTAAGCCTTGGAGAAAAGGCCAATAGATATTAGTCAAGGCTTAGGTTTTTCCCATAATGGGGGTAGAAAAATAGGGAAAATTTATTTTGAGTAGAGAAATGCGTATGTCATTGGAGATGGGGTTTTGCACTTTTCACAAAAAAACGAAGGATTTAAGTGAAAGAATTCTTGCTCTTAACTAAGAGCTTTTTGATCAAACCATAATATTCACTAAGAAAAATTATAAAAATTATTTACAATTCAAATTGAAAATGTTCCAAAATGGACCATTTGGTTTAGCCTCTAAAATTTGGATTAAAACAACTTTTAAAATCCCTATTATCCTGTTGAAAAACAGAGTAAATTGAGTTGCTTCTGATACTGTCACGCCCCGCCCCGCAAACGGCACCCGTGGTGGGCCCGAGTCGGTGCGGCCACGTGGCATTCCAACACAACACTCAATTTCAACTTAATAAACTATTATATTAACAACACAGCGGAAGACTTCTTCACATAAATAAATAGAAATGCCAACGTTAAATCACTAACTCAACAATACCATGCGGTCTACTCAGAAACAACTTTAACAATACATGTGCTCAAAACACTCTCTTAATACAAATCATTAAAAGTACTAGATGACAACATGTCCAAAATTCACTCGACATCAACTACACAACCCAACGCTGACTGGTAGTGGACCCCCTCCACAGCTCCTGCTTCCTAGAAAACCATAAAGGAAATCCAGAGTGTGTGAGACATAGATTTGCTCAATAAAATACAACCAAATCAACATGCCAAAACACAACAACATTATACATCAACTAAATCAACATCCAAAACACAACATCATTATACAACAACTTTCAACGTCCAAAACACAACATCACTATACAACAACTTTCAACATGTATAAACCAATCACATGCAAGTGGCACGTCTGCCACATCCTATGTATCCTAGGTCACTGTGGGAGCACACCCCGCTCGTTGTCACCGGTAGCTAGCCGACACAACATACTCGCGGTGCAACCCAATCCACAGCCCCTTCGCAGATACCATCTTTCACACACAACATACAATGTATCCTAGGTCACTGTGTAACTCAATCCACAGCCCCTTCGCAGATACCATCTTTCACACACATCATACATGCATATCCACAGCTAAAACATCTATTAGCATGATATACATCCATTTTCACAACAACACATCATCATCACTTGACATACATCCGTCTTCACAACAACACATCATCAGCAGCTAAAACATCTATTAGCATAACAACATTCATCTTCACAACAACACGTCATCATCACATAATATACATCCGTCTTTACAACAATACATCATCAACTCAGTTATATGCTATTGAACATGAATATATCAAACACACTCACCTCTGATTCGACTGGAGTATGCCAAACTTACGGTTTCGGCACCTCACGATGACCCGACTTGTCACCTAGCCACAAGCTAAACCATATCAGCATATGATCATCTTTAAACATTAGCACAAATGCTTAAATATGGAAATATAAGGCTACTGTGGAATTAATCCACAGCCAACAACTCCGTGAATCAAACCGTTTGCTACAACACAACACTTAATAGGGACATCCACACACTTGTAAAATCTGTCATAATTAGAATATACATCAAAATCGGCTAAGACTTGGTAAACAACTCTACCACATGCTTAAGTTAATCCCTGATTTTTCATGGATTTTTATAAGCAAAAGAACCAAGTCGAGTTCATGCACAAACTCAGAAATTCAGCACAGCAAACGTATAATCTAGCCAGACAGTCTGTCATATTTTGGCTACAACTTTCTATAGGTTCAAAATTAGGCTGTGAGACCACCACCATTAGAAAGTAGACTTCCAGTACATAGATTTCGATATAAAATTCATCCTAATTGGAGCCCGGATGATGTAGTTACGCTCAATCGAATTTACACAACAAAATCACAAGATTATAAATTCTGCAGAACCTTCTTCACTCAACAATTCATTATAAATCATCTACTCCACCTACACCAACGATTCCAACTCCAAAACATCACTAACTCATCAACACATAAAACCCATAAAAACCCATATCCATTAACCATGCTTAGCTATAACAAACTTCATGAAAAACTCAACTCAAAAGGCTGCCCAGATTTTCAGAATTCCTCAACCAACAACTTCAAATCAAAAACTGCTATTTCCTACAGAAATTTAAGGCACAAGCCCTACATAATCTCGAAGGTATACGAGTCTAGTTTCCAAATCAAAAAGCGGTTTGCAAAACGGATACTCGAGCTATGAGTTATGCCCATTTTTCCAAAGAGTGTCAGTGCTGTCTGCACAGACGCGAACCCGATAGCATCTCGGTAAAACATTTTTCATATTTTCTGTGCTTCTCATAAAATCACGAAAATTTAACACAACACCGAAGACATCCATGGGTAGCTACTGTAAAAATTTCATAAAATTACGAGTTCAGGAACTACATCCGAAAATTCACTCAAAATCATGGCAGATCCGAGTTCATCCACAACCAAGCACCCAAAGCTATCTTGATCACGAATTTTCTGTAAAAGAAATCTCTAAACCTTCCTCCCAACTGTAGAATACCAGATTCTACTACCCAAAAACTACAAAGATTAACAAATTAAGATCAAGAATCAAAACCCTTACCTTGAATTAAGTTTTCCCCAATTTTCCCCTTCTTCTTCTTCTTCTTCTTCTTCTTCTTCTTCTGTCGTCCACCTCTCTCTCACTTCTCTGATTGTGATCAGACCAAAGAAAAGAAAGACTAAATATCCCACCCACTAGCAAAATTATTGGGTGTAGCCAGCCCCACATCTCCAAAACTACTCCCAACCAATGATATTTAAGCATACTCAAACACACTCAAATCCTCGTACTTCTAACGTATAACCATATAACCCCAAACTCCTCCAATTCATTTAAAAAAACATGAACTAAACATTAAATACTCGGGACGGGTATTACAGATATCTGCTATAAAAGTTGGAAAATCATTTTTTTCTCGAAGAGCAATGCTGTTGTGTACGACCCACTCTAAAGTATGTAACATCAGCTATATTGTCTAAATTTTTGAAAAATCATTCTTTGCCCAAGAGCAATGCTGCTCCTCTCATATAAATGTGTGGGGCCCACCCGGAAATATGTGGACTTCACACATTTGTGTAATAAGGAGAAGCACTGTTCCAAGAGCACAAAATAATCTCTTAAACTTTACGGGGCAAAACCAACAAACAAAAAAATAACACAAAATTACGACTGTCCTCACAAAAGTTTTGAATTGTCCCGGCTTCTTGTGCCTCTTGAGGCCAATCTTCCATTGAGAACCCAAAGGCCAAAAGAAAGCTAGACTGAACTACTACTCCCTCCGTTCCAAATTAATAGTCCACTACGAAAAGTCGTGTCATTTTTCAAATCAAAAAATGAAGTATGTCCGTATATCATTTTTCGAATTTTTTTGCACCAAATTAAAGCACTTGACGAGTACTTTAATTCGGTGCGAAAAAATTCAAAAAATGATACCCGGAAGTACTTCATCTTTTGATTTGAAAAATAGCAAGAGAGAGAAAGTGGGGCTCTTAATTAGGAACGGAGGGATTAAACATTAATTTCGTATCTGTTTGATACTTTGTCTTTCATATTTCGGAGTTTTTACTATATGTCAAAAAAAGAAAACATAAATAGAAAATACTAATAAAGTGCATAGATATCCGAGAAAAGTATATTAATTTACGTGAAAGTATATTGATATCCGTGAAATGCTAGTTGGTCATTGTATACATATTATCATCCCCTCCACCTACTGGGTGGAGGTTAGCAAGACCCAACATAAAATAAAATGAAGGAGACCAATTGTAGTTTGTAAACAGGCTCAGATGCTTTCTAAGTTCTCCGGAGCTTCCGAAAGCGAATAAAGCACTAGGAGAATGGGCTGAACCCCGGTTTCTCAGTTGCCCTTTAATATGTCATAATATGACATAGGCTTTTTCTTCGGCTCGGGACAGAGATCCTGGAAATGTCAAGACCATCTTAAATTAGCACTCTACTTGAATAGTAAAATAGCAGTGTGACATTATTATAACGATGACACTGGTTATCTAGAAATCATGCCCTCCAAAATTAGCACAAAGATAATTTGTCACATCGGTCATCGAGAAAATCCATATTTGCCTTTTCTGAGTGAAATAGTAGCATATGACTTTCCCGAGTCTACTTGTGATATGCTTATAGCGCGGATAAGCTGGGAGTAAGGACTGAAAGTGCAGGGACCTTCTTCCTGTTTTTTCGTTTCCCTTGTGTGTTTTTAAGATTTCGATATGCATGAAAAGAGAGCAATGCATACCTCTACTGCAGCTGCCAAACGCAAAATGGAAGCTTCAGCCCATGGACGGCCTATTATTTGTAAACCTATCGGCAGGCCTTGATTATCATACCCAACCTGAACATTGAATGTTGCTGCAGAAGAATGAGAAACTGACTAGAGAAGTTGTTCATAACGAGTTTAAGTCGAACAACAATTCAAATAGTTCTTGTTCCATTTTGAACTTTTGTTCAAATCTCATCAAGTACTTAACATAAAATACCTAATTGGTTTGACATAACGAATCAAATACTCTAATCAAGAACAAAGTGAGAAGGAACGGAAAGCTCCGTTTACGATAACAATGTTGGAAACAGATACCACTGAATTTCCCTATTACTCTCTCAAGTACATGGGATTGGGAAAACACTCTCGAGTCTCAAGTACATGGGATTGTGAAAACATAATAAATCCGATGCAAGGAATAGCAAATGTCACTGGGAAGAAAAGCAACAATTTTACTATGCGAAGTTTTGCTGACTGTAGAATTGACAGGGGCTGAAAAGCCAGAAGCCAGATTTAAGGTTGAACAATTTTTCAGTGCGTGCCAAGGTGAAAAGATGCAAGTAACTTACAGGGACAGATACGGCTGGGAGTCCAAGAAGATTTGGCGCTATGATAAATCGCATGAGATTACCTGCAATAAGACAACATGCATAACCATCTCAGAGGAGAAGAAAAGGTGCGAATCAAAGAGCCCCTATAATAGTATTATAGAAACATGAGACCCGGCTAATTCATCAGCAGGAAATGTTCTACACGTATACAATTAGAAGGAATTTGCCTAACATAACAAAATCTTGTTACCCATAGCATGCAGCAGTAAGACTTCAACATAGTTCAGAATAGATACACTACAAGAGTGACATAAACGAGATCACTCTTGTTCTTAAACACAATTATGAAGGAAAAATTGATGAAGAATGAACATAATGATGACCATTGACCCAACACATTCCAATTAATTTAATAGTAGTATTTGTCAAGATGGTTTCCATGTCAAAAGCCAGCTGGGGTACTGTCACACTGACACACTAATTGACAACTTTGTTACCAGTTATTAGTGTTGTGACGTTAATTTGTACATTAAACTTCCCATTGGAAACCTCCACAAGATACAGGTCTGTATATCAGAAAATCCTGTAACAAAAAACAGCTTGCAGTAATGCATGTGGCCTCTCATCGATAACTGACAAATAAAGACAACGTCGCAGAATTGTAAAATGCGTAAATTCAGTGATGGGCTGATGGCAAAAACAATTCAATAAACTAAAGAAACAGACATAGATATCACGGTGCCAAAGCCTAGAGGCTCAGTGCAATGCAATTAACTAGAAGCAATCAAAATTGATTGGAACAGCTTTCATTTGCATTTAGCCGCCCAACTATTACAGGTAGGAATCAGGACGTTGAAGCCCTATATTGAGTTACAAGTGGGACAAAAAAATTTCCCTTTTGCATCACATGCTCCATACATAAAAGGTTAATGTAGAAGCCAACCATTAGTAAAATAATGATAACCAACTCACCAGTAACTTGCAAATCTGTCTCCCCAACTTTAAGAGCCTCAGGCGGTATTACAGGGGCTGTCATGCTGGTAAATCAAAGAAGCAAAATATAGTACTAAACTAAAAAGGAACAGCCAAAACTGGAGCAGGTAAGGCTTACACGAGGATTGCAGAACTCAGGAACATTAGTTAAAAACTACTTTCTAGAGTTGAACAGGTGAGCTTATCATACCCAGTAGTCGGGGTCACTATGACGTCAACCTTCTTTAAGATCTCCATGTGGTGGTACATTACCCTCCTACTGGAAATAGTACACAACTTTAACAGGTAGTCTGACGTACAACATGGCACAAGTAATCTCATTTAGTTCTATTAGTCCAATCCACATTTTTCCCAATACAATCTCAACAAGAGGATGTTATTGAAGAGTTAAGCATGCTGTGGTGATCTACCAACTGAGTTGTAAAACAAGAAAAAAGACTCAACAAACATGACAAGAAATAACTCTTCCAGTTAAATGTCAAGAAAGTATTACCATATCAGTATGTTCAGATAATATATAACTCAGGTCCCATAATACAGGCCAGGATATCTGTGGGATTGAAAATCACAGCCCTATCGGCGACTATCTACCCTTCCTTTGTGCATCAACCATTAGAGCCCATCATGTTGGTATTATACAGCACGTGAATTTTTTACAGTTGCCCAAGTCCTAACACTTCAGACATCCTTTTCACTACTTACAGATACAACACTATGACCCAGGTGTATTCATTGGAGGTAACACCGCTGAATTAAACAAACAAGAAAAGCCCATCTGCCATTAGTTTTTGCTAAATCTACGTATCAAATTATCATCTTCATAATTTGTCAGCTTTTAGCCTGAGTGTTTTCTAGAAGACCAGTAAATAAGAGAAGAAGAAAAAATGACATCTCTCTGAAGAGAATAATACATTTTGAAGACATTAGACCGTTATGCGTAGAAATCGTACTGGTAAAATTTTGACTCACCGAAGACGCTGAGCAGCAATGTAGCCTGAAGCTGTGAATGACTGGAAAAGGACAAGATTAGTTCGAGAGTCATAAGTAAGTTCCACGTTTTTCCTACACAAACAAAGAAAAGGAACCGATACAACCCAAGTGATAATATGTTCCTTTGAAGAATAGGAAGTTGGACATACTATTTCCACAACCTTTTCAGCTGCTTCCAATGTACTTGTAGAGAAAGGGGTATTTCCTCTTACGAGGCCGTAGTAGCGGCAAAAAAGGTTGCCAGAAAACCAATCTAATATGAAAGTAATTGAACATCAAAATGAAAAGACACATACCCATCCTGATAGTAAGGTTTTAACCCGCATAGCGACTCAGAACCAATGGAAACAAGATGAGCCAAGCGCATCTCATCCAACTCAGGTATTGCAATCTCTATAGTCTTAAGAAATGAAAGTAAGAAACGGATGAATTTAGAGTAGAGTAAATAAAAATGTGCATTAATCCCGATATTACTGCCAGTATTTCATCCAAGTTCTAAACAATGACCATGAGATGAGAAGACAACAGCAAGCACTAATAGAAGTGATGAGCTTACTTTGCACCCATGCTTTTCCAATAGCAAATTCAGAATGTTGTCACACTTTCGGGATATATCACTTGAGAATACATCATTAAACCACTGCACAGGGAAAGCTACATACGCTTAAGATGATATCCAATAATAACAAGATTGAGCCTATTCAACAGCCAAAGAGATCACCTCTGTGTACTTCCCTAGCCGCAGGGATCCCAAAGCATTGGAGCTCTCAGATGAGGATAAATTTGGCAAACAAGGGAGGGACTGCAAACAAAAAGGATTGAACAGTGACAGACAACATGATTTCTAACGTGAACAATATAGCTTATAGTTGTGAAAACTGAAAAGTAAGTTCCAAACTTCAGCCAAACCAAACCAAACCTTATGTCCCAATCAATTGGGGTCGGCTACATGAATCCTTTTTCTCCATTGAGCTCTGTCAAGTGCTGCTTCATCGCTTAAACCTAGTATACTCAACTCTTTGCGTACTACCGCATCTAATGTCAATTTGGGTCTTCCCCTCCCTTGTGCATTTCTACCTAAAGCTATCCTATCCACTCTCTTAACAATTGCATAGGTTTACGATAGACATGCCCAAACCACCTTAGTCTATTTTCCCTTAACTTCTCCTTTATAGGTGCTACACCTACCATCTCGCGAACTATTTCATTTCTAATCCTATCTCGTCTAGTCTTACCACACATCCACCTCAACATTCTCATTTCCGCTACACTTATCTTGTTCGCCTGCTGCTTCTTAATAGGCCAGCATTCTGTCCCGTAAAACATTGCTGGTCTTATGGCAGTTCTATAAAATTTGCCTTTCAATTTTGTGGGTACCCTCTTGTCACACAGTACACCAATAGCGCTTCTCCACTTGAGCCATCCCACTTGGTTCCAAACTTCAGCGTATCAAGTAATTCAGAGAATTTACTGTCCGTATCACTTCTATTATTTTCCCTCAATTTACGATATAGCTCAGGAATCTAAATCTTGACAAGGTGGTATGGGAGATAGGAGTTAAGCTTATTGTTTATGTCTGAAAACCGTTTTCTTTGTTATCAGATGGGAAAACAAATAAAAACAGGAAAAAGAGTAATGTCTAATGCTTCACGTTCTTCCAATCCTTATTGACAGGTTTTCAACTAAGAACTTCTACAAAATTTGTTTGAACCCTCAATATGAGCATTTTCCGCCTATCGGGATGCATATATTAAACAAGAAGGCTATTACTATGACATATGCTCAAAATTTTGCTGAAAGGTCCTGAACTGGATCAGCATCATAGAAAATGGAAGATGTTAATCTCCCCATAGAAGTCAGGATGTTCCGCTAATCATTTGATGTGCATGAAATTTTCATTCAGCCAAAATATGATATCATCTTAGTAGTTACCGGTCTTAAACTGATCCTATCAACTGGAGAGGAGCCCAAAATTGCAGCATACCTGTAGAAATTAAATATTATGTATTAGGACAAAGAAAACAAGTGTAGTAGAATCGTACACTGAATCGTTGAATCATGACTCGAATCAGCAAATCGTAAGAATTGTACGATTCAATTCAATTTTTAATCCATGTCTTGCATGTGGGCCAAAATGAAATAATTGATAAATTCCATTTTTTTTTTTTTGGGTATATAAGGGGTCGACTCTCTTTTCAAAAGCTTCCATAGCACTTTTCAAAAGATTGTGATGGAAAAAATTTAGGGTTTTGCATCTGTCGGGAAGACCAAGACCCATATCCCTTGCTATAAAAGCGAGTATCTTGCCTATTTAGACCACTTGATCGTCTATTTATCTTTTTACACATTACTTATATTGATTCCAACTTGAAATCTACATTTTTTATACATTTTTTAAAAAAATGCTCGAATCGGAGCGATTCACAATTTGATTCAATTCACAATTCGCAACCGGACCATTTCGATTCTCGATTCGATTCACGATTTGACAGCTATGGCAATCTATTGGACTAGTTCCTACTTCCTAGGGATTAACCAGGTGAGAAAGGCAGAAGCAAAGAAAACAACTATCCAATATTGTGGAATGGCTATTCATGCATAGGAACTTCTTACACAAGCATCACATCCTCCACGGTAGCTGCAATTGGCCCTATAATTTCCACAGTCCCAGTATCACACAAAGACCTACAAGAGCAAACATCGACAAGATTAAGACTGGAAATAATCCAGCATGACTATACCATCCAGCGAGTAAAATATCTTAACATATAAAAGCTAGCTATAAAGAATCTAGAAAGGGCATCCCAGTGAACGAGACTCGCCACAGTGGTCCAGGAAAGATCCGCATATCTGGAAGTATATTCAAAGGGTTCCATTGCGTAGATCCAGCAAAGGTTAGGCTGATTCAGGATTGCAAAATAGAAACCCTGGCCCTCATTACATGATACTTGCTAACAAATAGTATAAGTTTATGCCATTATGATAAATACATATGAATTAAATCTAGCAAACTAACCCCAAGACCGATTATTCTGACATGAAAACATATCTTTAAGTATTCGGCTTAAGAATTCAATAAGGTATATGATACATCTGACTCGCATAAATTTTCTAATTAGTATGACTGCTTGAAGGGGCAAAAAATGATCAGTCACATTATTACGAGCCTTCATCAAGGAAATGTAGCCACAAGCAGACTTAAGTGGGTTCCACATTGCTAAGGGTTAGGAGAATATAAGTTTGAATTTGATATGGATCAGAGGGTTTTGAAGCAGAACAAGGACAACAGTTGATTACACTTCATAAACAGAAGAAAAGACAACATATGGAGGTAGAATTATTTGTAACTTATTAATCTTGTTTTTTTTAGGACAGTACTTTCAACTGTTGAGCATTGTTTTAAAACAACAAAACTTAACTTCCTTTCTAAGACGATAGAAAGAAACGTAAAAGGACTTTTATGTACTTTTTTCCAAAAAGATTTTTTTGCAAACACATATACTATATGGATTAATCTTAATTGAAATTGCATGGAGGTGATTCTTCCTTAATGCATAAAAATGGTCCAGAGGTGGCTAAAGTGGTCGTTAGCAAATGGCTATAACCCACTATCAAAGTTCACCACTTGTATGGGTGGAATAGCTCATCATGGAGGGCGCACAACATATGATTGGAATAGATGGCTCAGTGGCTTAGCTAGATCTTGAATTACGAAAGCAAGCACTCCCTAGATCAGATTAGCAGGCCCTCCCTAGATCAGATGAAGTTTTAGAATTCACGGAACCTTAAATTGCCACTAGCGCTAGAAAGGGGAGCAACTGGGATCGTCTCACTCTGTGCTCAAAAACTTAAACCACGACACATCGACACTCAAAAGTCAAAAACTTCCTATTCACATACTAAGACTGAATGTAAATGGCACCGTGTTACCATTATGCCAAGAAAACTGCATACTGGTAAGATATGCTATTTGAGGTCCAAGAATTTACCCTTTCATGTCAGTCCGTCCATATGTTGTTTTCAAGCCCACTACCCCACATAGGGAAGCCGGAATACGAATTGAGCCTGTTATTTTGGAAAAATGAAGCCCTACATTAGTATATTACAATAATAATAACCATTTGAAGCCAGGCAAGTTAGATTTGTTCAACCTCCACCATCTGTTCCTAGTGCAGCTGAACAAAGTCCAGAAGCTACAATTGCTGCTGGGCCAGACGAAGATCCTCCTGTATACCTATCTGAAGCATGTGGGTTTCTCGGTGTTCTGTCATTGTGAAAAGAATTATGAAAGACATTTCGGCAAAATAGAAGCCAATCAAACTAGCACAAGGGATAGAAGAATGCAATTATCAGATGAAAAAGGTGAATGGATAAGTAATATTTGAAGAAAATATAATTCAGAAATCTATGGTGATTTTGTTTCGTGAATGCTGGATAACAACATTTTTTTTTTTGTCAAATAGGATAAAAACATTTTATTGGAAATTTTTTGGAGAACTTAAATGAGGAACTAAGCCCAACCATGGCTAAGATGGTAATCTATGCTTGGCGATTTCTCGCCAATATTTATGACAACAAAATAAGTTCTTATAAAAAAGTAAGAGGCTTGAGGTCACCACGTGTCTGCACAAGTAGCTAATCATGCAAATAATAGTTGAAAGTAGGAGATACTCTGCCAACAGAACGTGATAAACAGAGAAGCTTCCCCAATCTAATTATGTACTATGCTCAGTACATGAACCACCATTCCATTGCTAGTTTAAGCTCCAATTATCACTCAAGGACCATTAATTGTGAAAGACTAAATATCCTTCTTCTTTTTTTTCCTTTTGGTTTGGATAGGTAAACAATAATTAGAGAGGTCAAAGGGAGGGGCGGAAAGAGGCTAAATTTGATTATCAAAGAACCACAAAAAATGGAAATTTCAATGAAAGATGGAGAACAAAAAGAAACACGTTATTTGAACTTCAGTTACAAGGTCAGCTAAGCAATTTAATACTGCAGCCTGATGCAGCCTGGAAATCCACCATGCACACTTGTGACTACCAGAGCCACTTAATTTTTCAAGTTCAAGCTACTAGGTCCTTTGCGGTGCATGTTAAGTACAGCTACTGTATTTATCTCAATTGATGAAGCTTCTACATGGGAACATACCCATAATTTGCATTATTTCCAGTTGTTCCCAGGCCCATTTCATGCATATTTGCCTTCCCAACAAAAATTACGCCACAGCTACGTAACCTTGATACACAAACTGCATCCTTTTCAACACGGCGGACCTCATGAAACCATGTCGTTGCAGCTGTTTGTCATATGATACTGAGACAAACTTGTTAACTGATTAAGCAACTTATGGAAACAAAATGTCAAACCTGATTTACCTTTCGATGGATGGGGATAGCAGTCTATATCATCCTTAACTGCCATAATAATCCCATCCAAGATTGACAATGGATTCCCTGACAATTGAAGATCAGGCAATTACCAGATTTTAGCTCAGTGAAATAATAGCTAGTCAAAGTGGAGCACATCCACTTTGATAGTATATCTAACAAAAACTTCGGTGCTAATACCATCAACAGGGATTGACAATTAAAATCAGGGATACCTTCCTCAAACCTTTGTGTCGATGCTGCAGCTTGCTTTCTTAGTTCCTCAGCATCAAAAGAGATCAACAAAGGTGCCGGGGGTTTCTTTTTGCTGAATTCCTTCATGACTCTGATGAAGCGCTCCACAACCTATATTAATACAGATGGATTCTTCTGCATAGTCACTCAAAATAAATCAACAAACAACATGACCGCAATTACTGAGATACCATGGATGGGTTTGCCTTCCCGGACCGATAAGCATATGCATAATCACGTATCCTCCAGTAGCGAAAGAATGGGGTTGAATCACCAGTCCAACAGATAGCAGCATCATAGTGTGGGAGACACTTCAAAGCAAATTCAACTCTGTCTTCAGGTTTTCCATCTTCTTCCAAACAAACAACACCAGACTCTGGTTCTGAATTCACATCATACAAACTGGGTTAGTGAACGGGGAATATATTTCTAAGTATTGCCGGCATAGCAAAAAAGCTATCACCAACATCTTAGATTGATAAAATCATAAACTACCCTTGTATTACCCCAATGGGAAGTGGAAACAAGGCCCCCAAGCTTCTTCCAGTTGTATTATTTGGATTAATTGTGTTATAAAAACAACAAATTAGAGGTTGAATCAGCAGTCCTTTTTTTTTTGTGGTAATTATGCTGGAAAGTACTTGTAAAGGGCTAAAGATAAAGACAAGGTGATCCATGGTAGTCTGATAGCTCCTCGTCTCTTCCTACTTGTTCTGGAAATATTCTAAAGTTCGTTGCAAAGAATATTTGTGCTCCACTAAGCAGCCTACATCCAAGAACTGAAGGCATCACATTGAGTTTTTTTTTTCAGATTATGGATTCATCCTGCTGATGAGCAGTTTTTCAAGTTAAATAATGCAATTTTAAGAAAATTCCTACCCTGTTCTTTTCCATCGAGAAATACCCTTTACAAATCTTTGATCCAATTTCAATCTAAGGAGGAAATGATAAGGATTTCAACATTTAAGAAATTTTTCATACAGCGTGAATCCACCGCACAGAGGTTCAAACCTGTCAAACACCTATGAGAACACAATTATCCAGGTAATATTGGATGCAAGATCAAGCTTCTTCTAGTGATGTTATACGGAACAACCAGTGAACAAGTATTTTTTGTATGAAGCAATAATGAACGTGTAAAGCAATATATTACCCAACCTTGGGGAGGAAATTCAGGTGTATACATTGGTGTCTCTGGTATCACACTATTCCGCAACATCTGTCAATGACAAAGACCTTTTTTAGTCAGTATATCCTTCAGTATCACAACTGAATTGAATGAGAAAATGAAGAAAACAAAACGTGTACAATTATACATAGATAGCCATGGCTATGAGTGCAAATTAAACTTCAGCTTACAGATTATCGTACCCCAAACATTTTATTCTGCTTCTTCAAGTAAGAAACGATTAAAGAGCCGATCAATGGTGCTTCAACTAATTTAACAAATAACTTCAGTGACAATCCAGCCAGATGAGGTGCTGCAAGAGGCAAGACAGTTCAACAAACAACAATTGCAAAAATCACTAATAGAACATCCAGTTCAAAACTAATTGGCAACTAATTCAATTGAAGCCCAAGCTTATACTACACTATTCTTTAAGGTGAAATTAACCAATGCTTAACAAACTCTTAACCCCCTCCCGCATTTGCACAAGAAATAACTGCCTGGAATTCAAAACCAGTTGGCAGCAAATGGAGAGCCACTGATGTTCAGTATACTAGTTTGACCCAGCGGTGCTGGTGTGCGGCCCTGGTGTGCACATCCAAGCCGTTGATCTCAGCAATCAACGGCTCTGATTTCATCTTGGTAATAGATGGTTCGGATACACAAAGTGCCGAGATGAAATCAAGATCGTTGAAAACACATCCAATGGCTCGGATGCTGCACACCGGCACTCCCCTTTCCTACTAGTTTTGGAGGTAGGGGGACCTATGTGGGCTCCCATGGGAGCACGGGCTCCGACCCAATTTTGTAGAATTAAATTAATATGCTTGCATATTTGAAATATACCCATAAAAATTTCGTGATTGTGTTCCAATAAGATTATTTTGAATTCCCTTTATGCAGATATTTGTCAGAACTATTTATTAAAGTGCTAATTTTTCACACCATCTTTTGCGAACGCATCCCTTTCTGTTAATTAATAAATGATGAAATACATAAATAGTCACCAGAAAAAAGGAAAAAAAAGTATCATTTTAAGAAATCATAAGCGTACGAGTTAAGTTTACTAAGTTTATTATTTA
This sequence comes from Vaccinium darrowii, assembly GCA_020921065.1. Taxonomy (NCBI): domain Eukaryota; kingdom Viridiplantae; phylum Streptophyta; class Magnoliopsida; order Ericales; family Ericaceae; genus Vaccinium; species Vaccinium darrowii. Next base: position 51,078,616 of record CM037152.1, on the reverse strand, counting down.
TGTGGTTGCCACTGTTTGGAGGTTATAGTGAACAGTGATGGAGCAAGCTCAAATATCAAAAATCAGACGGTGATTGAAGAATTAAAAATGCAACAGAGGAAGAACAAACACCTTCGATTACTTCAGGCTCGTACTTCACCGCCGTCAAGTCCACTTCGTTTGCCGGCACCATAACAACACGCTTATTTCCCATCCTTCACCGGAATTCAAAACCGTGAAAAACTAGAAACTCGTGGACAGATATTTCACTTGAATTAGTTGAAATGATCAGAGACGCAATTGATCAAACACCAAAGTTGCATTAACAGTGTCAACACACAGAGAGAACACTTACTCTAAAAGAAGAGGATAATCAGAATAGGCTGTTGTGCCCCACGGATCAAACCAAACACAGAAACACACAGAGTATTTTGCGTGATTCCCCCACGATCGGGTAACTCCACGTTATAGGAATTATACACTCAACTCACAGTGCTTTCCAAATCCGAGCTCCACAGAGCTTTATAAATCACTTTCATGGCGGATGACACCATCAATTGCCCCAATCGGTCAGGCCTTGTTCTCCATAGATTATAGATACATAAAATTTCATATTTTACGGCACTCCAGTCTTAACACATAAAATGTAAAAGTGATTTTACGAAATTCTCGTAAAATTCTCCTAAAATCTATTAGAAAACCACTACATTTTATCAATTGGAAAAACAACTTCATTTTATCACTTCACCATAAAATGTTCATTTTATGAAATTTTTAAAATCTACCTAAAATCTATTGAACAACAAGGCCGCACCAACTCCTAGAACTAAGTTACCGTGTGCTTGTGTACATGAGAGAGAGAGGGACGCACGATTTTCTGTACAGGGAGAGTGGTTTTCAAAGAGACTAGCGCATGGCCGTGACTGAATGCACGGCTCGACCAATACAAATTCATCGTAGCTTCTAGCGTCATCCTTGGGCGAGTAAATACTCGTCAAAGAGATTGTTGAATATGACGCCATTTTCTGTAGCTTCGTTCGGCAATTCAGGAAAGGTGGGATGGAAATTTTCCTTCTTTTGGATGTGAAAGGGAGGGAAAGGAGATAAAAGGAGTAAAATAGTACAAAACTAAGACAAAATAAATACTGGAGTAATTATTTGTAGCAAATATTTTCAACAATATGTCTATTTACTCTAATTTTTTACTTTTTGAATTTCTCACGTAAACATGAACTATTAATCCATAAAAAATAGGCGCAAAAGTAACAAAAGTGGCAAAAAATTAAATAAAGACAAAAAGAAATAAATTTGGTTCAATTATTTAGCCAAAACACCCCTAATTCGGCAACACCAAAATGGATTGCTATTTTTCTCCATTTTCAAGTGCAAGAAGAGTCGCAAATTTCTTGTCTACTTTCACTCACACCTCCAAGTATTTTTTCGAATGTATAATGTTACTTATATTAATATGGATCTCGTTGATAGTTCTACAACTAAACAAAGTTTTCTAAATTATCGATTGAAATATATAAGCAATTCAAAAATAGCACCCATACACATAAATAGACAAGAAATTTGGGACAGATGGAGTATCTTACAATCTGTAATATTTTTCCTAATTTTGAAATTTTATATAATGGAATTAATTAAGAACTATCAAACAAGATCGATGTTGTATTGGAGTATTTGAACTTTGTTGCTAGCTCTTGGCAGTTGGCAGTTACACTACCCGGCTAACGATTAATTGGGCCTGGGCTCACTTGAGGATACAGATACTGATCTAGATTCTCAGAAGAAGAAAAAAGTCCAGCCCATTACTATTAGGGCCGAACTTAACCCAATCAAGTTCACTCCACTAACATTCTAAGTGGATTTATGTTTTGTGTTTGATCTATAAAGAGATCAGAGATGTACTACTATAACTGTAAAGTAACCATAAGAAATGGATCTAAGTTACTTCCTCCGTCCCGACATGTTTGTCCTACTTTTAAATTTCTACATTGCATACACAATACACAATGGTACTCAAAACTTAACATTTCAAGTTTGCACTTCGTTAGTTGAGTCTAACATAATAGGAGTTAATCAAGTTTTGAATTTAAATTGTTTTCCAGAAATCAAGCTCTCAAAATGGACGGTCTGATGCTCCGTATACTGGCATGTTGATTTGGGATATGGGCGTGCTGTAGTGCGGCATCCGAGTTGTTGATCTCGGCAATCAACGACTTGAATTTCATGACTGCCGGCTCGGATTTCATCTTGGTAAGGGATGACTTGGATCGACAAAGTGTTGAGATGAAATCAAGATTGTTAATTGAGCGATAGATGGCTCGGATGCCGCACTACAGCAACATTAAAATTTTATTGAAGCAGTTTTTTTGTCCACAAAAAAGGATCCAAGGGAATTGATTAATTTGGTCACAAGTAAAAAGGTTGTTTTATACCCTTCAGATGACTTACAGATCAAAATAATAGTACTAGTAAGCAGGGAAACCAAGATTAAGAGTGGACCAGACATAAATGAGTTATACGGGGCGCAAACTGAATTGGTCACGTTTAGTTTGAAAACTTGACGAGCTTCAAAAATTTATAAGTAAAGCTTGGTTAGTTTGTCGTACAAGTCAATCTCAGACAAGCCTTAGTTAAGCAGATTACAAGTTAATCTCAAGTATCTTACATTGGCCTCATTTGGGTAAAAAACCGGTTTTTGGTTTTTTGGTTTTTCTATTTTGTCCTTATTCAAAAAAATTTTGCATTCCTTAGTTTTGCATCAAAATTTTGTGGTTTCTGGATTCCTCTCAACGAGACGAATCTAACAAGTATAAATTTATGGTCAAAACTCAAATTTTTTTGAATAAAGCCAAAATAGGTGGATTATTGGCCAATAATCCACCTATTTTGGCTTTATTCAAAAAAATATTTGGTTTGACCATAAATTTATACTTGTTAGATTCGTCTCGTCGAGAGGAATCTAGAAACCACAAAATCTTCATGCAAGACTAACGAATGCAAAAAAAAATTGAATAAGGACAAATGAAAAAACCAAAAAACCAAAAACCAGTTTTTTACTCAAATGAGGCTAATATTATTTAGATATCATGATCACTGAGTAGTAGATTGGTTTGAACGTTTAATGAGTTTTAGTACATATCCAAATTTGATTTACTGATTTATGTTACCAACCAATCAACATATGCAAGCTCCAATTCATATAGTAATTCGGTTCGTTTAATTATCAGCCCTACCGGTACATGAGCCTCTTGAGTTTTAGTTTCGTTGGTCAGGGATTTCTGGGCCAACTTACTCGTTTTTCGACTAACCCCCTCTTAGATCCGATCAAAGACATATGAATATGTGATCATCCACGTTGGGGACTAACATGCCCTTTGGATGGTGAGAGAAGAAAGGGGAGGGATATCCCTTACTAATGAGAAAAGAAAAGAAAGGGGAAGAGTTTCTTCTGCCTCATCCAAACAACCGTGAGAAATCACTCTCTCTCCCTCCCATTCTGATCATCTTTCTCATCTCCGGCGACCCTCAAACTGAATTTTGATCACAGATCCAGCTTCTCCTCAACGAGACGAAGACAACGGTGGAAGTACGACGACGATCCGACAACGGGGTGGACCACACGTGCTGCCGGTGTTCCGTTTCTCGCCACTTGTGGTGAGAAACGAGAGGGGGGGGGGGGGGGGGGGGTAAGGGGTTCCGGTTTCTCACCATTTCTCCTCCTCTCCCACCACTTTAGTCGTCCAAACAAGGGAGGGAGTTGGCTCCTCTTTCTTCTCCTTTCTTTTCTCTCATTCCCCGTCAATCCAAAAGAGTTGTAAGGGAATGAACCCAATAATCTGACCCTGGTCAATCGCGTGGGAAGTAAACCCGCCATCCAACCGGACTAACACTTGGACTATGTAACTGTGTCTTGATTTAGATATGATTTGTTTCAACTGTTTTCTGCCATATATAATTAAAGGGTTGCACTTAGGCCATGTTCCACTAACAAAAAACTAGTTTTGTTTTAAATCAAAAACTACTTCATTCCACTAAAAAAACCCTCACAAAAAACCAACAAAAAAACCACTTCATTCCACTAACCTAAAAAAAACCAAATCATTGCACAATCAAGTACATGTACTTTAATCATGTAAAATTACGAATCTGCCCTCCCTTCAAAAAAAAGAGAGCAATAGTTGTTTGGGTAGAAGGGTAGATTTGTAATTTCCTAACACAACTAAAAAAACCAAAAAACCAAAAACTTGTTAGTGGAACTAGTTGGTTTTTTTGAAAAACTAAAGATAAAAAAAAAACCAAAAAACTAAAAAACCAATTAGTGGAACACCCCCTTAATAAATGCCTTGCTGTCTCAAACGAGTAAGAACTTTCATGAATATAAAAAGAATATATTAAAAAAAAGAGAGAAAGAACTTAATTTAGGAGCTGAGTGGAAGATTCAAAGTTCAAACACAAAAAGAACCACTGATTAGAAAAAGAAAATATTAATAGGCAAAATAAAAGGGAATGGGAGAACATGCGCAGAGACAGTTTTGGTACTTGTGAAATACTACTAGCATGCTGTGTGTGAGATAATGGCGCCGCGAATGGATGCTCTCAATTCAAACTAACTTAACTGTGCGACAGAGTTGGCCATTGCATTTTCCAGTTGAGTCAATGATTCTCTCGCTTTTAATGCCCACTCACTCCCCCACCCAACTAACCAATTATAAAATTTTATTTTCTATATAATAATTATATTTTTTTGAAAATCTTGTGGTGGCGGTCCCCATCACTAGTCCCCCTCTGCTTCCATCCTTGTACAGAAGTATACCAATAACTATGATATATCATATATGTTATTGTACAGAAGTATACCGATAATTAAGATTACATTTTAAATTGTGAAAAGTAGAAACATGATAAATTGTAGAAAAAAAAAGTTAATTTCGAAAAGCAATCAATTATGGAATCTCCAACACAAATATGAAAACAAAATTAGCAAATTATTAGTAACGTAAATTGATCATTTAATGAACGACTCAATAATTAAAATAATCTTTATATATTGGGGCATTGAAAATTGGAGAAAGAAAAATGGGGTGTAATGAGAGAATGTAGGGTCAATAAACAAGGGTGAAGGCATGCATATACAAATGAGGTCACCTAATCCCACTCACTGGATTTCTCACCTAGACATTGCATAGTTTGTAGTTATATTTTGCTACTTTGCTTCCATAAAATTAAAAAAAAATTCTAAATTACCCCGACTTGCTTGAAATGCATAGAAATTCAAAGCATTCTTTCTATTAATTTTAGAGTTCATAGCATTACGAATGAGACCATCATGTAATTTTTCAAATTAAGTTGGGACAAATCGCAGAGCAAAAATACATATATATATATATATATATATATCTACCTTCGAGTCAAATCTTAATTTAGTTATTTCCTTCAATTAAAAAAAAAACAATTTTTTACCCCACTAATGACAAATTCTTAGATGAGCGACTCAGCGGTTTTTTTTTTTTTTGGTCATTCGTTAATCCTAATCTACTCTATCCTAGGGGAGTTGGGGAGGGGGATGGGTGTTTACGGGAATCGAACCTTGCCCATATGCATGAGAGTATAAGGGAGGCACCAACTGCATTCCACTCCATTTGCGAGCGACTTAGTGACTTAGATGTGGATTTTTGTGTAGTTTTTTTTTTTTTATAAATGTAATAATGGCAGGTGGATTGCACTTATTTAATGCTCCATACTACAGGTAGACAGATATTCATGTGATGTTAATTAAAAAAAAAAAAAGAAAAAGGGCAGATGTTCATGTGAATGTGAACATGATAAGAGAGGACACTATAATGCAGATATGCAGCCGTGTGGTATGGTGGGGAGAGGGTGGGGCTTACTGTTTGAGCATGTGGAATGGGCCACTTAAATAATTGTTTAAACATTGGGGGTATCTTTTGTAATGCTTAATTCTAACATGATAATTCTTCATAATTGTTGTTTGGTTCAAAAAGAATTGTGTACGGCTTTTTACCCTGCAACTAGGCAGGGCAGTTTTAGGCCTTGTTTGGTTTGGTTTTTAAGAACCGGTTTTCTTAATTATTATTCAATTATTACCCCTATTTTTAAATATTATTTTTATTTTTCTCTCTATCTCTCTCCAATCATTAATACCTTTTTTTTTTTAATTATTATCCCTATTTCTCCCTCTAATCATTACAAAAACTAAAACTCAAAACCCAAACCAAACACAACCTTAGACTTTGATCCTTCTAGTATTAATGTTTACGCACTTTCACTTTTAGCTTTTTTGCCTTTCGAATGGCTCCATACTAGGAAAAAAAATTTATGCCGAGCGGGCACCATCTGGTCCCCGTGGGCTCACATCGGTCTTTTCAAAAGTGTTTTGAACGGTCTAAATTTCTCTCTCTCTCTCTCTCTCTCTCTCTCTATAGATGTGCGCTTGAGCACCACGTACGATGGTGCCCGCCCGACATTGAAAAATTGCTCCCACACTAGTAAGTAGATAGCTAGCATGGTTGGGGCTGGGATTCACTTTAATGTCAGAAACCTTTTTTTTTTTTTTTTGAAAACTCAGATGTTTAGATTAGTTTACGCGCATCTCGATTAATTATGCGGGGCCAATCCTTCCGTTCCCTTGCGGAGAGTCCTATTAAAGACAAAGCAAAGCTTTGTATAGGCTAGTTTCAAATAAGTTGATAGCACCCGGAGATTTTTAATCGAAGATCTGAAAAAGAAGCAAACCCCTAAATCTCAGACATTGTCCACCAAATCAACCCGTTAGGGTTACTTTTTTTATGGTGCAAATAGCCTATCTTCAAGGTGTATGGGGTTGGGATGGTGGCAGTGGATGAATGAGCTCCAAGGGGAGCAGTCTCAACTACTGAGTTATGCCTCAACTTAGTGTTGAAAATACTACAGTGAAAACTTATCCTAAATTGATTGGACTAGCATAAGTTCATTGATTACTTCATATTAGTTATACTTTTCGAATTTTTGAGGGATTCTTTATTAAATTTTAATTGGATCACCCAGTTTCATTTGAATGATCAAACTAAACGGATTTACTTGACTGATCTAATTAGTAAACTTTTGCTCTTTTGAACGATTCAGATCATCAATTTGGCTTCGTCGTAACTCGCAAGTTCACCGCGACTGACTCGACAGTCCCCAACTGGTGACAATCTATGCCTGCCTTAATTTTAATTCTGTTTGATTACTTACTTCGATGTTTTTGTGGGTAACTGTAGTCAAAGTATTTGTTAATTTTGTTGTATTGACCTTGAAGAATGGTATAGCAGTATGTTTTGCAGGGAAGAGATCTGGTTGTATTCTTCCAAATTACAGGTAATACAACACTTAAAAAATTCCCATTTTCTTGGCTGTCTTTGCACATTCTTTACACTTCCCTATGAAATCTAGGTTGTTTTTATGCCTTTAACCTTAAAATTAACTTTTAGTGAACACTAATCAGATAACAGCATCTAGTGCTCGATGACATGCTGGTGGAAAATTATAGCTGTACCAGAGCTGTAAAATTTAAAATTTTCCCAATTGCCAAATATTTTAGGGCCGAGGGCAATGTATAAAATGTGTATCGCTATTCGAGAAAAGTGTATTACTCATTACAGTGTATTGTCATCCGTAGGACAAGTACTGAAATTCGGATTTGTTTGGATTTACGTACCCTTCTTTATTCCCCCTCGGGTTAAAAAATATCACCGATAACAAATACTCCTGCACCAAATTGATGGTGTTTTTCACTATTTCAGACCTCACAAACAATTGTCTATATTTTTTCATGCAATTACGAATGAGTTCGTGGGAGTGACATACACTAGTTGCGATATATGTATAGACCCTGAGGCCAGTTTTATTGAGATTGGTTTTTGGATTTTCGACTTTTTTTAATTAACATGTGAGGAAAATGACTGTCTCTCAAAATGCAAAAAGCCCAAAAACCAATATGCACTTACTAGAACGGGACCTCAACGTATCACATATTTCACTTTCCAACAAACAACAACAACAAAAAATGATCGGGGATATTGTAAAAATCTTTGTCGATACAAGAGCTAAAGAGAACTGTTGCACTTCTGCAATTTGAGAAACGAACAGGGTGAGTTAAAAGGAAAAAAAATGTGCTTGTTATTATTGCATATGCAAATGTGTGACATTAGACTTTTTTCTTTTTCAATAAACTCATCAAATTGTTTCCTTTGTAAGTGATACCACTAATCATTCTAATGCGACACTGAAACGTGAAAATAATGATGGAAAGTCAAGAGAAAAATGGACTTTTTAACCTTGATGGGAGAGGGAGAATGGACTTGCCGATGGTGAATTTTTAAGTGGACGTTTCACAGTGGTGCGGTCCAAATTTTCTTAACCTTAACTTCAATCTGTCCGAAAGCCCCCATTTGTTTAAGAAGCATAGGAGTATATGCAATGAACCTTGCTATTGGTACCGATCGGAGGGTACCGACCACGCACAGACGGCATCGAGAACCCCCTGTGGTTCCTACACGGTCAATCCGAGCTCTTAGGGCTGTTCGATTGCATCGATTCCAGCGTGGGGCCCTCGAATTTGATTTTGAGATGAATGAATAACTCGAATTGACCATTTGGGATCCACAATGGGGTCTCCGGCGCCGTCTGTGTATGGTCGATCCAGGGGTGGTCGGTCCCCTAGATTATATGCAATAGCTAATATACAAACGATTCAGGTCTCACTCTACAAAGTATAATTCTAACCCAGTTTTCCAAAAGATTTTAGCACGCAGGTACTAAAATCATGATATTTAAAATCAAAAAATGAAGTGGTTTCGTGTATCATTTTTCGATTTTTTTGGCACCAAATTAAACTACACGAAGAGTACTTTAATTTAATGCGAAAAAAATCGAAAAACGATACATGAAACCACTACATTTTTTGATTTAAAATATCATAATTTTAGCGCGTAGATGCTAAAATCTTTTGAAAAACTAGACATTTTAGCTTTTTTACGTTTTACAAGATATGTCATTATTTTCCTAGTGTGACGGGACTTCTGAGCAAATATAGTCATAAATCATAATGTTGGGACCAATTGATTCATTCGTGGAAATGAGTAGAGAAACGTCACCTGCATAAAGTTTGAGTCCACTCCCACTGTTACGAGGCGCTGCCAGAGGGGGTGTTCCGCTAACTAGTTTTTCTCCAAAATCAAAATAAGTCATCCTCTCATAATACATCACATAAAATGATGTAAACATAAAAATCAAGACAATTTTAAAATAAAACTACCTTAGCGGAACACCCTTGGAAGTCCAAAAATCCATCACCGTACTTATGGAAGAGCCAAAAATCCCAATTTCTCTGCCTTTTCTAGTACGTATTACTTTTGAAATGGAGAGGATTACGGGTACAGAAGAATTTTGTACAGAAAATGTACAATGGCTTTTGGGGCTCACTTTTGGGTCTTACACGAATAATCTGAACCGTTAAATAATTTCAAAATTAATTTTCTTAGGACTTTGCGAAAAATCAGCTCAATTGGATATGTGTAACTAGTCGATCCAAAACTCTAAGTTTTCATTCATAACTGTATAAATGAAAACTTGAAGTTTTGGATCGTTCAGTTACACATATCCAATTGAGCTGATTTTTTGCAAGGTCCTAAAAAAATTTATTTTGAAATTATTTAACGGTTTGGATTATTCGTGTGGGACCTAAAAGTGGATCCTAAAAGCCGTTGTACATTTTTTGTACACTAAACAATATGTACGCATAGGTTTTTCCTTCTGGGATGTGTTGCCCCAAATTCGATAAAATCCCCCATTAAGCCCTTGGAATTTGGATGACCAGATTGACAATAACACTTTTCCCCCCAACGTTTAGGATTATCTGATCCAACTTATGTACACCTTAATTAATGAATTATCTGATCAAACCGTAACAATTTATAGCTCTATCATTGACTCAGAAATTCAAAGTGGGGTGTCCATTTCATAGTTCTGTGAATGGGATTGATTGCCCATTGTTAAAAAATGTCCATCCATTGTGAGTCTACTGAATTGATAATGAATAAATAAATAAGAAGACAAAAAACAAATCTCAATGTACTTTTTACTCTTTTTAACATATTTTTATACACTTTTATACAATTTTTAGACATTTCAATATACTTTTTAAATCTTAACGACAATTCACTAAATTAATTTTGGAATTTTCCCTGTAAAAAAAAAAATCTCTGTAGTCGAGTTATGCTACTCCAGTAGATAAATTCCACTTGGCAATACTCTCCCCTCTCTACTGTCCTATTGGCCAGTGATCAACAATACCAGTCACCAAAAAAAAAAAAATCGCTTTCTTATCTTTTCTCTCTCCTCCTTCAAAACTTATCGATCAAGCCCCTCCATGTGGGGCCACTCAACCACCCTCAATTCCAGCTTAACTCCACTACTTGCGATCCATGAGTATCCTCAATATTACACTCCTCCCCCCTTTAGTCTCCACGTCCAAGAAAACAATTTTTTTAAAAATCAAGTGTCCGGGACAGTTTAAGCGTAATTCGACTAATTTCAAAATATTGAAGTTAACGATTGGGCAAACTTAAGTGCTCCGAAGCGTTGATAGCTTTTGAGAAGTTTCAAACCTGAAAACTTACGACTGAGAGAAACCCAAGTAATGAAAACAATTTTGTTCATCAACGCTTGTTTACCCTCGCAAGGGTATACTCATTTTGGATTCCACTTTGTTGATCAAAATCATTTGTTGTATCCAAATTCATTTGTTAAGAGAGCATGAAAGAAATCAATTGTTCGTTTTGGGTTTCAAGACCGGATTTTCTCAATTATTATCCAACCGTTACTCCTATTTTTAAATATTATTCTCATTTTTCTCTCTTTCGCTCTCTAACCATTAACCCATATTTTTAATTATTATCCATATTTCTCTCTCTAATCATAACTAAAAACCAAAACCCAAAATCAAAACCAAACACAACTGAGTTTTACTTCATGTTGGTAAGGGAATTGATATTGATACTCAATTTTTTTCTCTATTAGCATTTTCTTTTTTGTCCTTATTCATAAAATACAAGAGTAATCGTACGTAATAAAAAAAAAAGTGTCAATAGAAAAAAATGGAGTGTCAATATCACTTTCCTATCGGTAACCACTTGATTTAAAGGATCAATTTTTTCCTAAAGAATTTTGAAGAAAAACATAAATTCCTGGAAGAACCACCGATCGATATTTAATTAAGCTGAATTTTTGCATGGCCTCCTAATAAATGAATCTTGATTAAAGTAGCGGTCTCAATTATCGAAATAATGCCTGGTTTAGGTAAATTGAAAAAACTGGTTTTTTGGTTTTGTCCTTATTCAAATTTTTTTTTTGCATTTGTTAGTTTTCGGTCGATTTTTTTGTGGTTTCTTGGCTTGTCTCGACGAGAGGAATCTAAAAAGTATAAAATTATTAGCCAAACTTAAAGTTTTGTGAATAAAAACGAAAAATAATCCAAAAAACCGGTTTTTTGGATTTCACACTCATCTTTATTCACAAAACTTTAAGTTTGGCTAATAATTTTATACTTTTTAGATTCCTCTCATTAAGACAAGTCAAGAAATAAAATAAAAATCGACCGAAAACTAACAAATGCAAAAAATTTTTTAAATAAAAACAAAATCAAAAAACTAATTTTTCCAATTTACCCAAACCAGACCTAAGACACGCACTGAGCATGCCATTCCCGATGGTAAACAAAATTGCTATCGAAAACAATAGATTGCACCCAAAATCCACGCCTCATTAAATACCTTAACAAACCAAACCCCTGTACTGCATTCAGATAAAACTCTCTCTCTCTCTCTCTCTCTCTCTCCCTCCATGGATTAACAGTCATCATCCAATTCAAAGCCGACAATCTCTGTTCAATTGTCGATCGCTGCTAAATTGCACCAGATGGATAACTACTCGTATCCTGTATCCTACCCTGAATCCGGCGACTCATCGCCACGATCACGCGAGATCGATTTCGATCATACGACGCCGTGGGAGGACCAACAACCACCGTCGGGCAATTACAAAGTCAAGTTCATGTGCAGTTACGGCGGCAAAATCCACCCTAGACCTCACGACAACCAGCTCTCCTACATCGGTGGCGAGACCAAGATCCTAGCCGTCGATCGCAACACCAAATTCTCCGCCCTGATTTCAAAACTATTAGCCCTCTGTGACGCCGCCGATGTCAGTTTCAAGTACCAGTTACCTGGCGAAGACCTAGACGCGTTGATTTCGGTTACGAATGATGAGGATTTAGAGCACATGATGAACGAGTACGATCGGTTGTTTAAGGCGAGTGCGAAACCGGCGAGGTTGAGGTTGTTTTTGTTTCCGGTGGCGGCGGGGGGAGGAAGCGGCGGAGGAGGAGGGGGGAGTTTTAGTTCGAGCGAAGGGAAGAGTGATAAGGAGAGGTTTGTGGACGCTTTGAATTCTGGTCCGATTCAGCCGCCCGCGGTCCAGGCGGCGGCGGCGGCTGCAGCACCGCCGTCGAACAATGTGGACTTCTTGTTCGGTTTAGAGAAAGGAATGGTTCCTCCGCCACTACAGCAAGTAGCGACGAAGGCACAGGGTCACGTACCAGTACCAGATCCAGAAGTTCATGTTCTGGCCCCAGAGGATCGGGTTATTGGGCCGGATAATCCGATCCAGAGCCAGATCCCGGATTTACAGAGGTTGCAAATTAGTAGCACTGCTCAAGAACAAGCTGTGTATAGAAGGAGAAGCGATGAGAATTTAGTCGAAGCTTTTTCAGGCGAATATTACCCCCCAAAAGTTCCGCCACAGGCTGTAGCAAGTAATATTCCGGCCGCCGTAAGTTCCGGGCCGTCGTATTGGCCGGAGAAGCAACCGCCGGGGGGATTTTACCAGGCGACGGCGCCTTTTCCTGAACAACAGCAGGTTTGATTCAGTCCAACATCTTGTAGCTTTCCTTTTGTGTTTTTATTTGTTTTTTATTAGTATTGCTAAAAGCCCAAAAGTTGCTCGAAAATTACCCGAAAAAGAAATCAACAGTTCAAATTGTTATTTAAGTAGATCTGAATCACTCATTTATTAAATTCCGATGATCTTTGAGGTGTAATTTCGGGGTACGTAGCATTGATATACGAGACGAAAATATATTTAGTTTTTCGAGAAACACACTAAAATAGTACTTAGTAGTACTAATATTTTTCACTAGTGAATTATCCGTGTCTAAAGACTCGACACAGCATAATTTAATTCCATAAAAAACTTGTTTTTTTTGCTACGTATTGCTCGATGCCTTGTTTTTTTTCTTATTGTTCTCTAATTCAACTTTTTATCTGGTACTGAATTTCTTTTTTTTTTTTCAATTAAACAAAAATAGGTTTACATGATTCCAACTCCGACGGGTATGTACCACGCTCCGATGGGAAGGCAGATGACCGGTCCAGCCGGGCAGGGCTACTACGCGGTTCAGAGGATGCCGACGGAGGTTTACCGGGAACACCAGTCACCGGTGTACAACGTTGCGCCACCAGCGCCGGCTGCGGTGCAACCTACTCTGCCGCAGCAAGCACCGGCGAAGGTGGCCGGATTTGCAACGGCGGCAGGTGGAGGTGGGATGGTGGATGCGGGATATAATGCGCAGGTGGCGTACGATGGTGTGACGGGGAGGCAGGTGTACTATGCTCCGCAGGGAGGTGTGATGCCGCCGCAAACTTATCAGGCAATGGCGGCGGCGGCTAACGGCGATATGAGAACAGCCGGAGGTTTGAGTCAGGAGGGTAAGGTCATTGTGAAGAATTCACAGGCTGCCGTGTGATTATAAACACCGTTTATTTTAATTAAAGAGATATGTTAGTTTATTAATTAATACCCGTGGATTTGTGTAATAAGTTTTTGCATATTGCTTTGGTCTTACGATTGTGGCTGTATGCATAAAACTAGTTTTGTATAATTATATGGTTTGTGAAAATGATGAGTTTATTTTCGATCATTGGTCTCAGGCTCTTCTGCCAAGTTTCCTAAATCTATTATATTGCGTTATATGTCCAAACAGTAGTTTCAGAAGCTAGAACATAGACACATGGTGCAATGCAATCGATTTGGAGGAAATTTTGATTTATATCGCTGGTGTAAAAAAATGTTCTCTCTTTGATAAAAATCAAGTGTTGATTTTATCAAACGAGGAAGACATTTGCTTTGATTTTATCAAATCCTCTGATAAAATCAAGTGATCAACACCGTTTTTGTTTGTACCAAAATTATAGTGCTTAAAAACTTTGTACCTTGTGTAATGTACGAGCCTTTTATAGACTATATGTTTGGCACAAACAAAAATGATTTTGACATTATTATTTCCCTTTTTGAAACTTGACCTCAGTTGAATTTGCCATATAATTCTTAAGAGATTTAAGTTTTTTTTGGTTATTCCTTTTTTAACATTGTCAATGCGAGGGCGTAATTTCATATATATATAAATGAGAATAAAATATAACTCTCGATGGGTTGGACATCAAAACAACGAGTAAAGTGTTAAGTTGTGTTTTTATACGAAAAATTAAAATGACCAGTCTTATTTCACAAAATTCCTAGTTTGGTGTCTTACAAGGGACTTGGAGTTGTAGGTGTGTGGTCTTGATATGCGCATCTGAATCGTTGATCTCGACGGTCTTTCTTTGGGGAGAGATTTTTGTTCAAGGTTCAAAGTTTGTACCACGTAAATAAATACGACTTAAATGGCCATTTTCTTAGGACCTTTTCCGCATTATTTTTCGGGTAAATTGAACCTTTCCTATTCTACATCCATGTGAATTTTTTGACACCACCCTACACATTTGGATCCCATGTATTGGTATTTGGTGCTCTTTCTTTTTCTTTTGTAGTACCATTGGTACCACGAAACGTTAAAGTTTGAATAACGTTATTATTTGCCGTTTGCAATTACGAATAGTGAGAGCTAAATAGAAAAAAACAAGTATTTTTTTTTTATAATTAAATAATACCGACAGACGTACATCTAGCCGCCTTTTTAATTAAATAAGACCGACAGATGTAAATCTTACCCCAGAAACTAGTTTCCGTTTGTTTGGTTTAATTTTTTGTGGAGGTTTTCGGGGAGTGAGGAGAGAGACATCAATAATTACAGAGAAAGAATTCATTAATTTTGCTTGTACAAATGAGTGTATTATTAGATGAATAAGGTTAAGAAACCAAAGGGAAAGAATTCATTAATTTTGCTTGTACAAACGAGTGTATTATTAAGGTTAACAAAGGTCATCACGTCTCTCCTTAAAAAAAAATGGTCTTCGTGGTACGAAGTAGACACGTCCCCCTATGTGACATAACATCTGATAAGAATTGCTACCAATTACAAGAAACCACAAATTTCTATAATAGCGGAGGTTGTAGAATATATAGTAGCTTAATAATTCTACGGATACCGACCCCTTTGCACCGATGATTTATATGGTGTGCCGGATTCACTTTCGGCTCTTACAAATATAATTTGAGTTGTTCATTAATTTTAAATAAATTTTCATCGTGTAAATTCAAATTCCAAAAGGAGCAAACAAATGCGGACGAAGGAAGTACTAAATATTTTAGAGCATGATCCTCTTCATTACTGGCTTTGGACTGGATGATCATTTTCATCCCCATTTTGGATCTTTTTAGGGCCCGTTTTGATGATCCGAGCCGTTGATGGTTTAGAACTCATCGAGAAATTTTTCCATGAAAAAATCATCTTGATTGGAAAAGTTTGATATGGTTTCGGAACACTTTTATGGTGAAGAATAAAACGATTGCAACACTGAGAATTAAAACCAAATTTTCCAACATCAATGTGCTCCAAAACTATATCAAACTTTATCCAATCGAAATGATTGTTTGTCATGGCAAGTGTTCTCGACGAGTTCTAAAACACGAACGGTTCCGATAATCAAAAGGAAGCTCGGAAAAAACCCGGAAAAGGGATGGCCAGAACCGTCCATCCAAAAACCAAGACTGTCGAGGGTCGACGAGGATACATTTCCAATGTTTTTGCTAGGACTACAAGTCAGAGTTATACAGTATTTGGCACTTTGTGGCTTCAACAAATTTCTCCATCATCCTGTCTGCGCGGTCTGACGATTAGAGAGGTTTTGTTAGACTTGCAATCATGGAAGAGAGAGAGAGAGAGTTAATTTATTTAAGATTGACCAAGACTTTGCAAACAAAATGTGAAAATGACTTCCCCTCATATCTTCTCTTCAGATTTTTGTACTCCCTCCATTCCTATTTGTTTGTCCACTACAAAAAACCGTGTCATTTTTCAAATAAAAAAATAAAGTGTTTTTGTGTATTATTTTTCAATTTTTTTTACCCCGAATTAAAGTACTCATCGTGTACTTTAATTTGGTGCGAAAAAATTTAAAAAATGATACACGGAAGCACTTTATTTTTTTATTTGAAAAAAGGCAGAGAGAGAGAGTGTGGAACAAACAAATAGGAACGGAGGAGTATATATTAATATTTTCAGGCACTTTTTAGGCATTAAATTACGTGAGATTTTTTTTTATTTATTTCTGGCGTTTTCTTTTACTACTTTTATCACTTGAATTACGTAAAAATCTTCTCACTTTTTTTTAAAATTTCCCGTAACTACCGATAATGTACAAAGTAAAATGAGTAAAAAGAGTTTTTACTGATATCAGATTGAACTAATTTCTTGCAAGAACCCTTAAAAAATATTTTTTAAAAATACGCAATTTATACAAAAATTTGATCTGAACGTTCATTTTCCGCATGGTGGATTTTTTTAATATACGCGTGGTCCGAACATGTATTGATCGGTATCTGCTTAGCACAATTTTTTTCATGGTTTAAGACTTTAAGGGGTGGTTTGGCTAAATTGCCAAAAATGGTTTTTTGGTTTTTTTGATTTTGTCCTTATTCAAATTTTTTTTGCATTTGTTTGTTTTCCGTCAATTTTTTGTGGTTTCTTGGTTTGTCTCAACAAGAGGAATCTAAAAAGTATAAAATTATTAGCCAAACTTAAAGTTTTGTGAATAAAGACGAAAAATTATGACAAAAAACCGGTTTTTTGGTTTATTTTTCGTCTTTATTCACAAAACTTTAAGTTTGGCTAATAATTTTATACTTTTTAGATTCCTGTCGTTGAGACAAGCCAAGAAACCACAAAAAATTGACGGAAAACTAACAAATGCAAAAAAATTTTGAATAAGGACAAAACCAAAAAAACCAAAAAACCATTTTTGGCAATTTAGCCAAACCACCCCTAGTACTAGACGAACTCTACAAAATAAACGTTTTGAATCGAGCAATTAGACACAGTCAAGTCTCTCATCAAAACTAGAGAGGGACTGGACTCGCAATTAATGGTTGTGTTTAATTTGGTTTTTAGAAAAGTGTTTTTGAAAAAAGGTAGAGAGAGAAATGAGAGTAATGATTGTGGAGAGAGAAAAAAGGTGGAGAGAGATAGAGTGAGAAATGAGAATAATAATTGAAAAGTTAGAGAGAGAAAAGGGAGGTCCCACTACTTTTTCCAAACAAAATTTTCTGGAAAGTGTTTCAAACAAAGTGAATATCTTTTTCGCGTACGGGTGTGCGATTTTCTTGAAGAACAAAGCCTCCATCACTGACCCCACCACCCCACATTTTTCTTCCATGGGGGTACCCCTCATCATTAATATTTCGCACATAGGTGTCAAACGAGGTGTTTCGTTTCAAGATCGAGCTGGAATCTATCCCTTTCTTCCCCAGCTTAGAAGTCATGTTTTGTTTTGTCCGGTCCATTTATTAATTGTTTTATGTTAAATTTAAAAACGTTCTCTAATTTAGTTTACGGACGCGTTACAATGAGTATTGTGGTTTGCCCTCTGATCGAATTGAAGCGTCTTGTGTCATCCATTTTTTCATGACGGAATTAAGATGACATTTGTTTAGTGTCGACTTACATAGTTGCACGGATTCATATATACTTGATCTCTTTTTCTTTAATTGTCTATGACTTTATGTTTGTGACATAATTAACAACATTAATAAATTCTTGTTTAGGTTTTAGAAGCGTTAAGCATAATTCAAAACATAATATTTCAATATGTGTTAGTAAATGAAACTAATAGTAGTTGTAGTTCGTGTCTCAATATCTTATAGAGAGACAGAATCACAATATGAAATAATCATAACCCACAAATGTGCAGTAGCTCATGTGCGGAAAACTGAATCCAATTAGCGGACGGTGGGAGTGAACCCCTAAAATTAATTAATGTGCGCGTAAGTTGACCCATAGAGAGCAGCGAAAATTTATACCAAGTTTTTGCATAAAGCGACACTTTAAGATGGACTTTTCATTAATAATATCGGCAAATATTGTCATTACTAATTGCCAATTTTTTTTTTAGGTTCTGCAATGATTAGTAGATCGTTTGCACGCAAATTTCACCTCCAAATTTTATACCAAATTTAACTTCAAAAACACATTTTACAAATTTTATACCAAATTTAACTTCAAAAACACATTTTACAAATTTAACAAATCACTTATCCAAAATTTCCAAAATCAGACTTTCTATCCAATCTTTACTGTTCCCCTCAAGTCTAATAAAAAAACAAGAGTTTTCTTTAAAAAAAACTATTCTCACACGTTGGGGGTTGTGCAACCCATAGGTGTGTTACTGCAGAACACGAGAGAGAGAGAGAGAGAGAGAGGGAAAAGCTGGGTGAGGAGCAGAACCCATAGGTTTGTTAAGCTTGATTTTGGAGGGTTTTGTTACATTTTACTCATCAAATTTAGCTCTCTTTCACCTTTAAAATTCTTTGTGCACAAGTAAAAGCTATGGGTGTTATCCAAATTGTATATATCTATTGCTGTAAATATTTCTGAGTTTTTTTTTTTTATTTTGTTGGGCCTTTCAGTATAAATAATGTAACACTTCTCATATGCAATTATCTTATCACCACAAGAAAATAGTATGTACCTCTACGCGTAGGAAATCCTCCACAAATGTATAGATTGACATTGGTGACACTGTGACAGTTTCCTTATTAAAACTAACTTGATGAAATCCTTATTTTAAGCGATGTGTCTATTTAGGGGTGCTTTGGGTAAAAAACCAAAAACCAAAAACCAAAAAATCACTTTTGTCCTTATTCAAATTTTTTTTACATTTGTTAGTTTCGCGTCAAGATTTTGTGGTTTCTAGATTCCTCTCGGCGAGACGAATCTAGCGAGTATAAATTTATGGTCAAACCAAATATTTTTTTGAATAAAGCCGAAATACTTGGATTATTGGCCAATAATCCACCTATTTTGGCTTTATTCAAAAAAATTTGAGTTTTGACCATAATTTTATACTTGTTAGATTCGTCTCGTCGAGAGGAATCCAGAAACCACAAAATCTTGACGCGAAACTAACAAATGCAAAAAAAATTTGAATAAGGACAAAAGTGGTTTTTTGGTTTTTGGTTTTTGGTTTTTTACCCAAAACACCCCTTACACCTTGGTCAAAAGAGAAATCTACAATGTTCTGGTTTGATTATACAATCAATAAACAAAATATATAAGCAGTGCAAATCCATTTTTGTGGTTTCTTTCCATTGACAAATTTGACAGAAAAACATTTTTAGGCTTTTGTGGAATAAATTTAAGTACGTAGGCATCGAAAAAGAATAATAATAAGAAAATATATTCTTTTTGGTACACACAATGTATATACATGTATGCTACATGCCTACTCTACATACCTTCCAAGAAATTTCAACATCAGCTCCACTCAGCTTCTTCAAGGAATCCTACAATACTGATGTCGATCGGTACTAGAATTAGGTATTCCGAGCACCAGAGAATAGATTTCTTACCAAGGTTGTGCCAGTAAGAAATTGGCTTAGTCAGTTCTTAAGTTAATGTATTGCGAGATAATGATCTGTCTCGTAAAACCTAATAAATCAATTTTGAGTCTAAGCAAGGAATTGAAACAAGGCAAAGAAAGTTGAATCAAAGCATTGAACAAGAAAATTTAGTACTAACACATTGATCAACAAACACCACAAGGTCCAAATCATCTTGTCTATAGCTCGTACTTTTTTGGGAATCAAATGGATCAAAAGGGCCAATTTCACATCAGTTCAGTTCATGAAAAAAAAAAAGGATCCAAATGGACAAATGGGCCAATTTCACATGGTGAATGAAGTAGAATGAGGCCCATAGCTAGAATGTAGTGGATCCATGGAAATGGTTGGTTAGCAGATGGGCCTATCAAACAACTTCGATGTTATTCTCTCTCTCTCTCTCTCTCTCTCTCTCTTCTTCTTCTTCTTCTTCTTCTTCTTCTTTTTTGGTACAGCAGAAAGTTGAAAAATATAAATTAAATACGTTCAAAAGCCACTCCATTCATGTCCGCCTTGACGAGTGGAATAATGTCAATTGGTCAGTGTGATACCCCAGGTTTTGGGTTGATACCATTTGTAATGCCCCATGTAGACCACTGGCCCAGTATCTTAATTTGATCTACAAGCCACACCACATGGCCCAAAATGCTTAAGCCCAAGGTACTAGTAGTAGCCCACATGGTTTGTTATATATCCAAGATAACTCATTTAAACAACCAATGTGGGACTAAACACCATCTAACTCCAAACCTGGGGTATCACAGTCAGTGGGCTAATATGTGACCCCATCTTGTCCTCTTGATTCGCTCCCATGTTTGCGAGAGCATCCGCCACCTTGTTTCTTTCCCCGAGAACATGTTTCAAAGAGTTTCCCGTGGCTGTCATGAGGACAACTTTGATGTTATTCTGCTTTGAAAAGAGGGGAGCGAGGTCCCTGCAGCGACTACATGGACCCCACTCAATGGAAAGAGATACTCCCTCCGTCGTTTGTCTATTTTCTGTGTTCGTGTTAATTTTCAATCGGTTATATCTTTCAGTATGAATTTCCGAATATATGCAATATGGATCTTATTTGATTGTTCTCGACTAGTAGTCTGGTTCTACCACATACTGTGTTCAAAAATCATGAGAAATACCACAGGGTTAAAATATATAAGCACTTAGAAAATAGTACATACATCGAAATGGACAAACAAATTGGGATAGATGGAGTCATGGAGTAGACATAAGTTACTGAATTGCACATCGATCGTACATCTCTAAAAAAGAAAAAGAAAAAAGAAGTAGTACTAATTGAATTGCGTAGTAGTATCTAGAAAAATGTAAATACACATTATTTGAAGAACTCTGGTGAAAAATCTAAACACTCTCTGTAAAAGGAGGATCCAAACAAACCTTTACAGGTGTGAATCTAAAAGGAGAAGCCTTTACAGCTACGAAGAAAGAACTTTTCCAGGTAAACACACTTGAAGATTTTGTGACCATTTTTTTTCCCTTCTTGGGAATCAGAATAGTTGTGACTTCTGGGGTAGGACAAACCGTGTTTGCTTATTAAAGAAAAGTTTGACAAATAAAATACTCCTCGATGAAGAACTGGGAATTTCTGATATTTGGTTGGGTTTGAACTTTGAAGCAGTGTGGAGCCCATTTGACTATTTATGGCCTGACACGCGGCTCAAAACGTAAACTCGATAAATTATTTGGTTGCAATGAGAGTTGAAGATGCGAACTTAATTAATAACTCTTCGCTTGATAGTTGATAGAGTAGGCGTACACGTACTTTTGCTCGACCAAACCCCTGGTTTGTATTTTGACTCTATTGCCATACACAAACAGGCGTTTATACGTTAGGGTGGTGTTAATGCCAAAACCGTTTTTGTTTGTGCAAAAAATGTACTCCCTCCGTCCCATAAAGTTTGGTCCCTACGAAACTACGTGCAATTTTCAAGCTAAAAAATAACGTGTTTACGAAAATAATTTTTTAGTCAATATGGATCTTGTTTGATAGATCTCATCAAGAACTTTTATACGGTGCAAAAAAAATTCAAAAATTATTTTGGTAAATACATTATTTTTTAGTTTGAAAATTGCACGTAGTTTCGTAGGGACCAAACTTTATGGGACGGAGGGAGTAGTACTTAAAAACCTTGTACCATATGCAAGGTACAAGCCTTTTGTGCACTACAGTTTTGGCACAAACAAAAATGATTTTGGAATTATTATTTCCCTATAAGTTAGCGATAATTTGAAGATGGCCATAAAGAAGTCTTTTGCCTTTAATCACTCTCTCTGACTATTTCAAAATAGCCAATGGTATCAATTTACCGTTTACGTGGACGCGGTGGCTCAGTTGAGCGTTGTGTTCAGCAGGTCATGCTGAGCACATCTCAACCGTCTATATGTGTTTTAGACAGTCCAGATTTGAGGAGAGTTAAAATATTCAAAATATCCTTTGACATCCCTCAAATCTGAGTCGTCCAAAACACATTTGGATGATCGAGATGTGCTTGTCAGAGCCTGCCAAGCATAAAGCTCAATAGGGTCCCCTTTATTTGTTCCAAACGGACGCGGTGGCTCAGTTGAGCGTTGTGTTCGGTAGGCCATGCAGAGCACATCTCAGCCGTCTAAATATGTTTTGGACGGCCCAGATTTGAGAAGAGTTAAATTATCCAAAATATCCTTTGACATCCCTCAAATCCGAGCTATCCAAAACATATTTGGATGATCGAGATGTGCTCGACAGAGCCTGTTAAGCACAACGCTCAGTAGGATCCCCTTTATTCGTTCCAAACGGGCCGTAAAAGTAATAATATTAAAAGAATCCCTTCAGGTAACTTCGAAATTGATGAATAATTAATAAGACACCGTAGACCGTAGTCGGTAGGCTTAAAGTTTAAGAAACCAAGAATTCTTAACGTTATAGAACAAGAAAATTTTCAATTCTATTTGTTATCCTTATGGTCAGATATACATAAAGCCTGCTGGAGCCTGGAGTTCAATCTGGCGAAGTCTCTCTCTAGAACCTTCACAGAGAGAGAGAGAGAGAGAGAGAGAGAGAGAGAATGAAATCTTTTAACGTTGGAAAGGATGCGTATTTGAGTAGATGACTATCTGTCATTTTGTAATACTTTCCCTTCCACCTAAGTATCTATCTTCCCCAGATCTGCACACACCTCAACTTTGTGGCATTATAAAGGATCTCCTTGCTCTCAAAATTCCCAATTCTTCCATTCAAATTTCAAATACTTCCTCTCTCTTTCTTTGTCTCTCTCTCTCTCTCTGCTCTTCTTCTTTGTTTTAGCTTTGGGTTTGTGTTTGGTTTCCAAAGATGAGTGATCCCAAATATGCATATCCCTACCCTGCTCAAGGTCAAGGTAAGAGTTTTATGATTCTTTTTTTTTTTTCAATATCTATTTTTTTTCCTTGCGGCGAAGATTTGTAATGTTAGTTGTAGTTACTAAAGTTTGAAACCGTGGATATAGTACATGATACCAACAACTGGGACACTACTGTATTTGCTATGTGTCATGATTGTTGGATGTGGAAAAAATGGTATTTTCTTCTTCAATTGTTCATTGGGAAATACTAGAGACACTAAATGTACATGTGACACTCTCCGAGTGGATGATTCTATCCATGTATTCAATAATGCATTAATGTGATAGTGCCATGGGTACATTTGGTGTACTAGTTAGTGCCTCTAGTATTCCTCTTGTCCATTTATGTGATGCGAAAAAGGACTTGGAGCTATCCGGCCGGTCCTTCGGTCTATCCATTTGTGGGTTCTTTCAGAGGTTACTTTATTTTGTAGACTTGTCGTTAACATTAGTTACGTACAAATCACATCAATTGATATCGTTTGTTATGTTTTCAAAACACATTTATCTTTTAAAAAAACCAATACAACTAATTTGGGCGTGAGTCCATGACTAATGCTCTCGACGAAGTCTTTTACATAAAAAATCTCGATCATTAAAGTATACTACTTAGAAAGGACCCATAGATAGGCAGACTGGACAGCAAAGGATGGATCTGAGGTCCATCACATCATTTGCGCTACAAGGTGCAGCACATAATAAAGCGTCTACGAATCAATAGATCATTGAAAACACTTTTAGACGGTTGGGATTAGTGCACTACACGGTGCAACGCAGATAATGGACTGCAGGATCCCCAAACCGCAAAGGACATGAGAGGATCCAAAAACCCAATTACGTCTAATGTTTTCCAATGTCTTTCTTCCTATGTTCAATCTCTTCTTTCATATTAGAAATTTATCTTTTGGCGTACAAGTGCAAATATTTCACTGGATTACGTTATTGTCGTATGCTTCTTGTTTTAATTTGCCAACAAAATATTCCTTATTGACTTGAGTTGAATTGAATTTGAAGGTGCAGGTTATTATCAAGGCCCCCCAGTGATGGCCCCACCTCAGTATGCTGCTCCACCTCCACCACCACAGCAAAACAAGGGTTTTCTTGAAGGATGGTATGCTCTGTTCAATCCTTTGTAACTTCAAATATAGTAAAATTTAACTAGATATAGGTCTATTTTTATATCACTCAAATTCTATGCACCAATCTTTTTCTTGTCCGTTGTATCGGTGTTTCGATGCATTTATTATCGTTAGGTTTCAAATCGTGAAAGATAGAAAAGATTTTTATACGATCCACTGCTCGGAAATGTACTGAAACACCGACATAAGCAAAAACAAGAGGAGAGAATTTGAGCTCGTATGTATGTATCTTTCAAGAAGAAATCTAATCCTAATTTCTTTTTTCTTTGGAATGTGCAGCCTTGCAGCTCTGTGTTGTTGTTGCCTTATTGACGAGTGTTGCTGTGACCCTTCTGTATTTTGCGTGTTCTCGACTTCTCAATAAAATTGTAACACTAGAAATTTACGTAATTTTCCATCATCTTTTTTTCTTGGTGATTGTAACGTTGGAATAAATTTAGTGGATTTATTACTTGTATCTATTTTTTTTCATCTAAGAAACTTGCGTTATTTTCTGGACTATATAGTTGTACCGTAATCCATACACATACAAGCACACACACCTGTATGTATTGTAGTTTCTTTGCGTGTGCAATATGGCATATGTAATTAGAAATTTGTTCACTAAGTCCATTAAATTGAACAATGAAATAAGTTGAAAGAATTGAATTCCTCCATTTTGTAGAAATGTGTGGGCACTTTTAGAACAAACCACACATTTGTGTAGTACATACGTCAAGGTGTATGTAGCTTACACAAACATGTGGTGCAGAATCTCAGCGAAGAAATTTTCTTGGAGTATGAAATAATCTCTCATGGACTTGAGGGTCTCTTGCAAATCAAACATCAATGATCTCTTGATACTTTAAATGTGGCATCTCAATTTTGGCAACAGCGTGTTCCCTGTGGATTGGCTTATTAAAAAAAAAACAATTATTCAATGCTTCATGTGATCGCCACGTTGTGCTGCAGACCCTTTTTCCACCATACATTTGTATGGATCCCAAGACGTATGTATACACCCCATGTCAATGTGTGTTACAAACATTGAATAATCTATCCATAATATTCAATTTCAACGTTTTTCTAGAAACAAACATCACACTTTATTTATACCAAAACTAAAGTTGTACAATTGTCTATTTACAAGCCTAGGTAATGTCACCCCAACCTATCATACAACAAAAAGTAGTAGTAGTTTAAAAATCGGTGTCACAGAATAATCAATGAAAGCACTTTGCTCCTGCGTAGCCTTCTTTGTCAAAACATGTGCTACCTTGCTGGCCTACCTGAAACAAAAATTGAGTTTGAGAGATTCAAAACTCTTGCACAAGCAGAAGACAGTCATGAAACAGCGCGCTCCTTGTCGTCACGGACGGTGGTCACTGACCACCGTCCTACAAAAGACATTAAAAACAAATTTGGAATCGGTATCCACGTATAACTTTTTGTAAACCAAAATTTAGAGTAAGCCTTAATCCTTCCCCAACTGCCCAAAGTTCAGCTACTGTATTTGAATTAAGGCTAATGGACCGATGGAATGCCTGGCCAAAAAACCCAGATGATTTTTGAAAATCCCACCAATTCCGGTCCTCCCCGGATTACATAATGATGACCTGTCCACATTAAGATTCCAACCAACAGATGCCAGGAGCACAGCTATCCAAACATAACCCCGAACATACAAGTCGGTCCTGCGTATTAAATGTGTGACCTACGTCTATGTGAAGGGTTGTTTCCGGATAGTTGTATTCCTAGCATTTCTGTTTCCGATACCCAACAGGAGGAGTATTAATTTAAACGTTTCATGCTATTTTCAACCTTCTCAAAGTTTTATAAAATGAAATTAGGAGAAATGAGATTGTTACAGATCAAGGAAAGTAATAAGAGATTGTAATGCATTGCTTGATTCTAAACTGATACAAATAAGCCATCGAACAGCTTATATATGCGTATATATCCTTATTCCTTAACAAAAATCTTGATTACTCTGGTAAACTACTTCTACAAAAGAATGTGAAATTTATATATATACAGACAAAAACTTATGTAGCGTGTGGTGCTCCAGGTCCCTACCAATTCTTAATAATTGCTTATAAGTTAAAACATAATTTTGGGTAGTTATCAAGAACAACGGGTTTTTCCAAAACCACTTCCATGAGAGGAATGTTGGTTCTCAACACCCGAGCTTCTTGTTCAGGTCTTTGGATCTTGTTTTTCTGTGTTTACTTTTTCCTTTTTTTCCTGTGTGTTGTTTAAGTTACATTGTTCTTCATATGGAAGTTCCTACTCTTCAGGAAATTTTTTTTTAAAAAAAGCATAAAAAAAAAGTACTACTACAAATTTGTGTATGTTAAAAAATTAGCATTTTAATTTTGGAAATTGATTTTGGCACTCCTCAAATTACTAACCGCACTCCAAAAGGGGAGTGTCAAAATCAATCCCTATGAACTTGATTTTGGCACTCCCCTTTTGGAGTTCGGTTAGTAATTTGGGAGTGCCAAAATCATTGCTCCTTTAGTTTCCGTTTAGCCTTTCCAAATACTTAAATGACATTACAATATATAATATAGTTCAATTGGAATGTATCGTATTGGGTTCGGATTCTCTCCAATACAAGTTTTGGATTGGACAAGACAGTCCAAATTCAAACCATACATTCGTATAATTAATTACCCGAATTTACTCAGAAACTCTTACAGTTAATTGCAGTAAGTGGACGTTCCAAAATAGACTGTCCACTCCAGTCCAAATTAAGGATCAGAGAGAATCCATTTTCTATTATACTTTATACATCTCTTTAATCTCACTTTGTTATTTAAAACTATTTCTTTCTCAGGAGACAGAGGAGTTTCAAAATCATTTGCTACAAACTTTATAAAACTCAAATGCCTTGGTGGCACCATGTGAGGGGAACTGTTGGTAACCAATCTTTGCTGTACAAGATTTGCGTATGTATGTGTGTATATTGGAGTATTCGCTAAGGACAAGTTAAGAACATGTTGAACCACGTACCTAAGGCTTAATTACATCTCATCTCATCTCATTTTTTAAGGGCTCTGTTCAGTAACATTGTTACAGTATTTGTTTTGGAACTTTTGCTTTTCTGCTGACAAAAGAATAAGAAACTAGTTTTTGCTTTATTTTTTTTTATTGAAGATTTGAAATAAAAAAAAATATGTTTAATGAAGAGATATGTGTTAGCGGTGGCCAAAGTGTGGCTTTAATTAGCCCTCCTCAGTTGGATCGGCCTTCAGAATTAGTTGAAGTGGCCAAAATATTAATTCGAACACCAGAGTTATTAAAATGGTCGTTGAGTGCTGGAGGTTGCAAGAGATGCTTGCTTGAGGTGGCCGCAGAGAGAGAGGGGGGGGGGTTCATTTCTATTCTATTGGGTGGCTCGGATTTGGAGAGAGAAAGAGGAGAGAGAGTGAAGAGAGAGGGTGTTTTAATCTCGGCAGTCCAATACACTTTTGAACGGCTCAGACACAATGTTCAAGTACCATGTAGGCTCGGCCACGTGATACCCATTCGGTATCCAAAATTGTTTCCCAATATACACCTGAAAAGAAGTAAAGGAGAGACGTGTCAAATAATAAAGTCAATCCAATAAACAGCCACTACCATGTCTATTACACCCTACCAGTAGGAAAACACCCAACAACAACTTAAATAAAGGCCATTAGTTTTTTTTACTCCATACTCAATCAAGTACCAATAGTGATTTAAATGTAGTCAACAAAGTATCATTATGAACTTCAGTTAAACCCGAAATTGTTTGATGGATGTCCTCACAACCTCAACTTTAAAGTAATCGAACACAAGGATAAGATTTGAAATCTGATGTCCCGATGAATCTTTTTAGTGCAAAGTGTTAGTGTCTCTATCCAAGCTCCTTACTAATTAGATTCTCCAGAGATTTATAACATTCATCATTGGGCCAACTTCATATCCCTTGGGCACACCTTTCATCCGGCAGCGGGATGGTGCAAGATTCTCTGGTGATTTATAACATTCATCATTAGGCCAGCTTCATATCCTTTGGGCACCTTTCATCCGGCAGAGCGCCATGGTGCAATGCAAAAAATTCACTAGACGGTCTGAATTTAAATAAAACTCTTCCATGAAAAAGTATTTTTAAAATCTACATCTTTTGAAAGCACATTTGGACTGCTAAAAGCCGCCGTGAACGATGCAGCGCATTCGCTACAACGCAGGAAACATTCATCACCCAACATTTTTTTGTTTTCAGCCTAATGACGAGACAACTCATTTCCCCTAAAATAACCACTTAGTCTATTTAATTAGGAGAAATGACTCGTCTCGAATACTGAAAACTTTTAGACTAATAAATACCGAAAAAAGAGTTTTGTCAAATATCGTTAACACATCTCCTTGGCAAAGTAGAATGACAGTGATTAATCCCAAATTCACCAATGAGCGTTAAATGGAAGATTGGAATTTAATAACTTAGAAATCTGAATTCAAGTACATTAATTGAATGAAGTAACGTTGGGTCCACAGACATCTGAGGCAGGTGACATATTCTGAGGACCAATTTGGGGAAGAAAAATTAGCAAGTGACTAAAATGGAAATCTGTTCTTCCATCAAAGCTAAACACAAGTTAATCAAAATGTACCAAAAGAGGATTCAAGTGCAAAGGGACTTTCTGTTAGGAAGAAAAATCATGGTGTATTAGTGTTGTAAAAACTGTACAAAAGTATCTCAAACTATCTCCACATAATCTTCCTCTACTCCTAATTTTAGGAACCATAACTAAACAACCATCATCAAATGCAAATCACCTTAACCACATTTCTCAAACCTTTTGAGACAACAAACTTCAACCCAAATGGGTTTTCTTCCCCACCATCCAAGCCACAATCAGCTGCCAATCAAACTTCCATTACAACATTCCTTTCTGCAAGTAACCACAAACCCACAAATTACTTGACAACACTCTGCCAAGGTGCAGATTACAAAATTCAGCTCATTCCTCATTTACTAATGGATGATGCACATTCATTGTACCTCAAATTCACCACCACCCATCAATTGGAGCTCTTCTTTTTCCAAGGGAAAGAATTCAGACCCTTGTTTTTCTTCAACCATCTTCATTCACTTCTCATTCAAGTCTTGGAGAATTCTTTGGACGCTATGCCTCTTGACTCTGCACCATCGGCATCAGAATCACTTCCGGAAGAGCTCCCAGACTCAGAATCTGCAAACAATCCCACATAATCATAACCATTCTACAAAAAATTTCACAACGTATTACCTCCGAGGAACCAAGTTTGAGGAATTAATGGGAAATTTTACCACTTGATGAGGATGAATCACTGCTTGAGCCACTGGAACTGCTAGAACTGCTGGTGGCATGACCCTTGTTATCATGACCGCCGCCGCCTCCACCACCATCATCCTTCTCTATCTCCACTGGTGGGAAGTGGGTCATTGGCATCTCATCGCCAATGTCAACATCTTCCTCACCAGCTTCCCCTTTCTTCGGCTTCTTCGCAGTATCAGTTTTCTCGCTAACATAAACGTCCTATTTAACAAGATAAACAATTAGCAAAAACATGATTATCAATCTCTAATCCGAAATCGAGACAAAATCCATGCTTTTTCTTTACCACATTGTCTTCTCCAGAAGCTGTAGCTGCAGCCGGATTGTTCACCATAAGCGCTTGCCTCTTGGTCTTGCTCACCATCTTCTTCCAATTAGTCACAAACCGATCGAGTTCCCAAAGGGTCTCGGTATCAATTGCCTCAATATCAAGCTCGATTTCATCCCCTTCCGGAGCCATATGCTTGTTCCTCTTCCTTATAATCTGAATCAACTGAGGCATCTTTTCCTCAGGTAAACTCTGTAACCCAACACCCAGTTTGTGCTTCTCCTCGATGCTCATTGGCCTCTTGTTTGGATCTCTTGCCTTCGGCTTCGGCTGCTTCCCCACGTAATTCGTTCTCACCCCAGCCGGCTTCGCAGCCTCAGGAGATTGCATCAATGGAGGGTTTGGCGACGACGGATTCGATGAACTCGAAGGCATTGCCGCAACCTCCTGTTGCTGCTTAGGAGTTGGCAATGGGTTGGGTTTCTTCTTCTTTGCATTCTCGGGAGGAGACGGCATCCGATTCCAAGAGCTCCCCTGTACTACTTCATCCTCTCTCTCATCATCGCCTTTTAACCTGTCCTGAATCGGTCTATACAGTTCCTCAAACCGATCGAGGAGCTGCTCTGCGATTCTGTGCACCTCATCGCCCTTTGGGTTGTACAAAATTGCATTCTCAAAAACCAATCTCACATCCGCAGCAAAATCGCCAGGCAAAGTATACAAATTCCTCGAAAAGTTTGATTTCACCGTCCCCAGATCCATCGGCCGCTTGATAATCTGGTGATAATCGTGAAGCCCTAGAGCAACAGCGTCAACCGGCGTCTTGAAAATCCAGCTCGACTTGTGCATCATCAACTTGGTCAACACCTGTCTGCACATCTTCATCAACTCCGCCAACTCAATCCCTTCCGGTAACATTCGCCTCGGTTCTCTCGGTGAAGCAACAGGCATAATCGGCCTCTTGTTCCCCGATAACTTCTTGCTTTTGCTTTTTCCCTGTAACAATTGAGGACTACGCGAATGGGGCTGAAAATTACCAGAGTCGATTCGTTCGTTCAATCTCTGGATCTGTTCCAACTCAGCCACCAACCGTTTCTTCAACTCGATCAGCTCGTTTCTCGAGCACGAACCGATGTCGAAGCTAACGTATTGGCCGCAATTGACATCCGCTCCACCTTTCGAATCAATCGGTCTCTGGTTGAACGAGTACGCATCATCTGAGGCGGCTTGAGTAACTGCCGGCGGCGAGACGTCGCCGTTGTTATTGTGATGGTGGTGGTGGCCGTTGTTAACCAACGACTGGTGGAATTGCTTCTTCTTCTTGTTCTTCTTCGGAATGGAATTAGGGTGGGGGTGGTTAGGGTTAGGGTTTAGGTGATGATTTGAGTACGGCGGGAGTTGTTTCCCCATGAATACGGCGCCGGATTGTCCCCAATTCGTCTCATTTCGGCTGGCTAAGACGGCTGACGACATCGACGTCGGAAAACCGCGAATGCCGGCGTGTGAGAAATCATGAACCGGCGAGTAATTACAAAATACGCCGCCGCAGCTCAACCTCCGATCACCGGCGCCGTTTGAGAACTACGAACGATTATACAAGCGCACCGTATATATACAGATTTTTGTAGGTGTATATACCTATAAATGTATAGCCCTAATTGGAGTAGGGTTTGAGGTTAGAGCGAGGAAAGAAAGAGGACGAGCATCGCTTCTTAAAGGCGATGAGATCTGCCCGCTGGAGACTCCGGGCAGTTCCTTGGCCGTCGATCTGGCTACGGCTTCTGATCGGACGGTTGGCGTGGGTTCGTGTGCTGGCCATTGGTGCAGACCGAGGAATCCACGGTGGAGGACTGAGGGGAGTACACGTGGCGGTACGTGAGTCGTGCGATGGGGTGGGGGTTGTGATTTTTGGAGAGGGTGAATTTGGGTGTCATGTGTGGTGAATTTAGGGTTTGTGATTGTGGGGGTCCACAGAGGCGTGTGGAGGGTAGGATTGTAATCTTGGATGATGGGAATTTAATATTAATGGGAGATTCCAAAAAATTGCACCCTTGAATATTTTCTCCACATTCACACTCCCTCCCTCAAAAACATTTTGAATTCCATTTGCCCCCACACCTCACAAGTCAAATTCCAAATCTACTCTCATCCCTTAACCTCTCCCCTTCTCTCTCTACCTACCTTTTTTCCCCCTTTTCTCTTCACCAACTAATATCTAAAAGCCTGAGTTTTACTTCATTTTTTTTTTGTTGTTGATAATTTCGATATTTGTGCACTCACATTTTAACTTACAAAAATACCGAAAATATTATAGTGAACTCTCATCCCTAACCTCACCCTTTCTCTCTCTACCTACCCTTTTTTTCTCCCTTTTCCCTTCACAAACAGAATTCTTAAGGCTGAGTTTTCACAAAAAGAATACTTTTCGTATTTTTATATTTTTAATATTCTCGCACTCACATTTTAATTGAAACACCGAAAATATCATAGTGAAAACTCACCCGAAAGCATAAAGTTTCGCTAAATGTACTGGGGTGAAATCAATCATCTTGATAAAGACAAATGTCATGTTTCCTAAAACTAGATGACACTTATCTTTAAAATGATTCTCCATCTGTCTCATTTTATTTGCTCCCAATAGGAGGTTGTGCCATTTTGACCTCCAAAACTATACTTATCAAAATTGTTTTTTGATTTTTTTTTTTTTTTTTTGCACCATTCAAAAGATCTCAAGGACTACTTTTGAACGGTGTCAAAAAGTTTTAAGAAAAATTTAAACTGATTTCCTTTTTAGAGTATTAAGGTTATAAAACTTTATTTATTTATTTATTTTTTGATTAAATTTGGGAGCTAAAATAAACTTGCATCGTCTTGAGGGGCCAACATGCTGTCCTCACACAAATGCCGAAAAATAGGGGAGATTTATAGAGAACTCTTGTGTCCAGCCATGTCACCAATGGTGAAGGATTAAATTAAGATGACAGATTTAGAATTTGCTAAAGGTCAAGACAGAAGGGTGACTGTTGGTCATTACTATAACGTTTCTTCTCTTGAATGCTAAAAAATGGGTAAGATTTGTAGGAAGCTTTGCGACAATGCTCAAGGATTAAATTAGTTGGCAGTTTTAATATCCTCAACAATGGCAATTAGTTCCGTTGATTGCTGGGTTTACCCCCACATAAATAATCAGAGTCCAAAAAGTCGGGAAGATTTGTAGGAAGCTTTGGGAACCCCTTAAATAACCATGTCGACAATGCTCAAGGATTAAATTAGTTGGCAGTTTTAATCAGCCACAGATTTGACAAACGATGACCAGTGACGAGACTAAAAAAGGAATGAGGTTTGGGTTATATGGGGTTCTTTTATTTCATGCTTTTTGCTTTTCTCTCCCAGCTGGTTTCCCCAGTCCGGTGGCTTGTCCCGGTCTGGTTTCCCCAAATCCGGTGGATGGTGGTACCGTGGTAGTGGTAAAATAAGTTTTTTAGTTTTTGGTTGTGTGTTTGGACCCCTGGATTGGTATCCGGTGCTCGCCGTGGTCACAAGATTCATCGGTTTGCCCGCGTTTGCTTTCCTTTGGCTTTTGGATAGCAAATCCTGGGATTTGGATTTCCGCCGGTGCTCCTCGCAATCTTTGATTTGGATCTCTGCCTGCCTTGCGGGACTGAGCGCCTTGATCTCAAACTCCACTTGTACCGAACCATAATGTCAATGCGAAGAGAGTTTTTAGACTCGCATTTGGATTTAGACATTATTTTGCTTGTATGTTCTCTTGTCTATTTTCAATATTAAAAGGATTGGTTGTCGTTTGGTTTTCTTTATATTTGGATGGAAATCTTTGTAGATTTCAGATGGCTTTTCCTGAATGCAATTATTTGCTTCAAATAAAAAAAAAATAGAGTTGTAAGAAAAGTAATTTCTTGTGAATCCTCCAGTCCCGACGTGAATGGCCTGTTTTTGACCAAACCAAGAAGGAGAATTAATCTAGGTGACCGTAAGCTGGTCCGGACACTCCTGGCCGTCAAAAAAAAAAAAAAAAAAAAGACAACAGCTAAGGACTAAATTAAGGTGACCGTTCTAAATGAGACGAAGGGAGACAATTGGGTAGTAGACCATTTCTCATATAAGGGACAACTTAAAAATAGGTTAAGATTTTATAGGAATATTTAGAGGAGTCCCCTCCCCTATGTCCAACCACGGCAACAATGCCGAAGGATTAAATTAGGTGATAGTTTTAGAATTTTCGAAAGAATGAGACCGTCGTGTGACAATCGGCCAGTAGAACATTTCTCATTCAACAATGGCGATGACAATGATGAAGGATTACATTGACAAGGCGGTTTTAAGGGCCATGTTCAGTTGCAAGTTTTGGTTTTGATGACATCATCATTTCCCTCATTTTTCTCTCTATCTCTCTCCATTTATTACACCTGCTTACATCATCAAAACTAAACTAAACCTCTAAACCGAACAAGGCCATTTTTCAAAAGGATGAGACGGAATGACAATTTTTTGTGTTAGAATGAAGGCATGAATGAATGAGAGGTGGTGGGAGAGCCAATGGATCGGACCAGTGACGGACTCGGGGGAGTAAGGAGGTGTTTGGCCCCTGCACTCCTCCCCAATTTTCTTCTTATTTGTAGTAGTACACTTTTGGATTTTTATATAAAGTTACTAAAGAGTGGTCCCCACAAACCATGCCAAGTTGGTAATCTTGCGTCCGCTACAGGATCGGACTAGCTTTGTCCAGCGGTATGATAGACCGCCAAGCCCACCAGCAATACCCGTTATCAAGAAGGCAACGGTTTCCTGATCTCTATAATGGCAAATATGAAGGCGATGGTTCTTTTAACTCTCCCATAGAGCAAATATGGACGCAACAGTTTTCTGATCTCTCCAACAGTGAACACGAAGTCATTATCCTGAAGCAGTAAGCAAATCAAGTGGTGATCCTCCACCCACGTCCACGAGCGAAGTGATGGTTCCTATCTTTTGTAGTATTTTAGTATTTTGTTGTTGCAGCACCTATCTTCAGAATGAAGAAAAGATTGAGTCAGAGTCAAAGTCAACGTCAAAGTCAATGTCGATGTGTGATGTTAAAATACTATTTCACCCTAATCTTCGTCTTTTTGCTACTTAAGGATTAAAATTCCCTTTCAATCCTTCGCATCTTGCGCAGAGCACTATTACAAAAATGGACATGCCTGAGAAAGCATCTGCTGACCATAACCAATACTCCCTCCCTCCCACCCAAATTGTTTGTCCCTTTTGAGAAATCCAACTTTTTAAAGAAAAAAAACTATTTTCTTAGATTTCCAAAATTATCCTTCAAAACTGTGAAGTTTATTAAGCGGTTTTAATTGTTTATATCTTTCAAAATGGATATCAAAAAATATGCAATATGGATCTTGTTTGATAGATCTCAATTAGTTGTTTTATACAAAGTTCTAAAAATCATGCAAAACATTATAAATTAAAAGATATAAACGATTTAGAAATGACACAAATTTCAAAAACTGTGAAATAAATGCGGAGAGAAATAGTACTTTTAAGGGTAAAACTGGAAGTTTGACATATTTTTATTGTTATTTTTAGAAATAGGACTAACATTTTGGGACATTCCAAAATAAAAAGAAGGACCAGCAATTTGGGACGGAGGGAGTAGTAGATACATTGCCACTTCAAATTTTGTAAGAGTAATAATACGGATGCATGTGAAAGCGCACAAATCCAAACACATATATAGCTAGAATTGCCCAACGCACATTGGTCCCACACAGCAGATGTGCACTGTGGTCTGTGTTTCATTTTTGTTTATAGATTGCCAAGCAAGCAAGCATCGAAAATACAGAAAATTCTAACCTTAAAATCTTAATTTATTTACTCATTTTAGATGAATTCATTGTGCATGCATTTGTTGTACATTTACATAAACAGGTTGATTCAACTCTTTGTGCAAACGTATGGGCATGACTCAAAATGGTGATTCAAAGATACCATAGGCAACAATCATTAGACCACCAGGCACCAAACATATCTAAACTTTCGGCAGGCAAAAATTCTTCTGCAATAATTTCAAACTATTAATGGAAGTTCAATGCGCACCGATATTATCCCAAAAAATTAGGGACTAGCAGTAAACCCAGTCCCCAAGTTTTAGATCCTAAACTGTTCAAAATCATTATACCATGAGACAATATAACACTAAAAAAAAATCTCTCATTGTCATGCATTTTTAACTGCCGCGCTACCTACTTCTTTGCCTCCTCGTACTCTGCGTCAGGAGCTTCGTCACCACCCTCAGAGCCGCCTCCAGAGGCAGCACCACCGGAACCTCCAGACATGTGCTGTCCAATCTTTGAAACTGCCTTGTTCGCAGCATCAAGTTTCGCCTTAATCTCATCAACGTCATCCTTCCCCATTGCACTCCTCAAATCAGCAATAGCAGACTCGATCTCAGAAGTCACCTCACTTGGCACCTTGTCCCTGTACTCATTCAGGCTCTTCTCAATACTGTAAATGGTGGTGTCCGCATTGTTTCTGAGATCAATCAGAGCTTTCCTCTCTTGATCCTTCTGGGCGTGCATCTCACCGTCCCTGACCATCTTGTTAATCTCGTCCTCTGAAAGACCTCCCGAAGAACGAATGGTAATCTGTTGCTCTTTTCCGGTGGTCTTATCCTTTGCAAAAACGGTGACGATTCCATTGGCATCGATATCAAATGTAACTTCAATCTGAGGCATGCCCCTAGGAGCTGGAGGAATCCCAACAAGCTGAAACTCACCAAGCAACTTGTTGTCACGTGCCATCTCGCGCTCCCCCTGAAGTACACTTATACCCACCTGAGTTTGGTTGTCGGCTGCAGTTGAGAACACCTGAGAACAAAAGAAACCATAAAATAGCACCTTAGAATCTTCCACAAGATGTAACAGTCTGGTTGTTAAATTTACTTTTAGAACTGCTAAGTGGCACAGACATGTCTCATGTACCAGCATCGGAGATGGACACAACGTGCTCTTAGACACGTCTAACGCCAAAATCCATGTTTGCTTTTTCACTACATACATTTTCGGACACATTGGGAACATAGTAGGACAGGTTGAGGACACACTACCACACATTGGGGCCAATCAGGAGGTCAGCATGTAGTTTCAAGAATTTGAGCAACGGTCCAAATTCTTGCTGGCGCCTATTTTTTTTTTAAATGAAGTTCTGCATGTCTGCGTCGAGTCTGTCTCCATGCTTCTTAAGAAGCATTACAAATCTAAAATACCCTTATACCATTTTAATACAATTTTTTTATGAGTTCCTGACGCCTCAATACAATGACCATGAGATAGGTATTCAAACACAAATTCCTCACAATAACAAGAACTTCAGATCGAAGGGTCACCTGGCTTTTCTTTGTCGGAATGGTTGTGTTCCTATTGATCAGTCTAGTGAATATACCACCCAGAGTCTCAATACCAAGTGAAAGAGGAGTGACATCAAGGAGAAGCAACGACTTGACATCTCCACGGAGAATACCACCCTGGATGGCAGCTCCCATAGCAACAGCTTCATCAGGGTTTACACCTTTGCTTGGGCTCTTACCAAATATTTGGGACACAACTTCCTGCACTTTGGGAACACGGGTCATTCCACCCACAAGAAGAACCTCATTGATATCCTTGGTAGTTATACCGGCATCCTTAACACAGTTTGTGCATGGATTCCTAGTCCTTTCAATCAAGCTGTTCACCAAACCCTCGAATTTCGATCTGGTCAAGGTGATGTTCAAGTGTTTTGCACCAGAGGCATCGGCTGTGATGAATGGCAGGTTGATATCAGTCTGGGATGTTGATGACAGTTCAATCTTAGCCTTCTCCGCAGATTCTCTAAGTCTCTGCAGAGCAAGCTTATCCTTTGATAGATCGATTCCCTCAGTTCTTTTGAATTCACTCACCAAGAACTCCAGCAGAGTATTGTCGAAGTCCTCTCCCCCCAAGAATGTGTCACCGTTTGTTGCTTTCACCTGTATGTGAGAGAGTTATTGTGCATACGCCTGAACAAGAATTCAAGAAATGTCCTGTGTCTGGAAGTTATAAAAGGAAACGGAAAGCAGAGGAATTAACAAAAAATTATCTTCGCCTGTTTGGTTGCCAGTGGAAAGGGGGAAGGAAGAAATGGGAAGGAAAACATGGGGTACCAAACAGCTTGAGAGAAAGCTCCCATTGCCCATTTTACTTTCCTTTCATTTCCTTTAAAAAAACCAAGCAAACTAAACTAATTAACTTCCCCCAACATTTCTCTCTTAGTTATCCTCTCCCACTCTCTCTGTTTTCTTTGTTTCACCACGTTACAACAGAAGTGTCAAAAGCAAACTTGATTTTCATACCTCAAAAACACCATTGGAAATCTCTAGAATGGAAACATCAAAAGTTCCACCACCAAGGTCAAAAACCGCTACAAGACCTTCCTTATCGTTCAAACCGTAGGAAAGTGCAGCAGCAGTAGGCTCATTAATGATTCTCTGCACATCAAGGCCTGCAATTTTCCCAGCGTCCTTCGTAGCTTGTCTTTGGGCATCGTTGAAATAAGCAGGTACAGTGATCACAGCTTTTGTAACACTCTTTCCAAGGTAAGCCTCAGCAGTTTCTTTCATCTTAGTCAGGACAAATGCACCAATTTGGCTCGGAGAATATTGCTTCCCATTGACTTCAACCCAAGCATCACCGTTGGGAGCCCGGACTATCTTATATGGAACCATCTTCATTTCTTTCTGTGTCTGGGGATCATCAAAACGTCTCCCAATAAGACGCTTGGTCCCAAACACTGTGTTTGTTGGGTTGGTCACGGCTTGACGTTTAGCTGGTGTTCCCACAAGTAGCTCTCCCTTTTGGCTAAAGGCAATCACTGATGGTGTGGTCCGAGATCCCTCAGAATTTTCAATCACTTTAGGACTCTACAAGAAATGGCAAAAGTTGATCAAGTTCTTACAAGTTACAACACCATCCAAAATTTAACCAAAAAGAGGAGCTGAATATCTGAAACCAAAATACAACTCACCTTGCCCTCCATAACTGAAACACAAGAGTTTGTGGTACCCAAGTCAATTCCAATGATATCGTCCCCAGCCGGCTTTGAACTGTTTCAGAAGGAAAACAAGTCATGAAGATAACAAAATATTTATTTACAGGTGAGAAGACAAAAAAAAAAAAAAAAGATAATAAAACACAGAACCATACACTGCTTGACAAGACATACCTAAATGGCCTGGCCAAACTAGCCCACTTGTGACCCAAATGTGAGGTAGCCCATGAGGATTTGGTATTTCCAGTTAACTGCAAAATGTAACAGAATAGTACAACAATCAATATGCATTGCCACCATCAAAACAAGCATGCTAACAATCTTCATCTAGAATGTTTCCCAATAATGCAAGCTATGAGCATCAAAATATGCAATATAGAATCATATACAGAGACAAAATATGCAACATAGAATCATATACAGAGACAGAGAGAAGAACAATGATTTAACGCCTACACAATGGCTGTAGCATTTCCCAAATCTGAACCAACAAAATCCCCTCTTAACTGTTGAAAAGCAATTGAGAAGAAAATCAGAAACTAATTTCAGAAAATCAACAACCAAGTGCCAAAGAAGACACACACATGATAGCAGGGACTTTTAATGTAAAGAACATCGCACCACCCTGACTTATCACCTCGGAGAAGGCACGGTGTGACATCATAACTGGAAGAAAGGGGCTCGAAAAACACATCACACAATAATTCAAGAACAAGAAACGATACAAGCCCTTTCCAAGCACAACAATCAGTTTAGGGTTTAAGAAAGGCAATGCTGGGCATGGTGCACATAAGATTTACTTGATGGCTCCCTCAACTGTTACATTCAAGAGCGAAAATGAATTCTCAAGCAAATTTTAAGGCAATCCCACCTCTTACCCGGCATATCCAGAGGGCCTTGAGTTAAAAAGGAATAACTAGTGAAATTCAGACAAAAATAAATTAAAAGCACAATAACGAAGCAACCAAATCATGAATTATAAAGTTCCTATGCCAAGATTTAAACCCAAGATATGAACTACAAATTAATCAGTAATTCTACCACGAAAACAAGAATCAAACAAATCAAATCTAGTGTGAACCAAATGAGAACAACATATATCCGTGTATAATGGTACTAACGTCCTATGATATGCAGTGATAAACGAGCACATACAGATTTGTAGGCAGAGAGAGAAGTGGAGGCGAGGTCGCGGCGGCGGAGAGTTCTGAGCAACACAGCGGCCGCCATTATACAGTGTAACAACGGGTTGATTTGAAACTGGAATGGAGAAGAAAATGGGAAGAGGGTTTTATGAGGGGTTTTGGTTATTGGTTCCTATTAGGGTTTAGGGTTTTTGAGGTGTATGTGACAGAGAGGAGGCGCAGGTGGCCAATGAGAGAGAGAGAGAGAGAGAGAGAGGGGAAATTTGTGGTTTTAACTGCGTGGAAAGAAGGTTCTAGACGTAAGACTAGTCTGGCTTCTCAACCAAGAAACATTTATTGTAGAATTTCTTAAATAATATTTTTGAAAAAACAAAATGCAAAATGAATTTAATTTGTACATTATTTTTCAAAAATACTGTTTAGCGGAAACAACACTCATTGTTACCCACAATGAAAATACGATATTTTAGGTAGAAATTAAGCGTTTAATTACAAGGTCTTGTCGTGATCCACATGTGACTTAACCTATCACTTAATTTATTAAATTTTTGTTTCAAGGTCTTGTCATGAATACACTTCTTACTAATCCACGTGTGACTTGACCAATCGCTTAATTTATTGAACTTTTGTCGTCTGGTTCAAAACTAAAAAAAGTTCACAAACTAACAATAATTTTATGTTTCCATATTGATAGCAACTTTTCATAATGTCATCATTCAACTACGTGAATCAGTGTTAATATCTATAACTAACTCTTTCAGAAAACTGTCTAATGTGGAATAAAAAACTTTTATTGCATCATAATTAGAAAAATGTTGTGAAATGAATGAATGTCAAAAAGCATAACGATAATGAATTATTATACGTATTGTAAACGAAGTTGTAACGGTCGTATTAATTATGCGTTGTAATCTTTGGCTCCTATAATGACAGGAGGTAAATGGCAAGGAAAGAAAAATAAAAGTACCTGTTGATCAATTTTGTATCTAATAGTTCTATAAGAGCATCACTAGTGGTATACTCAAACACAAAAATACTCAAAGATGAGTATTTTGATACACAAAAGAGCCTCACAATAGTATTTGGATAAATACTCAAAGTTAACAACATTTGTTACAAATACTCAACTTTTGGCATTTGGATACTCAAAATTACCAATCTTTCTCAATAACCAAACCTCAATAACCAAATTTTGGGGACCACACCGTATCAAAAGTAACAACATTCTCTCTCCATTTTTCAAATACTTAATTCAAAACTCAATTTTTTTTGCACTTTCTCCCAAAAATTGAAATTATCAATTTTTAATCTTTACCAAAATATGTTCAAGATTGATCTCATTTTAAACGTATTGTGAATATCTTTTAAATGGTAATAATATTATAAAAAAATATATGAACAAATTTAAAGTTATACCCATTTTATGAATAAAAATAGAGTGAATAATACTTTTTTTATTATGGACACAAATGAACCATTGTAGAAGGGTAGATACTCAAACTTACAAACCCATTAAATGAATACTCAAAATGTGACGTGGCAATATTTGAGTGTCCATATTTGAGTATACCACTAGTGATGCTCTAAGAACTATATTTTAGTTACATATATCGTGTTTATTATTGTCTTTGAGGTTATGTTCTTTTAATATTACCTTACAACACATTATCAGCACGAGAAGGTAATAGATTACATTTCTCAGGGATACTTTATCTGTGTTTGTTGTTTACTGTTTTTACATAGACACTTCTGATCCATGTGTGACTTGACCAATTGCTTAATTTATTGAACTTTTGCCGTCTAGTTCAAAACTAAAAAGGTTTACAAGCCAACAATAAAATTTATGTCTCAATATTTGATATCAATTTTTCATAATGTCATCAACAACTACATGAATCACTGTTAATATCATTGTCTAACGTG
Organism: Vaccinium darrowii; assembly: GCA_020921065.1. Classification (NCBI taxonomy): domain Eukaryota; kingdom Viridiplantae; phylum Streptophyta; class Magnoliopsida; order Ericales; family Ericaceae; genus Vaccinium; species Vaccinium darrowii. The sequence continues at coordinate 51,036,469 of CM037152.1, read as the reverse complement.
AAATAAAAAACTTTTCTTGCATAAGAAATAGGAAAATATATAACTCTTAATTGGATTTCTTTTGGAAGGTAATTCCATTCACTTTAAGCCAGGCATTATCAACTTTTTTTTTTTTTTTGTATGACTACAAACTTATACGTCAAAATTTATTATTGTCGCATTTCTTTGATAAGGCCTTGTTCCACTAAGAGGTGTTGAGGGATAAAAATTAATCCATTATTTTTAGATTATTGAAGTCCAATAATCCAACAAGGTTAGCAGTGGCTCTAAGGTCAATAATTCTCTATTCTAAAGGTCAATTAGCCAAAACAGATAACTTATTCAATTGGTGGAAAATGCTCGTTTAAGCCAATAATCAAGTTTTATTTTTATTTTTTTTTCACACCCCTAACTTGGTTTTTTAGTTTCTTAGGCCTTTTTAGTTGACGCGTGTGAGGAGAGTGACATATCTTGAAATGTGAAAAGCTAAAAAACCAAGTTCGTGGAAGAATGCCTAAATCTCTATGCACTCATCAATCACATACAATTGACAAGTTACATTAAACAAACATGAAGAACCACACTCACTTTACACACATTTAAATATTCAGGGCCTGTTTGGATTTCTTATATAAAAAAAAGGGTGAGTCTATTTACAACCCTTTTTCGACTTTATACAACCCTTTTGCTAAATACAACCCTGCTGATGTGGCAAATCTTTATTTTTGCTTCATATAACCCGGCACATTTTCAAAATTGCCCCTCCTTATTTTGTCCCAAATTTCGACATTCAAAACTCTCAAAACCCACTCAAAACCCTTTTCTCTTCCCTTCTCCCTCCGTCTAACCTCGGCCATCGCCCTCTCCGTCGAACCAGTCAAAGAAATCGCCGCTATTTTACTTGTCTGGTTTTGGCACATTTCGGATATTTACTCCCGAAACTAAGCACATAATTCGGATACAAACTACTGAATTATGGCCAATATTGCGGATATTAACTACAATCACCAATTTCGGATATAAACTCCCGTTTTATAGGTAAATTTCGGGTATTAACTACCGAAATGTATTACGATTTTTGAGACTGTGGTACCGTTTCGAACGAACAGCGACTGAGAAATCAAAAAAACAATGGGTTACTCTTGGGTCGTATTTGTGCATCTATTGGTGGACTTGGAGTTGTAAATTGCTCCAATACTCTTTGGAGCTCTTCTCCCAAATCTAGTGAGGGAGAAGATCCCTCCATTGATTCAACAAGGTTCTCCATTGAGAGAGCGGAGAGATGAGGGGTCGGGGAGGACAATGGAGGTTAATGGCTGGAGGAGGAGGAGAAAGAGGAGGGATTCTTTCGACGTGGGAGGGAGAAGAGTGAGAAAACGATGGAGCTGAAGGAAGAAGAAGATGCACTGGGTTGGTATTAGCAATTGGGAAAAAGTGGGGTGGGTTGGTATGAAGTAATTTGAGGGGCTAAATGGTCTTTTTGCGAGGAAAGTTTTGGTATTTATTTTGCATGGGTTGTATTGAGGGAAAAAGGGTTGTAAATAGAACTACCCTAAAAAAAAAGATGAGTGGGTTGGGCTAAGTAGTCGGGGATCCCCTCCTATATCCATCGTTTGGCATCCAAAATTCACCCTCGATGTCTCATCCCCCTACCCCTCCATACAGTACCGGCCTTGAGGTGAAGTCAGAGGTGCGGCGGTTTTAGGCCCGTAATTTAAGAAAAAAATTGGGAGGCCACTGTTAATATAAGTTGTTTTAATATTATATAGGAAAATTACTCATTGTTTAAGTTTTAACACAAACGGAATCAAGTCCCTGGTGGTCTTTGGGCTTTCATTTATTAATCTCCAGCCGCGTGTCTCAAGAGTCCCAATGGGGCCTTTTTAGCTAGGTACTACATTTTTGCCTTTGTTTTCTACCTCAATGTTATTTGTAGCTTTTAATATCTAATTCACAAATACAATAATAAATAAACCAAAATAGTTTATGTTGAATCAACAAACTTTGGGAGAAAAATTTTAAGTTAATGGAGCAATATTTTACTGTTATTCTTACAGTTATAATTAATAACATGAATAGATAGAAAAAAAAATGCATACTATGAGCGATGTTTCGTAATAAATTATAAACCAAAATAGTTTATGTTGAATCATCTAACTTTGGGAGAAAAAATTAAGTTAATGGAGCAATATTTTACTGTTATTCTTACAGTTATAATTAATAACATGAATAGATAGCAAAAAAAATGCATACTATGAGCAATATTTCGCACTAAAAAAAGTACTATAAAATTATTAACAAAACTGAAATTTTTGTGAATAAAGATAAAACTAATCCAATAAACCACAAAAATTTGGGTTATTTTATTCTTTAGTGAACTTTTTTTTTGAAAAATTTTGCTCATAATTTTAAACTTTGTAGATTCCTCTCCTTGAGACCAACCAATAAACCACAAAAAAATCGACGCAAAACTAACAAATGTAATTTTTTTTAACTAAAAAAAAAAAAAAAAAACCGTTTTTGGTTTATTTATTCAAAGCAAGAGGGCCAGAACTGTAATTTGGTTCCCCATAAAGTCTCTACCCGTCTGCTATATATATCGAACCCTTCGGCTAAATGTCTCCGTTTCACGAACAAGCGACTAGCGAGATTGAAGTTCACCAGCTCTCACTCTCTCTGTGTGTTTCCCTCGCCTCGTTAACATCATCGTAAGTATACTTTTTGCTTCGTGTTTTCGTACTTACACTACTCAATTGAATGATTGATTTCCAATCAGTTGAATTTGTTCTGATAATCTGGTTTACAACATTATCGTAAGGATACTTTTAGCTTCATGTTTTCGTAATTACACTACTCAATTGAATGATTGATTTCTAATCATTTGAATTGTGCATCGTTGTTCTGATAATCTGGTTTAGAACATTATCGTAAGGATACTTACAATACTCAATTGATTTCGTAGAATCATTTGAATTATGCGTCGTTGTTCCGATAATCATTACAATTTAGTTTTGGTAAGATTTGATTCTATTTTGTTCTTGTTTTTACTAGTTGAAGGCTTCGTGGACGCACGGAGTCTCATGCTCATGCGGGTAGACAGTGGCGGCTCCAGGAATTTGAAACAAGGTGTTCAAAAATTATCTTAGTTGTACTAGTTCAATTAATCAACCCTTTAAGTACACAATGCATATGGTAGAATAAATAGTGCTGTCAAGAAACAAGGCCACCATTCAGAAAATTTTGTTTACACGCTCAAAAGAGAACTTAAATTTATTTTCATATATATATTTGTCAACAAAAATTCAAATTGTTTACTGCATTGTGGACTATCTTTTGGAATTTTATAGATGTCCTAAACAAGTTTTCATATTTTAAGTTTGTCCATAATTCTATAAGTTAACCAAACAACATCAATTACTTTAGTTAAGGTCATCAAATCAAAATTGACACATTTAGACCATCAACGATGGACAATGTGACATGTAGTTTTGTTCTTCCTTTGTTACAGAGAGGTTCTCTAAATGGATACCCAAATTTGTTTTCTTCATCTCTTTTCTTTTTGGGCTTGGTGTTCAACTATTTTTGTATTGAATGTTCAATTATTTTTTGGCTGGGTGTTCAACTGTTTTGGCATGGGTGTTCAAGAAAAGGCTAAACTAAAATTTCTACATGTATTAATAAACCAAAAAGTATTTTAAGGGTGTTCAAGTGACCGCCTTTAGTAATGTGTGGAGCCGCCTATGCGGGTAGATACGACATTTTTATTATCATTTTTTTACCCTTGAGTATTTTGTTTTTGATGGTGTTTGTTTAAGTATAATAACTCATTGCAATGAAACTGTGTTTTCAACATTCAAATAGAATGGTATGTGAACGATTATGAAATGGAAATTCTGTAAGACTTCCCAATACCTATCTAACAATTGCGAGAACACAGAGGAAGCGAAATATGATGCCATTGAATAGGATGCCCTTTCATGTTAACAATACCGGGCCTTCGTATCGAGAACAAACTTGGCATCTTAAGCCTTTTTTCTTTTTCTTTATTTATTTTGTTGAACCACAAGAAACATAATAGTACATTAAACAAAAGCATCCACCATTTAGTGGACAAAATAGATTGAACAAGGATATCCACGCTATCTAAAATAGCAAGCCCTTTCAAAACAAGTAGGCAATCAATGTATATTTCTACACAACGCCATCCTCTGCTTTTTTGCACACGCCAAAGCTTTTAGGACGGCAAGAGCCTCCGTCATAAATGCTTAATTTGCATATCCTCTATAAGCTCCCTTTACCTGTTTCAGGTCCAAGCGTCCCATCCCACACCACGCAACTGCGCCTTTCCACAGATTTCTCATCCTAACCACAATTTTCGCCATCACCTGCTCTCCTTCGCCTTGCACCCCAACCTGGAGAACTAACTTCTAGAGACCAGTTGAACACACCAGTCTATTATCCTGCATAATCAAGCTATTCTGCTCCTGGAACTTTCCTTGATATAACCTGAAAAAAAAATTGATACAAAAAACACGCCTCCTTCACGTCTTGCAAAACATCCACCTGAAAATGTCGAAAGACATAATTATTCCGACCACACCAAATAGTCCACAAAATACAAATGGATTCCAGAAACATAGAGCACAAATACCCATTTAGCAAAAACTCGAAATAAAAAGCCCATTAAATAAGGCTCACAAAGTAACCATCCCAATCCAATCAACAACCTCTTTCCTAGCCTCCAAATCCAGGTCCCCATTAGAACTCTTAAAAAAAAGTAGAAGAACAGGACTTGACCAAGAATATTTAGGGATTGACCGAGAATATTTAGGAATAATATTAAGCCCAAGAATATTTAGGAATTGACCAAGGAAGGAGAGGACCTTAAACCAATAAAAAGTCATGGAGCTAACCTTTATAAAAATAAGGAGCTTTACGCCAGTGAACACCACACCCATGACACTTGCCAAAGAAGGATCAATAAACAAGTTAGCCCTCACACCATTTTATGAAGGTGATATATAAGCCCCATCCAAAAGAAAGGAAAGATGCAAATACATGCACTATAACAATTTTGGTTGGAGGTACCGAAACGTTTCTCTCCCTACTGAAGTTTAAAATTGGTTTTGTAGCCACATTAATGTTCCATTACCAACAGTGCATCAAATGTTCAAAAAAGCAAATGATTTGAGTTTTGCATTATCACATATATGTTCTAGTCTTCATTGAAGTTTAAAAGTGGTTTTGTAGCCACATATATGTTCCATTACCAGCAGTGCATCAAATGTTCAAAAAAGCAAATGAAATGAGTTTTGCATTACCACATATATGTTCCAGTCTTCATAATGAGTTTTGCATTTTTAGACCACTTGTTTCGCTTCTTCTTAAGGATCTTGTGAGCCAAGCATTTAACTGGATACCATTCAATCTCTGTCCTGGAAAGTACCAAACAAACATAATGTGAGCTTCCAAGGAGTATCTCCATTCTTAAAATTCACCTGGACAAAGAAACAAAAAGTTACCTATCCTTTCCTCTTAAATAGGTTTGTCATCATCAATCATGTGATATGTTTCCCTCAAAACAAAGTTCTTGGAAAAAATGATTGATATCAAAGAACAACTCAAGCTTGAATCCCTTGGGATTGTAAACCCTATACCACACGATATCTTTAAGATACTTTAGAGCCTCTCCATTGCGCTTTGAGATCTAAAAGGCACAACAAAAAGTTACCCAAAAACTGAGAACACCTTTCTCTGCATTAGACATGTTGATAACATCAAAGTTTTATGGCATAATTCACATCAGAATTAAAGAGAAGAATTCAGCGATTTGCAAATGATGGAGTCACCTTCTGCTTATTTATCCTCTTCATCATCTCATCCATGGCGGCTTTAGTGCCTTAAACAACACCGTTCACAACTACATAACTTTGTCACATGTGCACCAACATTCATGAGTCAACAAACAAAGATATATGCCCAACTCCCAAAGCCATATTTTGCAAGAAATAAAACCCAAATATTTTTGTGGCTCTTTCTAACCTCCGCGAAACAATAAATATGTTTCACGCTTTTCTCCGAATAAAGTGAATTTTTGAAGACTATAGCCATAAAAAAAACTTCCATTACAAATAATAAAAGCATAAACAAAAAAGAGATAAGAGAAAGGGGACAAAAACAGAACAAATGACACATGTATACCACACAAACAAAATAATAAATAATAAGAAAAACCCGAATATCTCACGTTATTACCATTAAAGCCCTGTCATTCGCTTTATCAAATTAAAGGCAAGTGAACACAAAGCAACGAGTTTGTAATTGGTAAACAAATTTTGGTTTATGGGAACGTAATTAATTACAGAAACACAGAGAAAATTACCGAAATTGACCAAACACCTTCGGATACGAAATCGACCTGTTCTTGTTCTCCAAAATAAACTCTTCAATTGGACATTTGGACTTCAGCACAAACCCTAAATCGAGCCCTCGTCCCAACAGTAGAAACCCAAGAAGTAGATCCTCCATCTTCTTCTTCATCAGTCTCATCTCCTCGCCATCGGACCCGTCAATTTGATGAAGGAATAGGCCGTAAGTTTTTCGGCGACGATCCATTTTGAACTCGGATATATTCAAGAAGTCTGTATTTGCAAAGCTGTGAAGGAGATGGCTATGTACGTGAAGGAAAAGAAGTCTAGGTCGCACTGGCATGGGAATACAGCTGTCCAAAAGGCGGAATGGAAGAATAAGGTAAAAGCGTGAATAGAAACCAGGGGTTTGAAGCGAAAGAAAAACAAGAGGATTTCCTTTTAATATAGAAGGATCTAATAGTTTTTGTTTCCAAGTAATGGATAAAATTCTAGAGTTTCTCTTTTATTCCTTGTGGATTCAAGGCGTGCTCGTGGATTTGAGTGTTTATCTTGTCTATTAGAATGTTATCTAGCCTTCGAGTTTATTCCGCTGTGCCAGGTATTGATCGGGTGATTTTGGCTTCTATCGGAACGATAAGTCTGTTAGAGCTTTTATATTCGGCTTAGTTACATTCTAGTTGAATTTAATTGATCTGCTCCCATCATTTTACCTGAATGTCTGAATTGGCTATATTTTCTGATTGTGCATGGTGCATACCTTTGGTCGTTTTACATGATTGTGGGGTTGTATTTATTCCTCTACTCATTTTGTCTCATGGGTTTGCTATTTGAAGAAATTAAGTGGAATGCCATCAAAGTCAAGGCCAAATATCCCGAATTCGTCGTCCTAGAAAAGTAGTACTTCTTTTTAAGGAGCCATTTCACAAAACGATTAGGCATCTGACTGTAAACTTCATATCCTCTCTGTCAGAATTTATTTGTGTCTTTCTCCCTCTTTTGCAGAATTATCTTGGTTCAATTTTGAAGTTTTCAGTGTTGCATTTGAACTTTTGCTATATCGTCTTATGTCTACCTGGTTTATCCTGGTTTATGCCTAATTACAGAGGACCTAGTTTTGATAAAGGTTGATCTATTTATTCACTTATTCCACTGGAATGGCAGCGTTTTTGCACCTGGGATGAAGCGTGTCACCTTTCTTGAATCAATCCGTATGAGGGAAAGATAGAGTTAGGTGTCTCAATTTCGTTATAGCAGCGAATTGAGCAACAATGGTGCTTTTTTCTGAACTACCTCAGGACATTGTTTTGGATGTACTACATAGGCTACCTTCAAAGTCACTTGCAAAATTCAAGTGTGTGTCAAGGTGTTGGCATGAACATATCTCTGGTCCCTGTCGTTCTCGTAGATGGAGGCCCACCCCACGCCCGATGGGTTTCTTCTTTCAAGATACGGAAAGGCCTAGGGTCACACCAATTGGTTTTCTATTCACTGCTAAAGAATCTGAGGAACTGGGAAATGGTGATATAGATGAGTCTGTTGATTTTCTTGGTAGGTGCACAATTATAGTTGCTTCCTCTAACGGCTTTCTTCTTTGCTATGCGAAACGCAGTCGTCGGAAGGAGTACTGTATATACAATCCGGCCACTAGGCAGAGGAAATCCTTGCCAAAACCCCCCAAATACTATCCAGTGGTGGCAACTGGGTTTTCTTGCAAAACAGATGACCCGTGTATGGATTTTATCTGCTACAAGGTAGTGCGCTGTAAAATTCCTCAACTGGTCCTTCGTACACAATTGACGGTAAAAATTCAGACCTTCTCTTCAGGAGTAATGCTACGGTGTGCACCATGCCTTTTGGCATATGGTGTGCACCTCATATGGAGACTCACAAAGTCTCGTATACATCCACAAAATCTCATATTTGGTGTCACAAAATCTCATATTTGGTGTCGGAAAATCTCATATTAGAAGACCAAAACACAATAAATAAGACCACAAAATCTCATATGGATTTGAGAAAGTTTTGGAATAAAAAAATCAAAAAAAATGGCAACCGGTTGGTCACCGGCTGGAAAAAAAAATCCATATGAGATTTTGCGACTTTCAAAATGAGTTAATATGAGATTTTTGTGGTCCACTACCGTCCAAAAAATTTTATATGAGATTTTGTGGCTGAGTATATGAGATTTCGTCCTTATATGAGAATGTGTGGGTAAGTATATGAGACATGTCACTATCAATACACAACAATATTTTTGGACTGTAGTGGTCCACAAAAATCTCATATTTTCTTTCACAAACACTCATTTTGAAAGTCACAAAATCTCATATATTCCTCCACAAGTTCTCCACAAAAATCTCATATGACTCAATGTAGGCGAAAATATGTATTTCTGTGGCACCTTATATGAGACATGTCACATCAATATATATACACACAATATGTATCACATTTTCACTACAGTCCAAAACTATCATATGAGATTTTGTGGGACGTTTTATGAGGTTGACTTTTGCAAATATGAGATTTTGTGGCTCATTCGAATTTTTGTGGTACTTTTTATGAGTATTTGTTGCTTCATATATGAGATTTTTGAAACCCAAAATGTTATATGAGAAATCACGCAAGGTTTTATGATTTTTTTTGGTTCTCCATATGAGATAAAAATGACCGGTATAGGGGGTCACTTTTTGCATATGTGGCGCAATCTCGTCCGTCGATCTGGTCAAAGGTGCACATGGTGTGCCCTTTCATATTTTCAGCCACAAAATCTCATATGTGACCCACAAAAACTCATATTTGTTGTTACAAAATCTCATTTTTTGGCCCAAAAATGAGGTGCACATTGTAGCATCTCTCTCTCTTCAGAAATCGGTAAGTGGATGACCATAGATCTTACGCCCGATGTGCGTCGTCCATTTTATCCAGCATCTGCAGTGAAATCGTCGGCTGTCGTAATTGACGATGTTTTCTATCGGTTTGCTATGGGGCCAAGGATAGTTGCTTTTGATTTGGTGGAGAGGCGTTTTCGGTCAATCAATCCTCCCCCCCCCCCCCCCGACAGGAACAAGGAAGCTACGTAGTTCGATTAGCTGCCGTGAATTCGCTTCTTCACTATGGATCGTGGAATGGTGTAGGAATTAACATATGGGCTTTCGAGGGTGATTTCCGCAATGGCACTGCTAAGTGGCAGATGAAGCATAGTGTGAGCCTCGTGACCTTAGCGAACAGATACCCAGAAATTTTTTGTGCTACTGGTCGTCGTGAGGTACATATTTTGATGGTTGAGTTTCATTCTGCTGATCCACGAATTGTGTATTTACGTTTTCAGGATAAATGGATCTCCTACAATATTGAGGATGAAGTTGTAGAGGTGGTGCATGATTTTGGTGTACCTGGATGTACCAAGATATCATGCTACAATTTCTTTCCCTATGAGTGGCACGAGTGGCCGCGTGTTCTTTTGGGTAATTTTTGCTTAGAGTATTTCTTTCTGACAATGATCTTGTTTATCCCGTTATACAATTTTTTGTTGGAGTGTTAAATGATATGTGAGCAGGGAAAGTGAAAAATATGCGTTGTTTACTAGTAGTATTTTCGGCTCAAAATTTACTGAGGCTGTTGGGATATACCCTTAGCTAATATATATATGGAGATGTTTACGCTGCTGATCGTCAGGTGTATGTTTTTGTGGTTGGGTTTCACCCTACGTACTGATCCATAAATTGTGCATAATTTGGGTGTATGCGAATGAATGACTAAGCTGTTTTCTTACGAGTGGCGTGAGCGCCTGTGTGTTCTTTAGATTTTAAGGTAAGCTAGAATTAGCTTATGCGGGGAGCCCCTCGTTATAGGATTCCGGTTCGGAGCTCCTCACTACAGGACCCGGTTCCTGCACCTGAACATAGAAATTAGCAAGTGATTCCGTTATTCCAGTCAAAGTTTTACGCGAGTCTGTCACTTTATAGTCCTATGCTCGTTCGCAGTGCTCAAGTTCCTAATTAGTATGTCCGTTTAACTAATGTCCTATGCAATTCTTTGGCATATATACAAGTCATAGTTCCACATACAGGCCAAAGGCAGCCAAATGGTCCCGTTTGTCACTTATAAGTTAGCTTTTTAGATTATAATATCTTCAATTGTTAGCTTAAACAAATTAAATTTAGGTTGTCAAAGCTGTTTGGTTTAACTTTTTATACGTTGTAGGAAAAAGTTCAACTCGTTTGCTTCAATAAACAGTCAAATAAGTAGCTTTTTATAAACTAAAATTTCTAGATTGCCCGTAAAACTTATGTAAGAATAAATTATTTGGAGGGGTATCTTGTATAATTAAAAGAAAAGGGTTCGAATCCTTTGGTCCATTCGTGTTTTAACAACTTTAAATAAGCAATAAAGTTTTAAATTGGAGCTTAAAATAATATAGCTTTATTGGGTCAAATAAGTTACAAAGGAAATGTTACGATACGTATCCTTATTTTGGTGTGCATCATATGCACTTCTAAAAATGTTACAAATAGATTACCTTATTTTGGGTATAAAAGCTGAGATGCACAAAAATATTATGAATCATATTGCTGAAAAGTTGTGAGTTTTTAATAAAAAAAAGTTACGAAAAGATAAAAAAATGTAACGATATTCATGAGATGGCACAACATATATCATATAATATGTGCACAATATACACATTTAATGGGTGTGTATTGTAAACTTGGGTATTGTAGCCGAATATATTCAGACAATAAACAGTAAATTCCCAATAAAAGATTTATGCTACAAGGACAGAGTCAGGATTCCGATTTAGAGGTGGCACCAAAATTAATATTCTCTCTCTGTCTATCCCATAAAGATAGTCTATTATAAAACTTTATTTTTTAATTAGTTCTCTAACTTTTGTATAAAAAAATGCTCGAAATAATGTATGTAAATGCTTTATTTTTTTTTTACCAGGAAATTGGAGGTTTTTTTTTGGTGGAAGGAGTAATTAGTATAAAAAAGTTACAAGTGTTTTAAGATTAATTATTTCTAGTACCTGAAAGGATACACATTTTCATATGTTTACATTTTCACATTTTCAAATAATTTTTGAATTTTTTTTGCACCGTATAAAAGTTCTCGATGAGATCTATCAAACAAGATCCATATTGACTAAAAAATTATTTTCGTAAGCACGCTATTTTTTAGCTTGAAAATTGCACGTAGTTTCGTAGTAATCTAACTTTATGGGACGGAGGGAGTACCGCGTTTTGAAGAATAACACTGTTCTTATAATACAAAAATTATTTTTTTGAACTAGGAGTTGGCATGTGTCGCCCACCCTCTTAACCTGTGTCCCTGTCTGCCTATAGGCATTTTATTTCCTTGGTCCTCACATTTATATATTGGCAATATTAGTTGAGAGTACGCATTTTTATTTGGTACGAATGATTGGATTGCAATATCTCAGTTGGAAAGTTAAGGTTTCATAGCTATGCAGCATCGACACTTAGCTGAAAACAACGTAAACTAGTGTCGTACTCTTTGGACATAGACGCATTTCATACATAATACATATGACCAATACTTAAACTCAAAGTGTCCTAAATTGCTCTAAATATTTTGAATTGGACACTCTCTTGATACTTGAAGAACGCAAAACAAGACACAGATGATTCGGGCACAAAAATTAAAAAAAAAAGTCAGAAGAACAGTTTTGGGGGAGTGAATTTCAACCCCCAAATTGATATTTGCATCTATTTTTTGTCTTTTAATCAATTTTTACACGCAATGAAATTTTTTATTTGAAAAAAAGGGGCGGTGAGATCTATTTGGGAGTGTGGAAGTCAATTACTGATTATAAATGTGGTGATACTGCAATAACTCAAACTTTTAAACTGGATAAAAGTGTGATAACTAGATATTAGACATGATCGATAGGTGACATATTCGACATCTCCAGACCTCGTCGGCGCACCTTTATGTTTGTTCGTCTATCTCTCTCGCCCCTGTATCTCTCTGTCCCTATATATGTATATCTTCTATTAGCATGTTCGCACAATTAGGGTTAGATTTTTGATAAAAATAACAGGTTTATATGAGTATCAAGTTTAAATAAGCTTTTACTCTTTGTGTATCTGATTTGTCTCCACCATATAGGAATGTTTACTAAAAACCGTTTAAGCAATATTGAGCCATTACTCCAATCCTTGTCCCGGAGACCATTTGAGACATCAGAGCAAGTCTAATGCAAAATGGAAAATGGCATTGACAGCAAAAAGTGCTTTTGTACCAAATTATGAAATTGTCTTATTTTATTTTAAAATCAAACAGTTCCAAATTTAATTAACTTTTGCTCCACCTCATTTTTTCTACTTTTCAACCTCAATTCAACTGTCTACATCATGTTGAACCCCGTTGTCATCTGACAGGATTATTATAATTTAGTTAAATTGTTACAAATTTTTGGAGTTTATTACAATGGTGGTTGTAGGGGCCGTAGTGCATTGTTACAAATTTTTGGGGTTTAGTTCTGGATTGAGTAATAGTTAACTTTGTGGAGGGACCAAAGTGACATTTCTGCACTTATATTAAAGACAGAGAACCCTGATCGTTCTCTGGTTTCTTTCTTCCATTTTTTTCGTTGTACTCTCTTCCCCCCCTCGGAAACTGTACAAACACTCGTACCTTCGCCTCACATCGAAGGCCAAGACTCGAGATCCAGGTGTTGATTCCGGCGTTGTTCAAGTTTGTGGCAGATTATTGATTCCGGTGTTGTTCAGATTCGGGTGTTGATTTCGGTTCAAGTTTCTCCGGCAATTTCTTCGTTTAAATCTGCATATTCCGGTCATTTTCTGGTCAATTTCAGGTATACCCCGGTTGAGCTTCTATACGGAAGTTGGATTTTTTACGAGTTGGCAAGTATAGCCATCCTTGGTTCTATATTTGGAACCACTTTTTCATTTGTTCTATTTTAGAACCAGTTTTGGCTCCCCATTGGAGCCCTGATTTTTTGATTGGTTCTATATTACAGGTATAGAACCCCTTCTACATTCCCCATTTGACTTGCTCGCAGACAAAGGTTGCAATATGATTTGATGAAAATAGGTTTATTTGAACTTAAGGCTCCGTTTGTTTCGCTGTAAAATATTTACACTGAAAAATATTTTCTATGTAAAACAATTTTGTCAAGATGAAAGTTTTCATTTCTATGTAAAACAATTTTGTTTCTGAAAGCAAATCTTTTGACTTCAGGTGGAGAAATTGAAGGGGAGAGGAGGGGGAGGGATTGACTTCAGAGGGAGGGAGGCTTATATTTTACAAAAATATTTTAGGCCAAACAAACGGAGCCCGAAATTGGTCATTGTGCCTAGCATGCAACATTCTTGCTAAAGTACTAAATGATGGGACAAGTAGATTATAGGCAGTGTTGATTTCTGTGTAGGATATGCTCTGGGATGATCCATTTGATAGGTTCTTTATAGGCAGTGTTGATTTCCGTGTAGGATATGCTCTGGGATGATCCATTTGCTAGGTACTGTTGCTTACCAGAAGAGAAAAAGGTTGAGGACCACCAGGGTGTTTTTTTTGCACTTTGTGATGAGAGTCTCACAAGATACAAATTTTGAAGCACAGTCGTGCAATAAAACAGATGAACAGAAATTTCAAAGATAACCGGTTCCATGCCTAAACTAGGATGCAAGTAGCAAAATATACTATTCATCCCTTGAGATAGACAAGGTCGCATTGAACCCTCTAGTGCCCATATCTGCAGAATCCGCCATGATTAGTATCATTGTCTTTTTCTTTTTTGTTTTGGTCTTCATTTCTTTTTGGACTGAAATTCTCCCCTGTAGTAAAAAAATGCAAATCAAAAGGAAAATTAGCGTTTCTGTAGAGGGGAAGGAAGGAGTAGATTTTGATGGTGAAGGGGGAGTCGAGTGTTGGACCTGGATGATTTTCAATGGCGGTGATCTCAAAACATTAGTTGCTAGATGGAGGTGAACCAGGTGTGGTTTAGGGCTCGTTGGATGATTTTTACCATAGGGAGGGTGAAGAGAGAGACATTTTGATTTTGCACTGCTCTTAATTAAGCATAGATTCTCTTGTTCGCGCACACACACAGACCTGTTGATTTTACAATGCTCTTAATTAAGTATAGATTCTCTTATTTTCTCTCCGTATTCCTGCACAGACAGAATAAACTCACTTAACCTCAGTGATTACTGAATTAGAGTGCCCTGTGTACTCAGAAGGTCACGTCTTAATGTGAAATGCTTTGAAATATGTTGTTTTCACTCTCTTGGTGGGTGATTTATAGAATTGGTGTTGAAGCCGTAGAACTATTGTGTTTGTGACCGTTTCCATGAATAATTGAATTGCTTGGTATGACTCAGATGATTTTAGGGAGATAGGGAATGACATGATTTCAAAGAAGCTAACATCATTTGTTGCGTTTGGTTTGGTGAGAGACGAGAATGTAAAGTTATTAACTTATTATGAAAAAGTCCATTTTTTGGGGGGTAATTAAAAAAAAATTCCATTTTCTGCTTGATTACTGGGAAAAACAGCTATGTGAGGCTAATTTAGTTGGCTTTCACATTCAATTCACTGGACGAATTCAAGATCCATATGTATCGTAAGAGCTCTTTCGTATGTTGGGATTGGCCACTAATTAATGATTTCAAAAGGGTAGTGGTTATTCTTCAATATATACTTTTTGGGCTGTGGGTCTCACAAGTCTTGGATACACAGTCTGCTGGTTTCTGAGCTGGAGATTTGCTTATTATTTTTCCAACTCTGGCTGACAAATATTTTTTATCTTGTTTTGGCATATATACTCATATACATATATTCTGTTTTGATTGCCAGAAGATGATTCTGAATGAAAGCTCCTTGGTCACTCTGAGTGTTTCCCCCAAGGCATTCAACTCAAAGTCCTGTTCCTTGGGTTCATGTCGTGGTATCCCTCCTCTGCCTTCCCTTGTTTCATATAGAAGCTTTGGGAGTTCATGGAGACCCTGTCAAGAGCTAACATTGCAGTCTTCCATTGGTATGTAAACGTAGTTGTCAAGTTGATGATGCTCCTCATTTGTTTCATTTAGGTTGCATGTTTGAAATAAGATTCAGTATTATATATTGGAGTGATTTTAGTGTTGATGTTTGATTTTTCTTTATTTTTGCATGTTAAAAAGCGTAGTTTCTTGTAGCCAAATTAAATGCTATTAAACAAAGGACTACACGGCTTTGGTCCCTAATAAGTTATATTTTTTTCAATCTGGTTGGCATTGCACATCAAAATCTTAGTCAAGCTAGGTTTGAATTAATTTGGTTCAAGCTTTCAGCCTACATAAAGCATATATCTGGAAGGCGTATGAATTATAGTAACACATTGAAATTGTCTGGATGGGCCTCATCTTGAACCTTTTTAAATTGGAAAATTAGAACCATAATGCATTTATAGTTATGGTAATGACTAACAACAAACAAGGATGATTCTGTCGCAGAAGCTATATGCTAAAAGAAATGGTAACTTGGATATGGATATTCATTTTCCCATGGTTATAGATACACTTGCAAAATTATATATGGATGCGGTAACATGGATATGAATATAGATACGAGTGTGTGAATTAGCCATTTTCCATGGAAAGATTTACAGTATTATCAAATTCATATTGCAGGAAAAACTCGTCTTTTGCATCTTGCGGCTGCATCAAGGCCACTCTTAAGTGGTCATGATGGTAGCTTTTCACTTAGTGGCATACCCACAATATCTAGGCGGAATAAGCAACCTTTTCTGGCCCCACCGAGAGCTTCCATGGAGATGCCTTGGAGTATTCGTTACCCTGCTTCAAAAGGCGAGATGGTAAAGTGGTGGTGGAGAACTTTGGCATGCCTCCCATATCTCATATCCCTTCGCGATACGTGGAAGTATTGGGAAGCAGCATATCGTCTCTGCCCATCCTTGGAGCGATTTGAGTTCTTGACATCTGGATTTTACCGGGCTTTTGATAGATTGCCGAGATGGTTTGTAATGGTATATTTTACCGCTGCATATCTTGGTGTGGTGAGGAGGAAGGAACTTCCCCACTTCTTGAGGTTCAATACGGTAATGTCCATGCTATTGGAGAATGCCATTCAGATTCTGGAGACAACGAGCAGCTTCTTTCCGTTTGCATTTTATGGTGGTAGGACTGGTTATCAGTTTTTTTGGATTGGTCTTGGAGCTCTCTACATCTTGACAATGTTGGTATGCATGGGCGCCTCCATAATTGGGAAGTATGTTGAAGTTCCAATAGTGAGTGAGGCAGCTTTTATTCATTCAAAGATGTAGGATACAAGCATATGACTCTTCTGGTGAGGCTTTGTCTTTGCTGGGGAGGTTATTAAATATGACATTTGGTGGTTAGTTCTGACATTTTAGCTTTATGAATGAAGTTCAAAATATCCAGTTTAGTCAGTAGATACGATTCCGATGTGTTTACAATGTCTCTGTTTGTAAGGTTGATTCTCCCTACTATTTGCATATTCAGCTTTTCTGTGTTTTGTATGCAAAGAATCAGAACTGTCTGTGTTTGGCTAAACTAACTTGTATTGGATGATTTTATGGAGTTTAAATTCAGTTTCTTTTCCTCTTTTAAAAAAAATAAATTTGCAGTTTCTTTTTGGGTTCGGAAGATTGTACTGAGTTCGGCTTCTTTTAATAAAGGGTTGTGTTCAGCTCTTCTGCTCTGTGTTTCTGTTGATAGGCAGAGTATCCAACTTGATATAGGATATTCATGGCTTCTCATTTCTGTGTAATTGGTTGTATAAGCTTGTGAAATTGTCCCAAGCAGCAGGTCTGCAAACTTAGCTGGGGCTAGAAATAGCCACTTTCTTCATAAACCTCGGAAAATTGTTACTGCACTTGTTTTTGGAGCACTGTCACGTGGTGCTCGAAGAGCCTTTACCACCACACATTCTCACAAGGCTTAATACAATGTAAATGGATCCCATGTAAATGTGTGGTGGTAAAGTCTCTTGGAGTACTGATTAATCACTCCATAAACCTCAAGGGGAAATGCCAGTTCAATTTACCCTCTGTTTGGATGTCAGAAGTATAATCTTATTTCCGACAGTCAGATATGGATCATTCAAAGATATTTTAGAAATCCTTTACAAGAAAGAAATTTGAAGTAGGTGGGTAATCCATTTATTTTCTGATATTTTTTCTGTAGGTTTTCTACTTCGTCTACTGTCTCTGTTATGTCGATCACGCTAGAGAAGCACACAAAATATACAGGCATTTATAAACAAACAGCCATGTTGATGGAGGGTCTTATAGTAATTATGCCATCGACCCGCTTCTCATTTTATCCGTTTTCTATTTTTTGCAAACACACAAGAGAGACACCGATTGACGTGGTTCAACTTACTGGAATGTAAACCTACACCATGGGCAGGTAATCATCAAAGGGTTTCACTAACCAACGAACAAAATGTTTGGAAGAGCTACAGATTTGTCTCTCACCAAGCTCTCTTCAACACTTGATGCAAAACCAGATGTATTTGCCTCATAACGGATAATGAAAAGCCCTTAACACTTTGCCAAATAACACTGTCTTATTCAGTTATGCGACAACAATGCCATTTAAAATCTCCAGCTTCAGGTAGCAGAAACCCAAGCTTTAATGGACTTTGAATGAATCATGCTTGATCTGGCTTTGAATGAATCCATGAGCTAGTTGCCAGGATTCTGGATGTTTGGGGGAGTACTTACATTCCTGTTAAGGGATACAAATACATAAAGAAAATTGTACATGACACCACTTCGGCTGCTTTGATTCTTCTTCTCCCCAAGGTTGGAGAGAATTTTCCAAAAGTTACTGCATCATTTTAGCAGTTAAAAACTAGAGGGCCATTTGTAGTTACAAACATTTAAAAATATTCGAAAAACATAGCACAACTGAACTACAAGGAAAAAAGAAGATAAAAAGGGCTCAGATTCGAAGAATGCCAAAAAAAGTCAGGCTATAAGAATTCTGTGTAAAAATGAATCATTGTACGAATTCTTCATGTTTGCATTTCTGTGAGATGAATTACAAACTCCATGTACAATAGTTAAAGTGATAAAAGAAGGAAAGAAAGGGGAAGACGGGAAAAAAATTTGTAACGACGCAAGATGCCAACCTTCAACTACACAGGTTCCATCTTTTGACACTTCTCAAGTGAAAGGTTAAGAAAAATTGATGATCTGAGTCTGGGAAAAACGCATCTTGAATCAAACCAAATGAAGTCAAGAGGATGAACATAATTCCTGAAGTAAGAAAACAGTCAATAAGTCCGTAGGAACCAAATCAAATATTCCATACATGAGAGAAGTTTAAGAACAAAGCATGTACCATGGTGGAACAGTATGGCCCTTTATTCCCTCAAAGCCGAAGGTAACCTCCTCTGTCTTCGCCTCCCAGGGTTTTCCTAAGGATTGACTTCCTGTTGAGAGACCAGCTTCTCCTTACGTCTCTTTTCCTCCGCCAAGCAGCTACACGAGCATAAATAGCTGGGACGATGAAGCACAAAAGCACAAAAAGCAGCATTGCAACACATAGCAAGATGACATTGCGGAAACCATCCTTCAGCTTCGGATCTCTTTGCTCCGTCCAAGGAACTCCTCCCACATTCATCCCAAACACTATTTAGAGAAGCCAACAAAGGAAAGTGATTCAACTTGAATGATTCTCACTCTCTAGATAGCTAAGAATACGCACGTGTCTACTAGCCTTGTGTATCTGTGTTTGACATGGGTCAGACGCAGACACGTGGTGGGCACTCCCAAATCTGTGTCTAATTTTTAAGTATGTTTTTTTAGTCAGACACTCTCTGTACAGGCTATGAACATGTTCGGGATACATAACACATTATGATGTTATGAAATTTAAAACAGTTGGGCCAATGCCACAATTTGAAAAAATGCTTAGTTCATGAATATTCATTTCGTAAATGTTGTTATATCTTCATAACACCAACATTACCAACTTTCCTATCCTTGGGAAAAAGATACTTTTGGTGTTTTAGAGATCTATATTGCGAATATGTAAACTTAACATGTACCCAATGTGTTTGCATCCTAATTTTTGGCTCTCTCGGATAGAAGAGCCAAATTTCATACAAAATGCTAAAACCATAGGTTTGAAGAAAGATCTTAACCTCCAGTGACTATAGATAGAGGGAGGAATATGATTGAAAGGAACGAGAGATAGTATAGCTTTCTGTTTATTTGCTCGGCCTGCCAGCTGTCTAGACCGGCTTGGATCGCTGTAACACGGTTGGCTATGAATCCAACATTCTCCTTTAGCCTCCTAAGGCGACCGATTAACTCCTCAAGGGAATTGATGTCTTCATTGGAAAACCAGTGTTTTGAAGCGCACTTTTCCTTGACTCGTGGAAATACTTGTTCCCCATGGGCAATAACCTGCATCCATGTTGGAATAAAATGTGTAAAACCCCCCAAAACGGGTAGCTATGTGCTTTAATTCAAAATTATTTGACCTATATTAGGGAGAGTCACATGACAAAAGTTCACATCAGTGAATCACGAGAAGCTCCATCGATCACAACTCTATGGATGATAAGAAATAGGAAGCATAACCCAACACATGAATCATGAAAACCACGAATAAAAAATTAACACAACCATAAGTTTCAAAAATACTGAATTCATGTCTTTATGTTTCACCATTCATGCCTCTGAGGAAGAAAATTAATTACCTGCAAGAGGCGCTGCAAGTCGAGATGCATTTTAGGAAATCTTCTGTCATCTAGCATTTGTTTTTTCAAAGCAAAACCACCTGCAACGATGCAGAAAGATGATGCAATCAAACAAAGCAACAAAATAACTCGCATGCAAAAAAGAGAATAGGAGTTGAAGTTCAGCATTTAAAAAAACGAATGTGAAATTAACTTACTTCTTCACGCCCTTTCCTTTTAATTGTTTTACCAATTAAAGCCAAAACTTAATGCATTTGATCTTAGGATGTCAACTGCTAATGAAACCTCCCACAGCAGAGGCGGGTGCAGATCACCATGGACAAAGAAAAAAAGAATTTTTTTGAAATCTAACAGAGATTTATTAGCTCCTCCTTTAAAGGAATGTATCTTTTTCGGATAATATAAGGTGTAAGCATAAGAAATAATAGATTTATACGATGAAGTGACAGAAGAACGAACAATGAAATCGCTCAGGTGTTTTGGTGGAGCTGGATCTCTCAGTCAGATCGTCTAAAATTGGAGGAGCTAGAAAGCACACTCCTCGTTGTTAAAGTCACCAAGTACTTACGTAGGATCTATGTCATATAGTCAAGTCTTTACCTACTCTATCTCCTATCCAACAAGAGCGAGCCTTACTAGAATATCCATAGTTCATTACCTGTGCTAATCCAAAAAATCTACTATGATGTCCTTTTAGAGCACAAAGGCAGCAGCAGTTGAGTAATCATGCCTACGTGAACAAACTACCTACATTGCAGAAAACACATAAAGATAGCATGATAAAATACAAACATATGATTTGTGTGGCCTCGTTAACGCTGGAACAAACTACCTACCTTGCAGATAACACATTTATATAGCATGATAAAATTCAAACATATGATTTGTGTGGCCTCGTTAACACTGGAACAAACTACCTACCTTGCAGATAACACATATAGATAGCATGATAAATTACAAACATATGATTTGTGTGGCCTCGTTAACGTTAGAATCTCATCAACAAGGCATTTCAAACTACAATGTCAACAAATTTCAAATTCTGAGTCCAGAGCGGCAAATATGACAGCGTCAGACTTTCGATTCTAGTAAAGGCTCTAAGCTTTGGATGGTTAGGCAAGACTACAGTGCCAATCAGCAATGCACTCAAAATAAAGTCTTAAAGACCCAAACTTTCGCTTAGAATTTTCTAGCCCAGAAGGAGCATGCTTTGATTACGAGGGACTGAAAAATTTGTTCAAAGCATGATGTTCATCTTGATATTTACATAAGATTTCGTATCGATGCTGATAAAAAAGCGCCCTATAGGTACAGCATGGCAGCGTCATCATGATTGTGCAAAGACAAAGTTATCCAACTTGACTCAACAAGCTTTGCCCTAATCACTTGGGTCGGCTGCATTCAACCATTTCTTCAACTGTATCTATCCAAAGTCATATCCTTAGTTTACACTTCGGCAAATGTGTCATTTCTTTTCACCTTGTCTCATGTTCTCACCTTCCTTTATTCCTTTACCACCCTCCCCGCAGATAAAATCACTCTTAGTACATACCAATCAAATGGCTTTTTCTCTTCTAGTTTTGCCCTGTAATTTGTGCCACTTCTGACTTGTTAGTGATGGTTGATATTTTATCTGTCCAGTAAAATGACACATTCATTTCATCTTCATTTCTGCTAGACTGTTCTAATGAAACATGCCTTTTCTTAGGTTCAAAGATTGAATGCCATGCATCAAAGCTGGACAGCAGTATCTGACTCCTAAGAAAATTACTGAAACAGATTAATTCCGTGATTGGAAGTTTTCCAATCCAAAAGATCTCATCAGAAACTTGAGCGCTTATTTAGGCGAAATAAACAGTTAAACTGAGTTGTTCGACTAATTCTCACAAAAACTAACACAAGACATGAGTAGCAGTCCATCAAGGTTAATTCAGTTGCAAATGTTGATGTACCATAAGGGGTTGGCCTTCTGATTATGAACAATTATTATGAGAAACTTGTTAATTATAATCTTGGATATAGATGGAAATCTGGAAAAGGTGTATGGCTAACTAGAAAACCGAGTCCAACCCTAGGCATGCAATGAGACAATATGAAGGGGATCTTATTAAGTAAATCTATTCAAAAGGTAATGAGGCCCCACGAAAGCTAGTGTCTCACCTCCTTACTAACTACTATCAAATAGAAACTCACAGCATGTTTCATAGAAATTTATCAGTACTAAAGAACATATATGAAATGGAAAATAATTACTCACGCATAGATAAACCTAAATTTGACATAAATTAAGTTTACCTCTATCCAATTCAAACTCCACCGCATCCAAGTCAATCTCAAGTTTGGTCACAATATCTTGAATATGATCCACGTGTGTGTCAATAATATGAATGACAAGCTTCGAAACAGATTTCGGCACAGGATTATCCGCTTCCTCAGTATGATTCATTGTCAACAAAAATTCAAGAACATGCTCCCTAATCACAATCCCTCCCTTCTCCTTCTCTCCTCTCACATGATTTGGATTCTCCACACTCGGAATCTCTGAAAGAAGAGACTCGCCAACAGGCGAGAAGCCCAATCTTGGGACACGGCCCAAAGAGACTGTAATCACAGAATTTTCAGTAACTCTTGCAGCGATTCTGAATGTAAATTTGCCGGAGGCTGTACCCGGTGAGTTAACCCTAAACACAAGGGCCCCATCCACATGCCCGCAAAAGGGTCCATTGCTGACCAGAGAGAGAATGTCTTGGAGTTTTAGGGGAGGGCAAAGAACATCAATGAGATATTGAGCAGATTGAGAAAGGTTTTGAGTGCCTTTGGGAAGTTCCACATGGTACCAACAAAATTCATTCCCTCTTCCCTCTATAAGATCCCAATCCTTGTTATAGTAATTCCCTTCTCCATCAAATATATAGGCTCTTTTTCTCACAGCACCCGGAAAACTAGTCCTATAAAGCCGACTCTCCTTTAGAGGAGTGCGTTCCTCTCCCTCTACTTCTCCATCAATGTTTAGTTCTTCCAGAGGCAATGCCATAGTTCCGCTGAATTTTGCGTTACCGATCCCAGTAACCACAATGAGGATAAGAAGATTCAATACCACAGAACTTGGTTCAACTTTAATTCCCACCTGCAATAGTCAATAAATTTCAACATTCAAAGCACCGAAACAGTCTGTTTTCAACCCTCTGGAATCAAATTCGGTATCAGAGATGGCAATGGTGATACCAAATCCAACCAGACAAATTCCCAAGAAGATGGAGCTGACTCTGCAGATCTCAGAGTGAGACCAAATCCTTCAGTTATGAAAACAGAAACACACCTACTCAGCATCAAAGAGAGTCTCTAGTCAACCCGCTCGAATCAAATTCGGTGTCACAGACGGCAATGATGCCGAATCCGACCCAACCAATTGACAAATCAAAACAGAAATGAACCAACTCTGCAGATCTCAATAAACCCCCTTCTTACCAATCCTCCAAACAGAAACAAGCCCCTTAAACCCCACCAAGAAATCACCAAGATTTTCAAATCCACCACACAATAACCTGAAAAAATAACATTAGAAGATGTTTTTAGCATCAAATCAGTGCCCAAACCAAAACCCAACAGAGGTTTACCCGCCGCCAAAAAACAATTCTTATTGGTACCGTTTTGCTCTCACAATCAAACAGAACCATATAATCAACCAAAGATAAGCCAACAAAGAAGAAAGGTTCAAAGCTTACCTGAATGAGAACCCCTGAAGAACAGATAGCCAACAAATAAGACCCAGATCAGGAGAAGCAATCAAACCCAAGAAAAATCTTGAGGAAAAGATATTTCTGATCTACGGACGGTCGTTTTTAGTTTTCAACGCCCAGATTTTAATAGGTGCCTAAACCAAGCCGAATTAGTAAACGCCTGAGAAATACCTCCAGGCGGAATAAGAAGGGCGACAAAACAATACTAAAAAACTACTTAAAGGCGCTCAAAGCTCAAACGTGTTCGGCAGTTTCGTGGAAACTTCAGACTGAATTAGTTTAATCATATATAGTACATGGTATATCCAATGGAACAGCCGATCAGGGATGAAAAATGTGTATTTTCTGATATTTTTTTCTGAGGTTTTAGAGTTAGTTGATGAGTCATGGGTGGTGGTGGATCACCAGCAAATCTAGGATTGCTTCCAAAATTACTTTAGCCAGCCTTTTTGTACTTAGGTAGTCCTTTTGTACTTTAGCTATGGTTGGTAGGTTGGTAATGGATTTCAGGTTTGATATAGAACATGGAATCTTTTCCCGAAATCTCTCTCAAAAATAAAATGCGTTGGTGTGATTCACCCAGTGTATTATACACACATACTGAATGAATCGCATGCACACATTTCGTTTTCGGGGAAGAATTTTATGTTCCATACAGGTTTCCAAAGGATTTACACAAGAATGTTACCTGGTTTTACCATGAATTGTATCCAAATGCACTATGAGATATACTGTGTTTAGGTCCGATTTTGTCGTCCTTATCAAAATTATTAAAAGATATGAGACACTGTATTTGTACCAAAAAAAAGTTAATAAGTAGTAATTGAAAACTATATTATCGAGTAGGGTGTTCAAGTCCGATTTGGTCGTCGTTATCAAAATTATTAAAATGTGCAAGGCATACGTAGCAAAAATCAAGTTAATAAGTAATTGAAAACTATATTATCGAGTTAGATTTCCTTCATAAACTTTCTTTGAAATACAGATTCCATTTTCGTATAAGTAATTGAAAACTATATTATCGAGTAGGGTCTTCAAGTCCTATTTGGGCCTCGTTTTCCAAAAAAAATTAGCGACCCAGTTGCTAAAATCATGGTATTTCAAATAAAAAAATTAAGTGTTTCCGTGTATTATTTTTTGGTTTTTTACACCGAATTAAAGTATACGATGAGTATTTTAATTTGGTGCCAAAAAAATCGGAAAAACGATACACGGAACCACTTCATTTTTTGATTTGAAATACCATGATTTTAGCAACTGGGTTGCTAATTTTTTTTTGAAAAACTAGAGAAGAAGAATCAATAAACAAATCTTGGTCGTCGTCATCAAAATTATTAAAATGTGCAAGGCATACGTAGCAAAAATCAAGTTAATAAGTAATTGAAAACTATATTATCGAGTTAGATTTCCTTCATAAACATTCTTTGAAATACAGATTATCCATTTCCGTATAACTGAGTATTATTTGACCAAGTCTAATGCTTTCCGATCAATTTTTTTTTTTATCGATCTACTCGGCGTATTCTACAAATTAAATGATTCATATTAATGAATTTTTTTTGATTGAGCCTACCGAGGCCCCCTGCACTCCCATCTTATATATTATTCGGGAGACTTTTCGTGAGGAGGATCGTGGATACAACAAGTAGCATGAATTAGTTAGTTTGTCATATATGAATTAGGATTTTTGAGTGAAGCATATGACATAATCATACACTATTTTGAAATTCAAACTTCAGATAACCAAGGAAAGTAAATTTTTTGTTGCAAATCAAACTATGACTATTAATTCATTGGGACGATCTTTTATCTAGGTCAAACATACGACAATCAGACATATCATACATGACTATTAAATCATTGGGACGATATTGGGACGATCATTAAAGCATATGACTATTAATTTATTGGCACGATCTTTATGTTTGACATATAAAGACCATTCCAATGAATTAATAATAATATATTTGATTTTCTAACACATTGATTCCTACAACTACCTCATATGTTTGATTTTTTAAAACACTTTTATCTATGTTCTTTAGACTAATTTACATGCACTTCAACTAAATTTATGTTAATAAACTTACTCGAGCAAACGTTCACATGTTCTATACTTTGTTACAGTAGTGGGAGTCAAGCCTAAATTTAAGTTATTAAACTTAAGTCTCTTTTACTTGTTGTCTGTGCTCTCATTTAACAAATCTGGGATTCGGGGGGCCTGTGGTGACTTGTGTAGTGACCATAAAACGCGTAGTGACTTGGTCACCACAAATCTGGCGTAGTGACTTGGTCACCACAGGCCCCCCGAATCCACATATCCGGGGTTTATCTATGTTTCAACGGGTCTCAAAGAACAATAATAATAATAATATAAAACGCAACTAGTGTATTTAATTTGTGTGTCCCTAAAAAATTATATTGGTGGTTCGTATTTTACTCGTATTTCATTAAGATCTCAAACATCTCCTATTTCCGTCTCAATTTTACTAACGAAAGAAGACTCGTCAGTCCGGATTATTGGAATAGAAAATTCTGAAGATCAATAGTAAATCAATTTCCCAAACAAACAAGCTGAAAACGTGACATTAAGAAATTCTAAGTGACCAGGAATATAGCGATTTACACTAAATTTCCTATCCAAACCCTTAAAATCTAGACTTCGTCCACATCTCATGGATCCCAATCTAATTTCGATGATCCAAACCGTCCAATGTGTTTAAAAGATGTTTTTAAAGGTCCTTGCGAGAAATCAGCAAAAAAAAAAAAAAGGGGGAAGGGCTTGATCCGAGCAATTTTTCATAAAAACTGTTTATGTTCGTTTTTATGAAAAACTGTTCGGATCAAGCCCTCCCGGTATTTTTTTTTTTGCTGATTTCTTGCGGGGGTTCTTAAAAACGCGTTTTAAACACATTGAACGGTTCGGATCGTCGAGATTTGGTCCGGAACTAGGAGGTGCGGACAACGTCCGTAACTTAAGGATGTGGATAGGAAGCGGATTGCAGCTATTTATATCAAGAAAACATAATCCCAATATTTATAGGCAATTGATAGCTGTAAATAAAGTAATTGACAAAGATTTGTGAGCAATTGTTTGTTTAGACTTATGCTCAAGAAAAGGAAAATAAACTAGTTGTTTTAGAAGGCTAGAAAATTAAGGCATTTAAGCTGTTATTTTGTTTTTTAAAAAAAAAAAAAGAAGAAGAAGAATTTAAGCAGTGAAAGTTTGTTTTTTGAAAGAGTAAAAAATTCATTAATAAAACGAGGTTACAACTCACCGTGAGCTCAATGCACATTGACAACACGACAAATAACAAAAATAAATGTGGCAGGATATACCATGTAGCAACAATAACAAAAAGTAACACTGCAGGATACACCATGTCGGACATGTGAATGCAAAGCCTAGATAAACAGTTGTAACAGTGCTTCCTCCAGCGACGAGCTTGTTAACAGAAACCAATTGATTATCAATCAAGTAACAAACACCCCAAGCAGAGAACGCTACTTGTAGCGATAACACATGCAAACTAGTTACACTGTAAAGAGAGAATCTTATTCACAGAGGTTCCGTGAAACGGCAAAAAATACCCTTCAATCAGTTGTTGACAACTGTAATTATTTCTTGTCCCTCTTGTTGAATCGTCATTAGCTTTTGCACCTATGACTTTATTACTGGACCCACAAATTGCTCATTTGCCAACAACTTATTGGAGACTATTTTTTGCCCCTTCATGAAACCTCCGTGAATAAGATTCTCTCTAAAATAACACTATTAAAAACAAGCAACTAAAACCATCCACCCACCCCAACCCCAAGCACAAGATTAAAATGACATGACACACTGACACTATTAAATTAAGAAGCAATAGTTGAATCAGCTTTGTCATGTTCATAAAACCCCCCCACCTGTTCTTGACTATAGATCGCAAATTGGTTTGGCATGACAAAGCTGATATAGAAGACTCGTATCATATTCAATCTTAGCGGTTGACAAATTTGGTCTAACGTCATTTGAAAAGTAGAGGTTATGCTTAAAATTGTCTTTTTCATGTATATTTTTTTCGTAACATCATCGTTCTTTTTCGTTAACTGTAATATGTCAATGTTGAGTTAAGCCGGAACCAAATCGTACTCCTAAATAAACGAGAATTCAAAAATAGTGGAAAGAGATCAAGAGAAGTTTTATGCATACACAATTAGTTATGCCAATAAAACTCTTGGAGTTGCTGAGGGTTATGTCCGGTCGTTATCTCCATGACTCCAAAATTAATCGAAGTGCGTGCAAACTAGCCTAGACATTCGGTTATTAAAAAAAACGTGTAAAAATTACTTGGCCAATTCTATCATTATACTATTGAGAAACAAATGATCATAAAGAAAGGTGCAATGGCACTGGAATTGAAATTAATCATTGCTGATTGGACTGCGGTTAGCCATATTATTCGAATAAGTTTGTTTCAACTACTGCTGTTATGAAATTGATGTGAGTATTTTAATTAAGTAGGCCCAGTTTTTCAAAAGATTTTCAAAATCGAAAAACGATACACGGAACCAGTTCATTTTTTGATTTGAAATATCATGTCTTTTGGAAAACTGGGCCTTAGTATAAGAATTTCGGCCCATCAACCGTAAGTGAGCAAGTGGGCCATCAAATTTCGGCCCATCAACCATAACTTTTTGCTGGGGAACAGGTGTTTAACTTGTTGGATCATTGATTACCAAGATGCAACTGTTTAATCAGCATATGAATTTAGAGGCGGCACCCAACAAAAATCAATATGCTCTCTTTGTCCCAAAAGAAAAAAAAATGGATTTTTTTTAAAAAAATATGTATTTATTCGAACCAATTCAACCTTTTTTCAAGAACTAAAAGAACTCATTGAAATCTAGTATCTTGACAGAAAAAAGTTTGGAATTTTTTGAAACAAAATGCATCTTCTAAATTCTTATTTTGTGAACTAGACACTTTTTTAGGGGAAGGAGAGAGTATTTAATACCCAAAAAAAAGTATACTTGTTCTACGACTAATCATACATGATACCCTGAGAAGTAAATATTTTCATAGGTTAATCATCGATTAACAAAAAAAAATCAAACAATGGTAATTAAAATTGATAGGAAGCTCTGAAGCCAAACAATGATTTTTCGTGGGAGGTTAGAACCAGGGATGGCCTGTGCCACGTCTCCCTCCTTAAAGGCCCCGTCCCGACTTCTCTATAATACAGGGGCGGAATTTAAGGTGGCTTGGTGGCACAAGCCCAGTAACGACCCGCCATCTGATCTGTTAACTCTTAGCCTAACCATGTGACTGAAAAGGTTAACCTCAAGTTACCGGATTTCCTTATATACCACATCCATCTTCCGATGTGGGACTACAAGATAGAGGCTATCACAATCTCCAAATCTTACGATGCAACGTCCTTATTGCATTGGCCCAATAACCTTCGCGCAGTGGCCATGGTGTAGCACTTAGTTTTTGCATAACACTTTGCTACAACTTCAGGATTCAAGAGGTGAGTCATACAGATTCTAGAGGTGGCCCCCACCCCGCCTGACCTGTTAAGCTCTTAGCCTAACTACGTGTCTCAAAAGGTTAACCTCGAGTTATATAGTAGCTAGTCGGATTTCCTTATACATGCACCACATCCATTTTCAAAACATGAATTTTTTGCGCTATTATAAATATGATTAAATTTCGAATATGTGTGCTTAGTGTGTATTAAGTAATCCTCAATTCCAAAAAATAT
This sequence comes from Vaccinium darrowii, assembly GCA_020921065.1. Lineage (NCBI taxonomy): Eukaryota > Viridiplantae > Streptophyta > Magnoliopsida > Ericales > Ericaceae > Vaccinium > Vaccinium darrowii. The sequence goes on along the minus strand of CM037152.1, from coordinate 51,006,907 downwards.
TGTCCCATCCCGCAAAACAAAAGCTGAAATAAAATACATTTTTTGTCCCAAGAATGTCTTACTTTTCTCCGAATACTAGAATATCAATGAATTCTTATAATCTTATATTAAAAGATTGAATTTGTTCAAATAAAAACATATCTTTTATATTTTTTCGGTTTGAGGGATCAAATATATTTTTTTCCTGACGTTGGAAATATATTGATAATTTTAAGTGCTACTTCCAGATTCAAATCTTTGTTCTGCCAATGCTACAATCTAATAGGAGAGCCTGGTACTGCTTTTATTAAAAATGGACAACAGGTAGTACTATATTTTAGCTTTCCTAAAGGCTAAGAGCATCTCCAACAGACTCGACATAATTCTCACCAAATTGGCTAGAAAATGTGCCATACACACTGATATAGCTAGCCCAAAAATACCACCTCTACCCAACAGACTAGCCACTTGGCTCAACAAAAAAAAAAAAAAAAAAAAAACAATCTGACTAGTCTTCTCCCAGTGCCGCACATGCACTTCAACCGCGAGAGTGGATCTCACTTTCTCACACGGGCGGAACTTCACCGGCGCGTGTGAGCTCTGGCCAGCTTCTCCGACGACGAATCTCAGACCATTGACATTGCTTCGACGAGATCTTCAACCTTCTGCTGTCAAATCGATTTTACTATCACTCCTCCGGCGATTTTTTTTTTTTGGCCAAGAGGGGAGAGAGAGAGAGAGAGAGAGAGAGAGAGAGAGAGAGAGAGAGAGAGAGAGAGAGAGAGAGGGCGAGAGAGAGAGAGAGAGAGAGAGAGAGAGAGAAGTCCTGGCGAGCTCGCCTTCTCTCGCCCAACCTCGTCGTCTATGGCGAGGTACTGTAACGAATGGCTTCTTGGCGAGCATGATGGCGTGACTGTTGGGCGCTGGAAATGGAGGTTTTCGCCATTTTGATCTCATCGGAGATATAGAGAGGTTGTTGGAGATGGTCTAAAATCTCAGTGGTTAAGGGTTTGTTTCATTGGTGGATTATCGCGGAAAAGGTACATTGCGGAAAAGAAAATATAGAAAAAAATAAAAACAACTGCAACAGTAAAAAGGAAAATATTTCTCTTGTTTTTTTGTGGCTGGTTTGAAACTTTGGGAAGAAAAAAAAAATGACGTTTTTCTCTTCTTTTCTTGGTTGGAGAAAAAAAAGAGAGGAGAAAATTGATATGGAGTAATTTGATAACCCAATTTAGCATTTAAAATTGATAACCCAATTTAGTTATGCATCAATTTTTTTTATTTATCATTGATTCACCTCAACAAGAGGAATCGAAAAAGTTAAAAATTACCATCCAACATACAACATCTCTCCACCCCCACACTGTCACCACCTTTCTACCACTAGCACCTCGCCACACAAACACACGAGATCCATTATTAAAATTAAAGATAACAATCACAAATAATTTCATCAAAGTTCCTTTATACTTGCGTAATAGGAGTATTTCAATTCAACTTTTGAGATTTTTATCAAACCACACTTTTTGTACGATTTTTCAGCAACTATTTTCAACTTCGAGTATTATTTTTCAGTTGTATCAGCAACACCTATTTTAACATTTACAAGGCCAAACTTGTGTCAGGCATAACCCCCAGTGGCCTTCAACTAATTCCGGGACCCAAATTCCAGGACCCTGAACGTAACAATTACAAGGCCAAACTAGTGTTAGGTGCACCTCAACTAATTTCGGGACCCTAAAGGTAACACTTATGCATAACCCTCAGTGGCCCCAAGGTTTGGGATGGTTGGCCTCCTAGGATTCGAACATGTGACCTCATGACTAAGCACTTATTGCTTTCTCAATACCCACTTTGCCAACCCTTTGAGGTTAATTGGATTGTGGAGTGAAGTCCCACGTCGCTTGGTAACAACTGCTTATTAGAAATACTAATAGTAACAACTGCTAGTTAGAAATATAAAACAGTTGTTCAAAAACACTTTTTAAAGAACATTTTTTCAAAACTAGTTTTTGAAAAAAAAAAAAAACAGTTTCCATTTTTGAAGGAAAACTGTTTTTGGAAACAGAATAACCGTTTTATTGGGAAAAAAGTTTTTAAAAACTGTTTTAAAAAATAAAAATTTTCAAAACTTTTTATAAAAGAATCAGTTTTTGAAAACAGTTTTTGGGAAAAAAAAAGTTCTGAAAAGAGAGTTTTTGAAACTGTTGTTTAAAATAATTCTTTGATAATATTGTTGAAAAAGAAAGGGAGGGAGAGAAGGAAAGAGAGAGAGAGTTTTCGTGTAATCATGAGTGTACTCGATTGAGGAGACATATAGTCCACTAAATTTGATTACAAAAATGTTAGAACACATAAAAAATTTACCTGAAAAAGTCAAAGAAAAAGAAATGAACAGTTCAGATTCTCTTTCCTATAAATTTGAACCGCCTATTTCTCTTTTATAAGTATTTTCGGAAAAATTCTTCTTGTACCCTATATCCAGACCCGAAGGGACTTATATATGCGAGGCTTTTCAATTGGAGTTGTTTGGCCAATTGCCCTCCAATTTGGCCAAAATTACGAGTCGCCCTATGAGACAGCTGTTCCACAATTGGTTCCATCTGCTCCACGCGTACGCCTCCTAACCACAGAAATCAACTTTCTCGTTTGTCTTTTGGGTTTTGTTGCATCCCCATACGTAAAGCAGCACAGCTCTCTCTCTCCTCCAAAGTCCCTCCGAAAAACCCTTCCAAAAATCTCCGCAGATATTTATCGATCGATACTGAAAAAATGGCGACCACAGGCCTGTTCGATCTGCTCGACGATGATGATGACCGCCAAAGCCCGGTCGTCGCTCCATAGGTGGAGAAAATTGTGGCGGTGCGAAGAAGTCGGCTTCGGCTACACGTCCGTCCATCACCGCAGATGCTCAGCCGGGTAAGCTACCGTCCAATCCTCTCCCTCGGTTGTTTTTAAATCCCCATAGACAAGGTTCTGGCATCTTTCCCCAAAATCTAAAACCCCTGTTTGTTCGTCGTTGTTCTTTGTAGATGAGGATTTGGATCAGTAGTTTGTGCACAGAATGTGGAAGAGAAGGGCGGCTATGCAGGCGGCAGCGGCGATGAAAGTCCACAATCGAGATCGTGAACCACCGTTTTCCTTTATCTCTGCTCGTGGTTCTTGCGCACACACAGAGGGGCAGAAACCCTAGAAATGGTACTCCATTAATTAAGAGAAATAGATAGTCAGGCCTTCAAATTTTCCACTTTTGAACATAAAATTGTTTAAGCAAATCCATCAGTATTGTTGCTGGGTTTATGTCGCTTAATTACCAGGGAAATAAACTCATCAATTTGGTTCTTGCCCTATACTGTTGTAGCAATGTTCTGAATGGATTTTGTATGTTTCTTCCCTGTGTCCTGTTAACACTTGTTTGAAGCAGAATATTAACAACCAAAGTGGAATTCCAACTTCGAAATATTCAGTGAAGAGATCAAAGACGTACACGGTTTATGGTAATATGAAAAAAGACACATGGTTTGAAATGAGAGGACCTTCTAACGAATACTGGAGAGGCCTTAGCATGATTATATAAAATTATGATGATTTTTTCCTATTTTTATTTAACAAAATGGTTACCTATATACCATCAGGTCCATCGATCGCTGAACATTTAGCTTAGACCACTGACCAACGTGCCTCTCAAATTTAGGTACAGGAGTCATTCTAGCTGGTTATGCACTTGCAATTAGCAAAATCTAGAATAAAAAATAGCTAGTCTATTAACTTAAAGAAGTAAGGCACTGTTTGGATAAGTCATAATAGCTGGCGCAAAGTTCTATAATACGGTTGAATAACTTACACATTCTAATCTGAACATTTTTCATATTTTTTGCATTTGTTGCAGTTCAAGAAAGCATGCATTAATGTGAACATTAACTCGGTAAGATGCCATTATATACTGCCAATATTCGTTTTGTTTTATGCAAGATTGTATGGTTTTAGAAGGTCATTAGATTAACGAGCAATGCTTTGGATATTTGGATTCTGATGGGTTCTGAATGGAAAACTGCTTGCTAAATGAGTATGTGCAGGGTTGGAAAGATAAAAGGGCTTTAACTCTATGAAGATGGTTAACCGCCAGTGCCTTTTTTGCCGAGGTTCCCGTGGGAAAACTCCAACCTGTAAACGCTGTTGGGACGGTGTTCCCATGGAAAAACTGCAAGAATTGGTAATTGTTCCAACCCCGTAAACGTTGCTCCTCAATGTTCAGCCATCATACCATTAAAACTTTAGCTTTAAATTGAAACTAGATATGGAAAAGAGAAACAACTATGCATGTTTGTTGTTTTGATTCTGTAGTTTAGTTATGATTTCTTGATGTTACTTTACCAAAGTCACAAGCCTCATTTAAAGGGAATCCTCTCATGTATGCCAGATGGACAGCTGTATTGAGGCTTCTGAATTTTCCATTAGACCACGCTTTGGAGAAGGTTGGTGCAAACTTTATTGCCCCTTCTCAAGTTTCAGTTGAAAAAAGCTACATTAGCTGGTGTCACGTGTAACAGCTACTACGGTTCCTAATCTCCCCATCCCTATACTAAATGTTGGTCATTTACCTTTCCAATTTTAAAATCTGTTTCTACCTTTTTGGGTGAGTAATGGGTTCATCCTTCGCATTTAGCAATGCCATTGTTATGTCATTGGATCATTGCGTATATAGAGAACATTACCTTTGAGCATCTTTCATTTTGTTCAGCAGATACATTTTGCAGTTAAGCATTATTTGATACAAAGTAGATATGTACATTAGTTTACTCCACTGCCGTATGTTGTCGAAGGTTTTAATGATGGAAGGTTTTGGTGGTTGACTTTTACACATGAAAGTTTTGCTGCAAGCCATGGATTCCTAGATTCAGTTTATGTATCCAACTTAGTATTGTCTACCTTTTATGGTTAAAGCCATGTTCTCACCACAAACAAAACAGAAACAGATGTGCAACATCTATATTCGATTTGCTCGTATTGTGCTTTTGCTTATATTAATTGTAGTTTGTCATGTTTAAACTTTTTTATACAAGCTTGTTACTTGTGCAAATCTTTTCAGTTCCTTCGCCTGCCACCCCTTTCCTTCCTCTTTCTCCTCTTTCTTTGCATTAATTTAAGGTAAAGGTATGACCAACAAAATTACCAGTACATTAATTTCTGAATGAAAAAAAATGTCAAAGATTATTTTTCATTTTTATTTCTGGAACTCAATTTTTATACCCTTCGTTGAATTGGTGAGAATATTTAATTGTTAACAGAAGAACTTGAAGAAGATGGCTGTGAACAACGACAAGCTTAATGTCCCTCATCCTGGTCAGTTGAAGAGCAGAAAGATCTATATCGGTACTGAGCATTTTTTTTTCCAGTTATACCTCTTCATAATTGCCAGTTGCACTGATTCTTCTGTTAATGAAAGATTATCAGTTGATGTTTGCCAATATAGCAATGCGATTTTCAAGCTTTGAGAGGTTTAGACACTGTATTTGTCTTATGGTCTGGTGTTTCCTGTCTGCGCGTAATAGGAAATCAGGAACAGTGGTTCATCCTTCTGTTTTCTGTTACTCTATATTTCCAGTGGGTGAAACCTAACATGGCTCATTTATTCTTTTCTCATGCAGCTTGGAGACGACACTGAGGAACGTTTCTTGCTTAACCGCAGGAGATAGTATTATAGTGGCATACAATAACAAAAAGTATTAAATACGCATCAGTAAACAAAGCCGAACTAATGCAATAAGTATCATTGAGACTCACTATGAGGTGGTCTTTGCACCTCCCCTTGATTACAAGGAACCTGAAAAACTTGTGCCAAAAGTTCCTTCAGGCAAAGCACTGGCAGCAAGTATGAATTTGTATTGATATGGTTTTATTCTTATTGTTATGGGGTATACTAGAAACAAGTTTGTGAAGTCCGAAACTTTTACTGTTTTCTCTTATAAGCAAAATTTTGTATATCATGCTTCTAAGACTCCTTTCTTCGGTCATTTTGCATTTTTTTAACAACCTGTTTGTTCAATCTCCTTCCAGCCAAATCTTTTTGCATTGCAACCTGAACACTACAGTTAAAAATTGTATAGTATGATGTTTATGATACAAAATTCATTCCTTTGCCAGTCAAAATGCGCAGTTTGATTCCATTATTATGGGTAAAGTACTGGACTTATCCCGTCCCTGGAACTTAATTAGGATAAATACAAATCAATAAAACTGGAGGGTAATAACCTCAATTGGAGAATAAATGTTTGGGTTCTAAAAGCAGATAGGCATAAAACTAACGATCACGCGAAAAACTGACGGACATAAAAGTCGTGCATAGCACGACGCCTTGTACCTAGTATCTCACTTAAATATTGGTACTACTACTACTCCGTAGTACTTAGATTTGTTTATCCAAAGCTAAAATTAGGTTTATGGACGCTTTAGTATTTTCAAAAGCAATGGACGCCAGGTGTCCAGTTTGCATTGGCTTTTAACTATTCGACGACACTCGAACGACAAAAATGATAGGTTTACAACACTGGGTTCCAAACCGGCTCCAACAGTGACGTGGCAGTGGGACCCACCCTGGGGTCCCACTCATTTAACCCAGCAAAAAAAAAAAAAAAAAACTGAAATTTTTTGAAATACCCAGATCATCTCCCTCCCCCGCTCCATTTCGTTTCAGTCGACCAAACCAGAGAGAGACCACCACCCACACGCACCACCACCAGCGGCAACCCCACCGGCAATCCAAATCTCCGGCCTCCATCTCCACCTCCGGCGACCGTTGCCGCTGCCAAAAGCGCTCTGAAACAGACGACTGGTACCAGCTTCAAACGCTCAAAAAAACCCCACCACGCAGGTCGATCTCTCTCTCCCTCCCTCTCTCCTCTCTCTCTCTCTCTCTCTCTCTCTCTCTCTCTCTCACACACACACACACAGCTGGTTCGTTCATCTACATATCCCCTAATTGGAAGCCCTAATTCTTGAAAAACTAGGGTGCAAGCGTGCCACCACCCACACGCACCACCACCGGCGACCCGGATCTCCAGCCTCCCTCTCCACCTCCGGCGATCGGAAGTACTGCACCTAGCTACACAAAACCCATTATCGGTGCACTGCCATTGCAGATTCACTAATTGAGCACTGTCATTGCAGATTCACTAATTGAATTACTAGGTAAGTCAAATTCAAAATTCTCTCTGTCTCTCTCTCTTTATATATATGTGTGTGTGTGTGTGTGTGTGTGTGTGTCTACAATTGATTATGATCAGTAGTAGTATGTCTGCACTTAGAATATACAAATCTCAATCGGTTGAGACAAAACAGTAAATATAAACAAAAACAATAGAGAAATCAACTTACCTGGTGTCCATACTTAACAACGAAATTGTTCTGACTAATCCTTCATATGTTATTACAGATTCTTTAGACAAGATTGGGTAAATTTCAGAAACCTTATAGTCAACGCAATTTACCCATAAGATAATCCTCAGTCAAAATCATGCACATGGGTTGTCTGGCATTATAGGTAATTTACTATTAATATGCATATTTTTGAAGTGGGAAGAACAGTTTCCAGTAAGTAGGAAAGAAATTAGAACGGTTTATCTATTTTTTACAGGGTAATTAGATTTAATTCACTTAATTTTTTACCACATATGAACATGTATATTTGACTTATTTTCCATGGAATGCCTGGTTTTAGTGGTATAACTAATTGTTTTTCTATTTGTTCTTGAACCAGTAGATGATGTTGCCTGAGTTTGTTACGTCGGCAATGTCTCCTCATGTAGTAGAAGAAGACCAATGGATGCCTCAGCTGTTGGAATGTCTCCTCATGTATTTTGGGCGGGAATGTCATCCACACAAAGAAGTGAGGGTATGAATGCATATTTCGATGGATATATTCATTCCAAGACGACTTTGAAACAGTTTGTGGAGCAATATGAAAATGCATTGGCAAACAAGGTGGAAAGCGAAAAACTGGATGATATGAGAAGTTGGAGCACTTACATCCCGTGCATAGATGATGATGATGAGTTGGAGAAGCAATTTCAAAGTGTTTACACACATGCCAAGGTAAAAGAGTTTCAAACAGAATTGGCCGGAAAAGAAATCCAGTGCACGCAATGATCAATAACCATGACTGATGAAAAGAGTGGCAACCTAAACCGTGACAGCAGTACCAATAAATAGCTTGAACCATTTAGATTTTCTATACCAATTCATATGAAGTCCTAGTCCTAGTACGAACGATTACTTGAACGTAAATAAATGCTCCCAGAAAGACATTGCTTATCCCATTTATGCCATATACTTGTTCATTCTACAGCAAATGAACCAATATGTCCTGCGTTAGGTTCTTAACTAGAAAACAATATCAGACACAAAGTGATTGCAAATCAAAGCTCTTGATTCCTTTCACTTTCTAGGCCAATAATATCCCAAAAATCAGATTGATGGAATTTCTGTGGATCAAAAATATAAACAAGATCATTAAAGCAACTAAGTTCATGTTACACTCGGCAAATGTTTTCTGAAACTCCAGTAATTCAAGACTGTTCAGTGTACATGTTAACATTGTCCATGCAAAGATGCCAAATTCGCAAAACTAATAGTTACCCAGATTATTTCACTGATGGATACAAGTAACACGATGCTTTTGGCTGGTTAGGAGGATTTGTTTACAGATTCAAGGACTAGAACAAAAACTGGAGGAGCCTGCAGCTCCAATTTACTTCAACATTTTACTCAATCATTGGACCCATAATCAGACATGGGTATACGATGACTTTGCTGCTATATTCCTCAAATCCAGCAGGGCAAAAGAATCGAATAATGAACACGGCATTCTGAAGCATACAGGCTTCCATATAAACTGAACTCCCAAAGCATTATCAAAGATGCTCATAATCCCATGAATAGGCAAGGCAAACCAAGATAAAAAATCAAACCTTAATTCTTACATGTTTCTCTGGTGCAACGAAAGCATAATAGGAAAAAATGGGTGTTGCCTCTAATCTAGGGTGATCAATTCTAATCACAGCATTGTCCCCTCCTGCGCCAAGTAGATTTCCACAATTTGAATCTGAAAATATTTCTCTTCAAACTGCAATTAGGGTTTTCGAATTAGGGTTCTAAACTTGGTACCCTAGTTTTTTCAAATTAGGGTTCCCAATTTGTGGTAATCTCTACAATGAAACAAGCTGTATGTGTGTGTGTGTGTGAGAGAGAGAGAGAGAGAGAGAAAGAGAGACCTTCGTGGGGGGTCGGAGCGTGCGAAGTTGGTTCCAATCGTCTGTATCGAAGCTTTCTGGGGTGGGTCGCCGGCGTTGGAGAGAAGGCGGACGGCGGTGGAGAGGAGGTGAGATAAACGGCGTCGCCGGTGGTGGTGGTGGTGGTGGTCGCCGGTTGGGTGGTGGCGCCCTCTCTCTCCCTCTCGTGTATTTGGTCGGGCGAAATGGGGAAGGAGGCGAACTGGGTTTTCAAAAAATTTTCAGGTTTTTTTTTTTTTTTTTTTTTTTCCTGCTGGGTTAAATGAGTGGGACCCAGGGTGGGTCCCACTGCCACATCAGCCGTTGGAGCCGGTTTGGAAACCAGTGTTGTAAACGTATCATTTTTGCTCGAACGTTCTCCAGAGTTCTGATATTTTCCTCTCTCCTCCCCCGCCTTCCCATTTTCCTCTCTAGACCCTCAATCGACATACACCCGAGATCCATTGCGGAGTGTTCCTTTCCCTACGTACACACACTTCTCCTCGTCGTCTCTCTCTCTCTCTCTCTCATTCTCTCTCTCTCTCTCTCTCCTGGTTTCTGTCCTTCTAGATTGTCCTTTCATGGCGGTTCTTACGATCACTTACTGTTACGTAATCGCATCCTTCACTTAGTGATGATATATTTTGTAGGCAAAGATGGATTCCTTCGCTTCTATTGATTACAGCATCTGTTATCTAACCTGTAAGTTGATCGCAGATCCTTTTTTTTTTTGTGCCTCTGGGGCTTTATCTTTCGTTTTCTTTCAATCTTTAGTTTTTGAGCCTGATAGCTGATTGATTCATAGTAATGCACTCATTTCGTGTAGCAGTAGGCTTAATTGTAGATGCAGAGGGAGAGGTTAGCGTTTATGTACTTGTGGAATTCTTTCTTTGCTCTTATTTGAGGATGGTGATTGGAGATAAAAGGACTGACTGTAGGCTTCTGCATGGTGTTTTTGAACACAAAGGTAGAAAAACTAGGTTGAGGTTGTAAAAATTATGCAGTGTATCTAAATAAATTCTATATGTATATATTATAGGATTCAGATCAGTTTGGAACCGGAACCGTCAATGTAAATCCACAGACCAAACCATTTAACTTGGTTTCTAATTTTTTAAAACCAGGACCAAACCACATTACTAAAAACCCAAACCAAATAGAATGGTTTGAATTGGTTTGGATTGGATTCTAGGTTTGACGGTTATTTTGCTCACTCGTGAATCATCATCATCTTTTATGCACTTGACTTTACAAAAAATTCTTGATTTCTTTCCTTCACATTTGTTAAGCTTGTACATATTCTTCTTTCCATTCTTACTATCTGTTTTTATATAAATATTTCGGTTATTACATAAGTAAACTACTTCAAAACAGAATCACCGTCATAGATGACACTTGTGATAACCACTCAACACAAGCATAATCATTTGTCTACTCACATTTGAGTTATTAGTTTGTTCTTTTCTTTGGTGGGTAAGATGGATAGTGAATCTGTGATGTACCTCCACCTTTTGATAGTGACCTCCACTTTGTGCCTCCCAAGGCCGGGCTCTTAAAATCGAGCAAGCAGCTTGATGTTCACTCGTGGTGCAACTTGTAGAAAGCTAGTTACGGTTTTCTTGTTTTGCAAATAAGTCAAGCTTTGTAGGCACTTTGAAGCAAGTTAATTTCTAAGCTCAGCTCGATCTTAGTTTCATGAGGTTGTGCTGTTTTAAAAAGCACCTAATGGTCGAGCTTGACTCGATAGAAGGTTTGATGTTATCTCAAAAAAATAAAAGCTAAAGAGCTTGACTCCATAGAAGTTTTGACATTACCAAACCAAACCAAACCAAACCAAACCAAACCAAACCAAACCAACCGAGCCTTTTGTCCCAATAAATTGGGGTCGGCTACATGAATCCTGCTTTTTCATTGAGCTCTGTCTAGGGCAACCTCTTCACTTAGGTTTAGTAAGCCCAAGTCCTTTCGTACGACGGCATCCAAAGTCAATTTAGGTCTTCCTCTTCTCCTAGCCCTACTATTCATCACTATCATATCACTCTTCTTGACTACTGCATCTGGAGGTCTATGATAGATATGTCCAAACTACCTCAATCTATTTTCTCTGAACTTATCTTGTATAGGTATAACTCATACCGTTTCACGAATAGTCTCATTTCTAATTCTATCACTCCTAGTCTTGCCACACATCCACCTCAACATCCTCATTTAAGCTACACTCATCTTATTTACTTGTTGCTTCTTGATAGGCCAACACCTTGTCCCATAAAGCATCGCTGGTTCGATAGCAGTTCTATAAAACTTCCCTTTCAGTTTGCTTGACATCCTTTGATCACACAATACACTTGAATCGGTTCTCCACTTGAGCCACCCAACTTGGATCCTATGGTTTACATCGTCCATAATCTCTCCATCCTTGCTAAATATTGAACCTAAATACCTAAAGTGCTCACTTTTTGGTATCTCTTGATCTTGAATCCTCACTTCTTTTGTTTGGGCCCTTCCATTGTCACTAAACTTACAGTGCACATACTCAATTTTACTCCTACTTATCCTAAATCCTTTAGACTCCAATGCTTCTCTCCAAATTTCTAATTTAGCATTTACCCCCCTTGCAATTTCATCCACGAGGACAATATCATCTGCAAACAACATGCACGACAGAATATCATTCTGAATATGTCTAGTCAAATCATCCATAACTAAGGCAAAAAGATAAGGGCTCAAAGCAGAGACCATTGGTGTAACCTTAATATAATTGGAAATTCACTTGTTTCCCCTACTGGTGATAGAATAGTAGTTATGGCACCTTCATACATGTCTCTAACCACATCAATATATCCTTTTGTCACTGCTTTTCAGTGTTCTAAAAGTCGCTAGTCGCTCCCAGGTCGGATGGCTGCTGACTAGCGACTAGGGGACTAGTCGGCTAGATTTTTTTTAAAAAAAATATATATTCTCCTTCATCCTTCATAAGTTTTGAGTAAGTAGAATAACATAAGTAGCACATCATCAAATAAAAACAAAGTAAAACAAAATAGTCAACACAAAGTTCGATGCTCTATGTTCAATAACAAATGTAGTGTGTATACTATAAACGAAGAGAGAGAGAGAGAGCGAGCGAGCGAGTGAGAAGAGAAGAGAAGAGAAGAGAAGAGAGAGAGAGAGCGAGAGAGAAGAGGAGCTAGGTTACCTGAGAGGCTGAGATGTGATCGGAGAAGAAGAAGAGATGAGCAGCAACAACAATCGTTCAATCGTGTGTAGCAATAGCAACAACAATCGTGTGTAGCAGTAGCAGCTCAATCGTTCAATCGTGTTTGAAGAGGTGAGAGGGGTTTTACCGATTTAGGGTATAAAGTTAAAAACATCAAAAGAAATTACACTACGGCCCCAAATATTTTGCAAATTCTGTTTTTTTCACCCCGATTTTTGCTATTTCTTCCTATTTGCCCTGACTAGTCCCGACTTTTTTTGATTTGTCGACTTAATCCGACTAGGTGACTTGTCCAACTCTTCGACTTGTTCGATTAGTTGCCGACTTGATCTCGACTAAGTCGGTTAGCGACTAATTCAATCGACTAGGCCCTAGTGGACTTGGTGAGGCCACGACCCCGGCTTAGTCGTTGACTAGTCCCAACTTTTAGAACACTGCTTCTTTTTGCCCCAAAACCCACCAAATGATCTCCCTGGGTACCCTATCATAGGCTTTTTCTAAATCTATAAAAATCATATGGAGATCCCTCTTCTTCTCCCTATATTTTTCTACCAACCTCCTTAACAAATAAATCGCTTCCATAGTCGATCTCCTCATCTGTTTCAGTGGTATTCTGGGAGCAATCACTTTGTGCATTTATTGCCAAAGGTTAGGTCTGTCTCCTATCCCCGCAATTATTGGGGGCTAAATGGGTTGTGTTATTGTTGTAGTCGATCCCCTTATCTTTCACCAACACCCTCGAATGGTCTCCTTTTATACACTTAACTTGAGAGAAGTCTCTAGTTTTCTTTTCTCTTAGCTTGGCGAGTTTATAAATGTTCTCTCCATCTTTACTAACTAAATTCTAATCTATCATAAAAATCATCATATGCTCCTGTCTTAGCATCCCTAATGGCTCTCTTAGCTTCCTTGCAAGCTTGTTTATAACTCCTATAAGCATCCTCATTCCGATCCTTTTGTCACTTTTTAAAGCATTACTTTTTTGCTTTTATAATGGTTGAACCTCGTCATTCACCACGAGGTCTCTTTAGATATAAAACCTTTCCCCTTTGACTCTCCAAGAACCTCTTTCGATATCCTTCTAATAGTGTCCACCATTGCATCCCAAATACTATTACTATCTCCATCCAACAACCACCCTGATTGTCGAAGCATCTTGCCCTTGAACATCTCGAGTTTATCTCCTCTTAGAGACCACCATCTAGTTCGTGGGCGTCTAGTCTCCTTCGTTGTTCTATGTTGTCCTTTCAGGCAAATATCCAACACCATAAGTCTATGTTGTGATGCTAGGCACTCTCCAGGAATGATCTTGCAATCTTTGCATACCAAGGTTGTGTTTCGTTTGGGTTTTTGGTAATGATTGGAGGGAGAAATAGAGATAATAATTAAAAATTGGGGTTAATGATTAGAGAGAGAGAGATAAAAATGAGAATGATATTTAAAAATAGGGGTAATGATTGGATAATAATTGAGAAAACTGGATCTTGAAACCCAAAACGAACAAGGCCCAAACGTTCAATGCCTCTAACGAAAAAGTAATCTATCTGGCTTCTATTAGATCCGCTCTTAAAGTTCTGACATTAGCTCCGAAAAATAAAATCTAAACTTGAATGCTGTTTGAAGGAGGAAGTTTTGGAGCCAAACTTCAACAATTGATTGCTCATCTCAGTTAATGGATACAGTATACCAAAGTCAACCGTATGGTGTAGACTCCTTGTTTTGCAGTAAGAAGAACTGTATTATTGTCTCTGTGTTTAGGATGTTGTTAGAATGTAGAGAGAGAAAGAGAGATCAAAGCTTTTCTCATTACTCAAACAATGGGTCAATACACAGATATACAGGACTAACATATACATGACTACACTACCCCTATGAATAGAATACATAACAAATGAACCCTTATAACTTAACACTCCCCCTCAAGTTGGTGCAAAGATATCTCGCAAACCCAACTTGAACACAATGGGGTGAAAACTTTTACTACTCAGACCCTTAGTAAATACATCAGCTAACTGGTCTTCAGATCTCACAAAAGGCATGCAAATCAAACCATTGCTCAACTTCTCCTTTATAAAGTGTCTGTCAATTTCGATATGCTTCGTTCAATCATGTTGGACAGGATTATGAGCAATGTTTACGGCTGCCTTATTATCACAGTAAAGCCTCATAGGACCACAATCAGGGAAACCCAAATCACGCAATAAGGTTTGGAGCCATAAAAGCTCGCAAACACCATGAGCCATAGCTCTGTACTCGGCCTCTGCACTGGATCTAGCCACCACAGACTGCTTCTTACTCCTCCACGTAATCAAATTCCCTCCAAGGAAGGTGCAATAACCAGAAGTAGATCGCCGATCATCAATAGAACCAGCCCAGTCTGCATCAGTGAAAGCTTCCAATCTCAAGTGACCATGATTAGAAAACAAAACTCCTTTACCGGGGGCAGATTTAAGATACCTCAAGATACGATAAACTGCATCAAGATGACTCGTACGAGGTTCATGCATGAACTGGCTCACAACCCCCACAGCATAGGAGATATCTGGTCTAGTGTGAGATAGGTATATCAGGCGACCCACAAGTCTCTGATATCTCTCCTTATCTGTAAGCTCCCCCACATTGCTACCAAGATGATGGTTGGCCTCAATGGGAGAATCGGCTGGCTTACATCCCAACATACCAGTGTCTTCCAGGAGATTAAGTATGTACTTCCTTTGAGAGATAAAAATGCCTTTGTCAGATCTAGCCACCTCCATTCCAAGGAAGTACTTCATAAACCCCAAATCTTTAATCTCAAACTCTTGAGCAAGAAGAGTTTTAAGGCTAACAATCTCATTCACATCATCACCTGTCATGATTATGTCATCTACATAAACAATAAGAATGGCAATCTTACCATTACTTCTCTTGATGAACATAGTATGGTCAGCATGACTCTGCTTATATCCAAATCTCAACATGGCTTTGAGAAACCTGTCAAACCATGCTCTAGGAGATTGCTTCAAGCCATAAAGTGCCTTCTTCAAGGGACACACCTTTCCCTCGGTCTGAGATGAAGAAAAACCCAGTGGAATGGCCATGTACACCTCCTCCTCTAATTCGCCATGGAGGAATGCATTCTTCACATCAAACTGGTGAAGAGGCCAATTTAAATTGGCAGCACAAGAGAGTAAAACTCGCACAGAGTTCATCTTCGCTACAGGGGCAAACGTCTCCTCGTAGTCGATACCATAGGTTTGTGTGAAGCCCCTGGCAACAAGTCTTGCCTTGTATCTCTCAACTATCCCATCAGCTTTGTGTTTCACAGTGAACACCCATTTGCACCCCACAGGTTTCTTCCCTCTTGGAAGAGATACTAGCTCCCAAGTGCCATTCTTTTTTAATGCCGTCATCTCCTCTACCATAGCTCCTTTCCACTTAGGTATCATGAATGCATCCTGCCAATTCTGTGGAATAGATATAGAACAAAGAGACGAAACAAAAGCACGATGCAAAGGAGATAAACGGTCATAAGAAACAAACTGGGAAATGGGATGTTGAGTGCATGATCTAACTCCCTTTCTAAGAGCAATAGGAGCATTAGAATCATCAACAACAATAGGGAGAGAATCATTACCAGATGAATCAACTGAAGAGTCCGAAACTGGAGTAGGTGATGGAGATTGGCAAAGTGGCACTGCACATGTAGACTTGTCTTTATTCCTTCGAGAAAAGGTCTGCAAATTTGGCCTATCCAGTCTTTCCCGAACATCAGGGTCTGCTCTCTCTGCAGGTAAAGTTGC
This sequence comes from Vaccinium darrowii, assembly GCA_020921065.1. NCBI lineage: Eukaryota > Viridiplantae > Streptophyta > Magnoliopsida > Ericales > Ericaceae > Vaccinium > Vaccinium darrowii. The sequence continues at coordinate 50,990,663 of CM037152.1, read as the reverse complement.
TTTCTCCCCCTCACCATGACAAGGTAAAGGATAAGACCACGACTCAGGAGTATAAAATGTCAGCATCTCTTCCTGTCTATCATTCTCCCCCTGAAGAGATGAAGTGGACAGAGGATAAAGGGATTCTGTTTCCCAAAAAGTGACATCCATGGAGACATACATTTTGCGAGAGTGCGGGTCATAGCTTTTATAACCCTTCTGAGTGGGAGAATAGCCAAGGAAAATACACTTGCGGGCTTTGGGATCCAGCTTACCACCTGGGTGCTTAGGAGCATGAACAAAACACACACAACCAAAGACTTTGGGTGGGAGAGATGAGACCCGAGAACAACCTAAGAGAACCTTAATTGGAGCTTGGAACTGAAGAACATTAGATGGCATGCGATTGATAAGAAAAGCTGCAGTAAGGATAGCTTCGCCCCAAAAGTGTTTAGGAACATTCATGGTGAACAATAGAGAGTGGGCTACCTCAGCAAGATAGCGATTCTTGCGCTCGGGCCCTCGGCAACTCCATTTTGTTGTGGACTGCCAACACAAGAAGTCTGAAAAAGAATGCCATAGTCATTAAGATATGCCCGAAAAGTCCCATCTATATACTCAGTCCCATTGTCACTACGGAGCACTTTAATATTGGCATCAAATTGAGTACGCACCATTTGGTGAAAAGATTTAAAGCACGAAAACACCTCATTTTTTGCCTTTAGTAAATACACCCAAGTGACACGAGAATAACAATCAATAAATGTCACAAACCAATGATAACCAAACAGGGATGTGACAGGAGAAGGACCCCAGACATCGGAATGAATGACAATAAATGGCGAATCACTTCTGTGATTGACCGGAGCATAAAAGGAGCGTTTATGTTTCGCAAGCTCACAAGCTTCACAAAGGAATTGACTCCGAGAACATTGTTTAGCCAAACTAGGGAACAATTTTTCAAGAATCCCAAATGATGGATGACCAAGTCGACGATGCCATTGATGTAACAAGGAAAGAGCGGAACCAGTATCTGCTGCAAGAGCTTGACCGCATGACAAAGGTGGACAAACTGGATTAGGTGCAGACTCCAGAAAATAAAGGCCCTCATGAGCTTTACCACTGCCAATCATCCTCCCCGTATCCAGTTCCTGAAAGACATAATGTGTAGGAAAAAATGTTACGGAGCAATTTAAGGATTGAGTAAGACTACTAACGGATAAAAGGTTAGTAGAAAAATTGGGAACATGAAGAATTGAGGAAAGAGAAATGGTTGAAGAACAATGAATAGAACCTTTCCTGGAAATAGCAGATAAAGACCCATCAGCTACTCTAACCTTATCCTTACCAGAACAAGTAGAGTAGGAATAAAAAATGGACGAACAACTTGTCATATGGTCTGTAGCACCAGAATCTATGATCCACGGAAGAGAGGCAGTGGAAGTAGAAGCAGACGCATTAGCATGTATCTCTTTGTGAGCAAAGAAAGTGGTAGGAGCAGTGGTAGAAGGAGTGTCAAGCCTAGCCAATAGGCGCCTGAGAGTCTGTAACTCCCCCTCAGAAAAAAGGGCGCCAACTTGAGTAGTTGTGAAAGCCTCCATTGTAGCAACAATTTCCGTTTCAAATCACCTTAAACCGACCCCGTAAATGGATCCGGAACGTCGAAATTAGTCTAGAACACGTCTCGGTGCTCCCACAAATGGTCCGGAGCAGTCAAAACACGTCCGGAGTAGTCAAAACACGTCCGTAACAGTCAAATTACCTGAAATTGACCCCGCGAATGAATCCGGAATGTCGAAATTAGTCAGGAACAAGTCTCGGTCCTCCCAAAAATGGTCCGGAGCAGTCAAAACACAGGAGGTAGCCTTTCTGAATCCTCCAGAGGGGTTTTGGACCCTCTAGAACCCTCCAGATAGCCTTTCTGGACCTTTCCAGAGTCGCTGACCCCTTTGACTCGCGGAACGAAACCCCAGTGACCTGTTTGACTCGCGCGTGACCCTTTGACAGAGAACCGTGAGCCGTCTGACCTCCTGCAACCTCAGATCAGTGCGTGAAATGCACGCCCGCGAGTAAGATTCACTCGCAGCCACGCGCCGCCTTCAACCGGTGCGTGAGCACTTATCCGGCAGCTTCCGACGACCGGCCAAGTACTCCGGTGGTCGTCTCTTCAAGGGCTACAACACCCTGTGTTCAAAACTTGTCCCCGACCACTCTAAGTGGGACCGCAAGGCCATCAGGAAACAGCGATGGTGGAACAGTGATCATATTTGATTTCTGGGGACAACTGTGGACTTACCGGTGGTCGTCGACGCCCACTGTGAGCTCGCCGGTGGTCGTCGTCACCCACCGTGGACTCGCCAGTGGTCAATCATGGAGAAACACAACCCAATCAGTAGTCTAGGTCACACAGTGTCAAAAAACGATCGACAAACACTAATCAAGTGAGAAACACGATCTCTAAAGCTCTACAATGGGTGCTTTGATACCATGTTAGAATGTAGAGAGAGAAAGAGAGATCAAAGCTTTTCTCATTACTCAAACAATGGGTCAATACACAGATATACAGGACTAACATATACATGACTAAACTACCCCTATGAATAGAATACATAACAAATGAACCCTTATAACTTAACAGATGTCCATAGTTTTGGCAGTGAGTTTCTTGATTTAAGCTGCTGATGTATTAATTGACAACCACAGACTGCCATTTGCTAATTGGGTCAACTCATCTCTCCAAGATTAAAGAGCATAAAACTTAGATTCAGATAGGTCATATTTTTTCAAGGGAATCGAAGTATCTGTTTATTGCACATGCAGTCACAATATTTTCTTAGATAGTTAGATGCTTATTTACCTAGGCTCAACAATTGAGTTTTTTGCTTGCCTAAATGCATTGCGAAAAGCTTGGACAAACCCAGTAAAGTGCGAAAGAAAAGGCATAATGGATGAAAGTACGTAGGGAAAGGTTTAGCACCGAACACCATGATTCTTGAGTAATTATTTGGTACCTGGTGCAGTGTTATTGTGGATGGAGTCTTCTGTGGATTGCTGGTAATGGTGATTAGCAATAGCTGTGATTGTGGAGGAGTGAAATGGGACAGTGAGGAAAGAACTGCTGCGCCAAGTTAGTTTGTGTTTGTCCAGAATAAAGTTGGTTTTTACGTGGATCCTGAATGGGGTATTCACTATTTCAGTTAGACGGATTCCTATTTCAACAACTTGGGAATGTACGTATCATTTGTATTAGAATTTCATTTTGGTTGCATGTCCCAAATGAGTGGCAGTAGATTGAAGCTGAAATAGGCATTCGCTGCTCATTCATGCATACAAAAACATAATCTTTGGCTTGATTGAAAGAAATTTGGTTCCATATGAAAAGGTCTATAATTATTGTTCAGTTCATTCATTACAGTTGATGGGTCTAAAATCACCTAGTGTAAGATCTTGGGGTAGAACCCTAAGGTTGAGATGGATAGTTATGAACCCTTAGTTTTGTTGTGAACCTGTGAACATTGTGTGGTTGAGAGTTGGTGGGTCAGCATCACCATTTGCAGACAGAGAACTTGCATAGCTTACTTGTTAAGGGTATTCGAGGCTTCGGGCCAGTAAAAAGTTTAGTTATTCCAGAGGATACCCTCATTTGTGTGTGCAGAGTTGCTTGCATCTCTTAATGGTTTTTTGATTATCCCATCTCCGTTTGCCATCTTTTACTCGTTGCTCGGTCTGTTGAACAAATCTCATGGAAGATCATTATGACATCTGAACACTGCCCCCTTTTCTTTTTATTTCTTCTAATGATCACATTTGGCCAAAGCTATATAGTTCAATTTGTGTTTCAGCTTGTCTATTTCATCCACAGCTTAGATGTACCAAAGTAAATTATCAGCTGATCAGAATTGTGGAAAATGTACTTGATACAGGAACTTATTTCAGGCAATATAGGGGCTTAGAGATCTTTTTGCTCCTGATATTGCCTATGTCTTTCGATTCAGTGATGGATTTTCCACCTCTTCAGCCAGGCTTGCTCCCTCACTCATAAACCATAGAGTGTTCATGTTGAGTGTAATGAGTTATTATCGTCATTGAGAGCAGTGTATTCGTTTGGATGACTTCACCTGTTGATTCCATCACTAATAGAGCGTTCAGTGGCATCTTATTGAGAGACCGAAAGCTAGAAGTGGTTGTCTCTGTGCACTGTGCTGGTTTTAAGAGGTTAAGAAGGAAATGGGAGATTTGTGCCATAACCAGAGATGACCCTATGAATTCTAATCACTGAGTTTGAATGGGACCTTTGATGTTTCTTTTCGGTTGCTATTTTGAGGCTTTGTCGTGTAAACACACCAATGGCGCGAAAGTTTAATGATATTCTCTCATATATACTCTTGGTTGTTGCACCATGTTATGGTGGGGGTATGTTAGACCAACTTGCTCATGCTTCTTATTGTGTTAAGATTGTCTTTAGGAGCATATGGAAAGCTGAACTTTTTGATGCAAGAACCGTTTTCCTCACTGCTTTTTCGTAATGTGTGCCACTTTTCCCTTGTGACAGGTGATGTAATTCTGTATATGTACATGTCCAAGCAGTTACTTGAATCAGGTTGGGATGCACTTGATTAATTTGCACACTTTTTAATCTCGCACTTATCTGTATTTTGCTTGTTGCCTTGTTTGGCATCCAATTAAAAAAAATGAGGACTTTCTTCGCCAGGAAATTTTAAGTTGACTTCAAGCTTTCTGATAGTCATGCATCCTTTCGCTCCTGACAGAGTTTTCCCTTGGATTTTACATGAGATGATGCAAATTATAAGGAGAGTTTTGTGTACATGCTGCCTTTAATGCCTATGTTGAAATTCGTGAGCGTCTGGTCAATGTTTTTGCACCTTTATCATCAGATCAGACAAGCACAAGAACTCAAGGAGTCATCCATTTGCACACCTATTTAACCTGTAGAAATATAATAGAACATTTTAGACGTGATTTTTTCAATATCGCTTGGCTTTACATAAAAAATTTATGATTCCAACATGGTCCGTTTAAAACTTGTTCAATAGATTACGCCAGCTAATATGATGGCTATTATACTTAATGTTTGTATTGTAGCCCAGCTGTCTGAATATGGTAAGAAGCCTGATGTCAGTTACTGTGAGGCAATTGTCGTGGCTGACATCCTTCACCAGTTGTGAACCTGCTGCGCTAGTGCAACTGTAGCCTGTTATGAATTTCAAGGTTTCACGATCAGACAAATTTCTGAACAATTGGTTTACATTCTCATGTATGGAAATTGACTGTTTTAAGAGAGTGAGTACCCCAAAGTCACTGCTTTTGCTGGTGCTGCTTGCTTCCGAGGCGCTGGCTGGCTTAGCTGGAGATTGATAGGTGCATGCAACTCATATCCAAGGAGGCCATGTGAAACTTGGAAGCTTCTGTTTGCTTGGTCGACACCCTCTGCTTCATAAACCTGAGATGTTAAGCTTCTGGTCAGAATGGACTAGAGATCAACTTCCAGTTTTCCACGTCAAAGAAGACAGTGGTATGTAATCTTGCATATATTTGCCTACTTGGAGTTCATATATGGCATACCTTTCTATGCAGTTCTTTATTCTCTTGGCGCATTTGGTTTACCTTCTTTTGCAGCTCTATGTTTTCCTGGTGAATGAGATTCTCCTGTAACATGTCAATTAAACTAAGTTCCTTTATGTCAGTAAACTTGGAAAGAAAACTGGGTAAGTTTGGCTATTTTCAAAAAGACCTTCCGGTTTAATTCTTTTATTTCATCACTTAAAATTTGGTCCTGCAGAAAACAGCAACTGCAATTAGGCTGGGGCATACACTTAGATGCGGAATCATGTACTTTTTGAGAAGCAGAACGCATTGTGGTCAAGAGTATGGTACCTTTTTCGTGTGGATACCTTTCAGACTCATTTCCAGCTGATTTTCAAGATTTTGTAGATCTTTGTAAGTCAAACCAGAAAGTTCTTCTCCCAACAGTTGCCTGCACATTTCAATTGCCACTAATGGTGCATATCCTCAAAACTTTATATAGGTTAGTATTGTCTTATTTTTGCATTTTATGCAAACAGTTTCTTTCTAGTAACCACAAGCTTTTCCAGCTGTTTCAGAAGGACCTTTTAATGGTCTTTGGTAGTTAAAAATGGTAATCATGGGTTTGGTTTTGATAGAAACCAAAGGGGAGAGAAACAAACCAAGGCATTGCATATATCGGATATATTAGATTACAATGAGCAAAGCTTAAATAGACAAAACCTAAGAAACCCTAATAATACAAAAGGACTAAACTACCTTGAACATAAAAGATAAATAACGAAACCTTAGCGAAACCCTAAAAACATGAAAAGACTAAACTACCCTGAACATAAAAATAAATAACAATAAACTGAAAACCCTAAAATTACTGAAAACCCTAAATTACTAAACCCTAACCTACTTTCACACCCCCGCTCAAACTCATGATGCGAACCAGGAGAGCAACGTGAGTTTGACGAGAAAGTAATGAAGTCAAAAGGTGCAATAGGGGCCGAACCATTCCCAATACCAATACCAATCTGCACTGAACCGTTGCCAATACCAATGCCAAGCGACTTCAAATTTTTGAGATTTCTGAGACATACGGGAGAGGAGGGAGATGCAGATTTCAGATTTACTGTGGGAGACCGAAAAACAGATTACTGAGAGAGAGAGAGAAGACTGATGCAGAATAGAGAGGGGGAGATGCTAATGGAGCTCCGGTGAAGGTTGCCAGAGTGCAGAGGAGTGCCAAAAAAAAGTGCTCACAGATCAGATTGAAGGAAGAGATAAGAGAAACAGAGGTCTTCGGAGGCTGACGGAGCTCCAGCGGGGGTCGTAGGAGACTGACGGAGCGCCGGCGAGGGTCACTGGATTCAGGTGAAGGCCCGGCATGATGTTGCTGCTGGTCTGCTGGATGCTGCTGCTTCTGATTGCTACTGCTGCTTGCTATTGGTCAGAGAGAGAGAGAGAGAGAGAGAGTGGGGATGCTGATTGCTGGTTGTTAGAGAAACGTAGGTGGGACTGATATAGGATCAAACCTGCTTTGATACCATGATTGAAACCAAAGGGGAGAGAAACAAACCAAGGCATTGCATATATCAGATATATTAGATTACAATGAGCAAAGCTTATATAGGCAAAACGTAAGAAACCGTAATAATACAAAAGGACTAAACTACCCTGAACATAAAAGATAAACAATGAAACCTTAGCGAAACCCTAATAACATAAAAAGACTAAACTATCCTGAACATAAAATAAATAACAATAAACTGAAAACCCTAAAATTACTGAAAACCCTAAATTACCAAACCCTAACCTACTTTCACAGGTTTATCCAAATCTATAGATCACAAATCACTCAAGGGCTCATGAGATGCGAAGGGTATTGTCTGGTAAGTCTTGTGTGCTGGTGTCCTGCTCATAACTAAAAAATGTACCCATTTAGCTTCGCCTTTGGAACACCATCCCACCTTCATGAAAAATTTGTGGACAACTCTGGAACCTTTTTACAAGCAGGTATAGAAGTGAATGATATACGACTTCTGGCTGTAGGAGGGACCATGTCTGTGGTATGTAATCGGGGCGGTGAGTTACCATCCGGGTTAATTTCATTCATTATGAACTCAAAAGTGTAGGGCTGATTAGTGAGGTCTTAAAAAACTTAATACAATGAATGATCGGCCATTCCATTTGTGCTTGTCCAAAACCTTATATCGTGGTTGGCCCATTGTTGCAAGGCAACAAATGGCCCATTTTTAATTTTTGAGAGCTGGTTGACGATTGATTGCAATGTGCTGATCTCCTTTCTGAGCCACTAACGATCTTGCAGAGCCTTTAAATTATGAAAGTATTCCCTCATTTTGCCTAGGATGAAAAACTTGCAGCCACATGGATGAGAAGGACTTGGTAACTCAAGTTTACTTTAGGCAGGGTGAGTTTGGAAGGGAAGATGTGTCGCCAAGTATTTTTTGCTAGGTATGAACTGCTGGTGAATGTGAGAGGAGATACCGGGCTTTTGTGGACTGCTCATCTCAATGTATTCACTCATTGATGTCTCTACCAAGGGAAATCAGCTTATTAGCTCCCAGTCTTTGGTGGACGATGTTATGAAGATGGTGAACTGGTGATATGCTTTGACAGGATTGAGGTCCTAGAGCTAGAATTGCTGTGGTTCTTTTCAGGATTTTAAGCACCGGTGTAGGTTCTGATTTTTAGGAGTTTTTTTTTTTTTTTTTCAAGGTTACAATCTATGAGCTCCTCCATCTGTGTTCCACATAGGGCGTTTTTACGGGAAGTCTTTTATGGGACCACATCTTTTATGGAGTTAAATGCACCACGTGTGCATTTCGTTCCATTTTAACTTTTTCTAGTTATTGGGCCAGTGGTACCGATTTTGACTTTTCATTCATTCCCTTGATAGTTGCTCCTTACTATTCTGCAAGACTTAAAAGGTCACAAATAGTACCTGAATTATGTATGATAAAGATGATTATGTGTAACATCTTGTCTGTTTTAAATAATCATATTAATTCCTTCCTACTTTGCAACGTTGGTTTCTTTAGATGGGGCGTTAAGGAGGCAATTGGGAGCAGTTTGGAGGGGCTTATACATATTCACCAGATATGACAAGGGTACGTTGTACCCGCGAACCTACCTTAGACACTTAGAATTCTCTATTTTTGACCCTGTTTGAAAGGAGTTCATATTTGGATGGGAAAGAAATATGTTACATGGATGGAAGATAGAAACCCTTTCCTGCATAGTCCAATTTAGTTTCAAGTGCATTGTGCTAAATTGTTTACATCTCCTTTTACAATGTTAGTGTAAATGTTGATGTCGCGCCCACTTACGACACCCAATGTGTGGATATATATATATATATATATATATATATATATATATATATATATATATATATATATATATATATATATATATATATATATATATATATATATATATATATTCCATCCTAAGATTTAGTGTTTAGGGAGGTCAAATACTTGGACACACATCCACACATTTTATTCTTACCCAGGCCAGGTTACACGGTGAACAAGTGCTTTAACCTCTGTACAATAGGGTTGAAGGCGTGCTTATTTTGTCCATGCATTAAACCTATGTTTGCTTTGTTACTAGCGAATGTGGAAATTAAGCAATCCTTCTCAAAGTTTTACATTGTCTTTGTTTGTGCCAGTCCTGTTCAAACATGTTGTATTGCTGTATCCATATGGAACTAGCTGAGATGCCCTACATTGACGTGGCCATTGCGTTGGGTGGAGTGCCCTCTATGTAAGACCACTGAAATAATTTCTAATGCACAATGCGTTTCTACAGTCTATTGGCCACTATCTAGGAATGTCTGTGATTAAAAGTAATAGACCGAAGGATCTTACCTGTGCCTTTCCTGTGCGTACTGTAGTTGTTGTCTCAAACTTGCTGCTTCCCGTTCCCAAAACTGGAAAGTGCAACATAATTTTATCATGTCAAATATAATTTGAAAATGATGGACCTTTTTTTATTAATTTGATGTAAAAGAATCTCAGATCCTCTTCGAAATTGAATAAACAACCACATCATAGACTAGCACAAGGAGTTTAATTCAAACAGCTTTGGCCTAAAGTTCAGCGGCCTTCGAGAAAGAAAGCACGACACTTGCTTCGACAATGGTGTATAGTAATGAGCACCAAAATTGATTTGGGTCTCTAGGCTTGCCCTACCTGACGCCTTTTTTGGCTTTGATTTGGGTGCATGGTTTTCCAGCAAAACGTCCCTGTAGCTCCTCGATTCTTGGAGTTTTAAGGGGGCCACTGTTTTAGTGGTATTCTGAGAGCAGCCACTTTGTGCATATCGCCAAAGGTTAGGTTTGTCTCTGTTAGAGTTTGTCCCACATTGGTTAATTATAACCTCCGAGTCTAGTATATGAGCTTGGGCGGCCTCTCCACTCATTGCCAATTGGTTTTGAGTTGGATGCTTTAACATGGTATCAGAGCCAAACATTGATCCACCTTAACCACCAAATTGCTGCCATCCAAGAAACCCTAAATCTATCATAGCCACCCATCCCTACTACCTTGCAAACCCTAAATCGAAACCCAAATAAAAACCTATGTTTGAAATCTCTCTCCAATCCCAAAATTGACTTCTGAAAATACAAATCAAGACCACAATTGACCAATCCGCGAACCCAAACTTCAATCACTGTTCATCGCGACTACTTTTTTGCGCACTAACCCAAATATCAGAATGAACTAACTCAAAAGGACGCGATGCGCGACTCTCAACCCTAGGATAAAAAGACACTCAAAACCAATTGGCAAAAAAGCATCCAACTCAAAACCAATTGGCAATGAGTGGAGAGGCCGCCCAAGCTCATATACTAGACTCGGAGGTTATAATTAACCAATGTGGGACAAACTCTAACACTCCCCCGCACGTGCGACCCCTGACCCGCACGTGGAGAGTTAAATAACAGATCCACAACATTGGGATCACAACGAAACAAGGTGCACTTATGGCACGAACAACGGAGCAATAACCAAGAGAGTCTTGTCCAAAATCCTTCGAAGGCCTAGCTCTGATACCATGTTATTTAGGGGAGAGAGAGAGAGAGAGAGAGAGAGAGAGAAGTGTAAGGGTGTTAACGAACCCAAACACAAAAGACTTTATTTATATTATGAGAGAGAAGAATACAATATGTAGCTAGGCAATGTGGGACAAAAGCTATTCTAACAGTCTCCAATCATCCCTGCCCATACCCCCAAATGATCGGGGACTAGATGGGTTCTATTGTTGTTGTAAGAGAGAAGCTTGAGAGCTTAGGCAGTTGTTACTAGGAACATATGAACATTGAAAAGTTAATTTGAGCTCACATAACCAAACCAATTGGTTCCAAACATTTGTTTGTGCCACCACGACCAGACAAAAGGGACGCACATGGACCCCACGTTCATTGTATCCCGTTCCTGCTCTTCCTATTGGCGTGACCCCACCCCCCAGGTAACATAGACTTAAATGTGTATCCATAGTGATATCTAACGTGCTATTCAGTTATTAGGACACGACACACAAAACCAATGCTTTATGTTGGTGGGGCTTATGTTTGATTGAGAGAACTTTAAGTGTTTTTTAAAAATATTTTTATAGTGGTTTCCACTCTTCAAAATATTGGACATCTATAATGGTAAGCAGAATTTTGTGCATTGAGTAGGGTTGCAGGATGAACCGTATTATAGCAGAATAACTCTCCAATAGGCTCATTCATCACCAGTTCATAATATTGGGCAAGTTGATGTCGAGCTAGACTCTGAGACTTGCTCATAGAGGAAAGAGATGAACGATTTGATAAGCGTGGAGTAATACAGGGCAGGCCTCAATGGGGCCTCCAGGCATGGCCAACTCCTATCGTCGTTTTCCCATCTTGGTGGCAGCTCATGGACCACCACTTAGCAGCAATATATGTCTTAATTCAGAAATGAAATTGTGAAGGTGGAGGCAGTTTGCTTTCAAGCAACGAGTTGTGAGAGGAACGATTCCTGTTCCTTCCACCAAGAATCATGAGGTACTGATGAAGTTCCTATGAAAGATGTAAACTGTGAGTTTGAGCAAGGGCATTATTTTCAATTGGTGCTTTTGTGAAATAAAATTTGCTTGCTTATGAAGAACAGATGCAGCGGTTATAGTAGATTTACTGTTTGGGCATATACCTTTAGTTGGTTTCAAAATCATGGAGTTCTTGAATTTATGGCGCACATTCTTGAAATTCGTGTTGTAGTTTTGTTATTAATGAAACCTGGAAGAACTTAGTACGTTTTTAGTGTGTGTTATGCATGCGAGGGAGGGACAAAAAACATGAAGGAGAGGTAACTAATTTAAGCAGCGTTAATATTGTGCAAAATTTGATCTTTGAGACTAAATGCGAACAGTCCAAGTAACTTACTTTTGCCTAGTTTGAAAATGGATTACCTCTTTTTCTTCTCGGTTCGTTTGGATTCCCAAAATTTGGAAGCTTTTTAGGCTAGAGTCTTCCTGGGTCTCTGAATTTTAGAAGATCTGATTTAAGAAGTGAGAAGGTTTTTGCTCTTGGGAATGCTTCCCCGGAGGAGAACTAGAATATGGAATTCAGATACTGTCTTGTACTCCCTCTGTCCCAAATTGCTCTTCCCTATTGGGGAATCCAAGTTTTTGCAGAGATGAAATTATTGGCTTAGAGTTCCAAAACTATCCTTAAAAATGTGAAGTTTTAAATTGTTTATATCTTTCAATATGAATATCAAACAATATGCAAAATCGATTTTGTTTGCTAGCTCACAATTCTCAACTAGTTGTTTTATACAAATTTGAAAAATCATGAAAAATATTATGAACTAAAAGAGAAACGATTTAGAAATGACACTAATTTCAAAAACTGTGAAATAAATGGGGATGGAAAGAGTAATTTTATAGGTAAAACTGGAAGTTTGACATATTTTGATAGTAGTTTTTAGAAATAGGACCAACATTTTGGGACATCTCAAAATATAAAGAAGGACAAGCAATTTGGGACGGGGGAGTATCTTGGTGCCTCTTGTTTTGCCCGGAGATGGCTACTATCAAATCATGTACCCTCATGTGTTGTGAACTTGGCTAACATCTGGTATGAGTTTAAGGTTCATATTGTACAATCCCGATGAACATATAGCTATGTTTTTTGTTATTATCTTGTGTGTTATGTGTAATACGTGAGTGGTTATCATTGTTATATGGGTCCTTTGTTTTTCAATGGTGATTCGTACCTCTGTAGATTGAACTCTGACGGAAAGCATGTTATTAGGTGTGGCACAAAACATCTTCAACTTCTGGATAAGTTCCTTCATTAATTGCCTTTATGTTGCAATTTTCTATTTCTCCTGATTGTTAAAGACAAACGAACTATCTTTCAATGGATTTACGCTGAAACTTGAAAGTTGTGGATCCTCCAGGAGCTTCTTCCTATTCATGGTCTGGGACTTCTATTCATGCTTCTGCAATTAGAAACATCAGACCATTACTTGCCTCTCTGACAAATTTATGTAGAAGCATAATTACAACTGAAATGGTGTCTTATCATCTTAGACCTCCAAATGCATTGTAGATGAAGCATTAACTCTGCGCATTTTCATTGCAACTCCACTAACAATGTGATTTAGATATGTGCATCAACTTTTGTCCGCAAGAACGCGTAGTACTGCCCATATTTTTCTTTGAAAATGGTATCCAGTGGGGAAAAAAGAAAGGGGACTTTCAGTCAGTAGCATGTTAAAGTTTGGAGCCACCCAATCAAAGCCTTTGGAAGTTATGGACAAAGCTTGATGATTAAGAGAAGCATTCTGCGACGATTGTCTAACCAGAAGAATAGTAACCTGTGAGGTTATTTCCTTCATTTGCTATTGATCTATCTTTGGCGCATGGTGATATGACATGCAGTGACTTACATTGGCGCTCCCTAATGACTTTTGATGGGTTTCCCATACCATTGGGCTACCGTAATATGATTTTAACTTTGGTTAGGATGGCCGATGGAGGGAGGAAGATGTTCTGGACATTGTTACTACCTATCCCCAGGGAGGGTTGGTATTAGTTTTCCCAAGGTGAATGAATTGACCGTCCAACTTGACTATTAATACATTCCTGTGTGTAACCAAATGTAGGATTTGAGTCATTAGGGAACAACGGAAGTATGTGGGAGCCATGTCTTCATTTTTCCAATCCCTCCTCTAATCCGGGAAGAGATAACCAAATGTAGGATTTGGGTCATGAGGGAACAACGGAAGTATGTGGGAGCGATGTCTTCATTTTTCCAATCCCTCTAACTGGGGAAGAGAAAAACATGGCCTAACATTGTTACTGGTGCAGAGCTTGCACCCTGCAAATCTTGTTACTCATTGTCCCCTTATTCCATCTAAGGAAAGTGTGGCCATACCACAAGCTTAGAGTAGTGAAAATTTTGGAGTACTTGAGCAAATGCTGTTAAGAGGACTGCCAATGTGACTGTCACTCCAGTCTCATACAGAATACTTTGGAGTTAGCGGGATTTTATAAAGGTAGAGTAGAAAAACCGGAATACGAGGGGTATAACACATGGCAATATAACAAGAATGGAGATCATCTCGAGAATAAGATGTGAGGCATCCAAGAATAGGTGACTGTCGCTTCAATATTGATAGGCGCGCAATTGTTCACATTGACGCCTCTAATTTATCCTTGTTAAGTCCATTTATTCTGTTAATCGGAGTATAATGCATTGTTTGTGTTTTTGCAGATATTTGGAGGGTTTGATATAAAGAGCGCAAAGATTGGATTTTATTTATTTTCAAAGCAAAGCCCGTGATCAAATTAATTTGTGGATCAAGTTATAGTGGAAAACTGATCGAATTTATGCTACGGAATTGTGGACTTTTGACGTGGAAATGGGCAGCCTGCTAGGGGGTCTAATTATCCACGTGGATGATGGCCCAAATGAAAAATTGGTTATCAATGCAAAAGAAAGGCTATTAAGGGAATTAAAAAAAAGAGGTCGGCTAGGGCAATGGAACCATAACCAACTTTTGCAGCAAAAACGAGGGCGGTGCTAACATTATAAACAGAAGGCAGCAGGCTTGGAAAGAAATACTCGCTCCGTCCCATAAAATTTGGTCCCTACGAAACTACGTGCAATTTTCAAACTAAAAAATAATCACTGTGTTCACTTCACATTTCTAAAAAAATTTTCAAAAAGATTCTTTCTTCATCTCTCATATTCCCAATCATTAATCACATTTCTCTCTCTACTCATACCTCTCTCTCCAATCATTATTTTCATTTCTCTCTCTATCTCTCTCCAATTATTACACCTCTCTAATTATTACTTTTTTCAAAAACTCATCCAAACATTATCTCAAAAATATTTCTCAAATAATATTCTTCTCAAAATTCTAACCAAACAAAGCCAATGTATTTACCAAAATAATTTTTTAATTTTTTTTTGCACCGTATAAAAGTTCTCGATGAGATCTATCAAACAAGATCCATATTGACTAAAAAATTATTTTCGTAAGTATGTTATTTTTTAGCTTGAAAATTGCACGTAGTTTCGTAGGGACCAAACTTTATGGGACGGAGGGAGTAACACATATACATCACGCATTATAGAGAGAAACGGCAGACAGCAGTGCATCAGAGAACTGAGAGCCGTGCTCCGTTCGACCATCCTTTTCAAGGACGGCTATACAGCAGCAAATTAGAGCTATGATTTCCACGACAATGTCCGGCTAAATCCCTTTCTAGGGCGTAGATGAAGCTTGTACTCCAAGTAACATAGTTTTTATTACTTTTGCTGAATTTAATTATTCGGATTTGGTTGTGTGAACTAGATGATTTCATGCTATGAATTTGGTTTAATTTTTCCCATATAATTGTGTGTTTGATATCCGCGGTTTCAAATACTTTTTCATGCAACGGTTTTACTTGAATTTGTAGTAATTAACTGTGATAGATTATACTATCGTAAGACGCGTCGTGCTATTAGACGGTCTGTGCTATAGAAACGGATCGTACTAGTAAGACGATTCGTGCTAGGTGGAGATAATGTATGCCGCTTGATGATCTATGGATATTTTTAGGAGATATCGCTTGGGCCCACGAACCCTAATGGTATCCGGTGAATCCGAATAAGAAATTTCACAATCGAAATAAATCTAGGTTACAAAAGGGTCAAGTGGATTCGAAACCCTAGACTTTTCTCTCATCGAATCTTTTTACTTTTTAACTCCTTAAGTTTAATTTAGTTTTTTATTTATTTATAATTTTAGGAAATCAAACCAAAATCTCTTTATCGAATTAATTTAGAAATTGATTGAAACAATTGAAATATAGCCTTTTAATCCTTGCGGAGCGATACTCGGAATATTTACCACTATTCTTTGAGTAGTAGTAATTGTTTCGTTTTATAAATTATTTTTGATACGGAAACGACTCGATCAAGTATCATATAGAATCCTTTAGGTTTAGCGGGAGTTCGTAAAGATAAAGTAGAAAAACAGGAATACGAAGGGTATAACACAGGCCGATACGACAAGCACGGGATCATCTTGAGACTAAGATGGGAGCCATCCAAGAATAGGTGACACAACCTAATCTAAGGTACACGCAACAAAAGCAAAGCAACAAGGACAACTAAGTTACTAAATGAGACTTCATCGTCACATTCTTTCAGGTCAAACCTGCCTTTTATGCTGTGCTTTTTCAAATTTCCAGAATCGCATGGCAACTGGCAAAGGTGGTAAATATAGATTCACATTTAACAATCTTAGACCCAAAAAAAAAAAAAAAAGAAGAAGAAGAAGAACAGAAAAGGATACACAACCGTCTCGGTCTCTGAGTGCGTATGTCCTTTTTTTAATTTGAAAAAACATATAGAGTGACCTTGTATTGGTCCCTTGCCTAGAAGCTATAAAGTTGAGAAATTGCAGGGCACTGCGTCTTCGAGGTATGGGGGCGCAGGATGTTTGCGGAGCTTGTGCTTACCATATTTACTTCTATTTTACAAAAATATTTCAGGTATCACTGATTTCCCAGGGTTGAGATAATAGTGTCTCTGTTGGGGCCACCTTGACAAGCTATAATATAGCAAGTTATAGATACAGTTGGGTTTTTGATCAATTCATATTTCCGTAGGGATGGCCATCTCGGCCAACCCTCCTTGATCCAACCCGTCCCCTCCCCGAATGGGTAGGGGATTCGGAGATTTTTTTGGGGATCGGGTAGGGTATGAGGATTTTTTTTTAAAAATTATGGGGATCGGGTAGGGGATGGTATAGTCAGTCCCCTCCCCGATCCCCGCTCCTTATAACTTGTTGGTTGGTTGTATAAGGAAGATTTTCTCCTTTACTTCTGTTTTATATGGTACTTTTGAGTGAAATTTTAATCTACCAAAATTCAAAAAAAAAAAAAAAAAAAACAAGAACAAGAATAGCGGTAGCATTTTAATACAACTTTGGATTTTAATACAACTTCTTTGGTATTCACTTTAATAGTTTGAGTGAACTTTTAGATCCCCTATTTCCCGTGGGGATCCTCGTTCCCCGCACTGGGGTGGGGATAGAGGTTAAAAAAAATCTTCAGAGGAGACTGGAGAGGGGATGAGGATTGATATGAGTTTGGGGATTGGGGATGGAGGTAGTGGTATCCACCCCCTACCCTCCCCATGCCCATCCCTATATTTCCGGAAAGAAGAAGTCATGAAATAGGTCTAGGAAGACATTCGTACCAATTGAAGCCTTCTAATCTTAAGCATGTTGCGATCTAGTCAAATGTTGTCTACTTTCATGAACTATTTGTTCATCTATAGTTTTAAGTTGCAGTTTGTGTTCCACACTTCACTTTCTAATACCAAAATCTAGTATTAGGATTTTGTTGAGAAACGTAAATCTAATATCCATGATGCATCGTTTTTTGCATTCCTGGTGTTTTCTATTGCAAGTTAAGTTTGCGAGCCATCTGCTGGCATTGGAAATGTCTTAAATTGTCCAACTGCATCCATGTGGCACCGACACAGAGACTTGACATGACACGGACACTCGGACACGCAAATTTCAAGAAACTAGATGACACAAAACGGTAAGGGATATGTTTTGAAAAACGTACATATTTGTATACGATTATATGAATAAAAATTAAAAAAAAAAGCAGGGCTCTTATTGGAAATATGCTATACCAAATATATCTTAAATTACTTTCACCATTATATCCTTCATGAAAGTATGTAAATGAAATAATTTCATTATTGATTTACTTGTGTCTTTCTAACCAATAAACCATCATCAGCCACACAAAAGATGTGATTTCCCTAAGTTTTAATTAGATCCTATTGTTTCATTTATCACCTCCGACTTGTTTTTTGAGTGCCGTGAGTGTTTGGATCATTTTTTAAAGTGTCCCAAGAGTGTCCAAACAGAAAATGTTGAAAAAAAGGACACTTCGAATTTGAATGTTGGGCGCATGTCTGGAGAGTGTTGGTGTCCGACACAGGTCTGTGGCCTCCAGAAAGGTCCAACTTGTAAATCTCCATCATCTAAAACAAGATTACCACGGTTATCTAATTTTCATTGCACAACCAGCAAACAATGGTGAGGTAAGGTGGACCTAGAGTAGTTATTAGTAGAGATCTTAACTTGCTTCATAGTGCGAAGGAAGGGGGAAGTCATAAGCTATGACTAAGAGAAGATTGCGTGGTCTGTTTTTCCAGTGTGGATCATTTTTGAATAGTTGCTTATTTCATGTCTCCGATCTTACATTTCTAACATTCTCTGAAGCCTTATTTAGCGCGGACGTTTAATGATTGGCCTGTTTTGTAAGTGTGAAGCCATGATCTAGTTTTTCCAATGTTACACTGGTTGACTGATGTACACTTTGTTGCACTATCGCACATTTTATACGAAATTCGTATGTTGTTTACCTTGTCATATAATTTCAGTACATTATGAATTTTTTCCTTCCGGTATGTACAAGTGCTGAAAACTGGTGGGCTACATTTCTAAGGAGCTTGTAGAATTGGATTTTTTGGTGGCGGCTGTGGTGGCCTGTTAGAATTTGTGATATATCCTTGTTCGTCTCATATTTTTCTTATTTCCAGAAATTCAGATTATCAGCTATTAACAGTAGCAGCAGTTGATTCTTCCTCGCCGTTTAATGTTTGGTTTCATTTCTATTTAGTAGTTTTCAGTAACCTTAACAGGGCAAACCATTGCCTTCTGTGGATAATATGTGGCACATCAGAAAGTAAATTGATCGACACATCTATTTCCCTAGGAATTATGTTACGTTTAATTATTAGTATATGTTTATGTCCAAAGAGAGCAGAAGTTCAATCGTATATGCCATTACTGACGCAGGAAAAGTTGAGGAAATCGCAGAAGTTGGTTTCTGGAAGATTACCTGGATTTCAGAGTGGGGATTGAGAAGTTGAACGCGTTCCTCTTTCAGTTTGTTGTATCGCTCAATTACAGATTTCGTGCTGCTGGAAAGAAGAGCTAAGACAATGTTAATTTTGTTCTTCAAACATGTTTTTTTTTTTCCTTTAGTACGTGTCCATGTATGATAAGAATCACACGGTAAAGATTATGACCCTTTAAATACAGCATCATTGAAATAAGAAACTGATTCCTTTAGTATTGTGTATGCAGAATGTCAAACAAGTGACGCAATTTGATTTCATCATGTCACCATCAATGACCAAATTGTAACATGCAGGTGTGTGTTTTTGACCCTTACAAAAGCGTCTACGTTGAAGCCATAACGACAAGAAGGAAATGAACAGCGTCTCTCTCTCTCTCTCTCTCTCTCAAATTACAGATTACAGATTTTGGGTTAGGGGCAACAGCAAAAGTAATTGTCAACTTTTAACAGTTTACAGTTGCACAAACAAGCAGATAAGAGAAATTGCATAATGACCCTCATGGTGTATATGGAATGCAGAACACCTCATATTACAGAGTCTAAGGTCTCAGAATTGGGAATTGAGACAGATGCTCGGAACTGGGATAATTTCTTGGTCCAATTCCGGTCATAATGACCCTCATGGTATATGTGCCAATTCTGGGAGAATTTCTTGGTTCAATTCTGGGATCCTGGAAGTGCTACTCTGAGCTAGCTCAATAATTACGGGGGCTAGAAAAGGACTCATTCTCATTAAATGAGGTTCACTCTATATTTTGCATATAAAGATCAGTTAATAGAGAGTCTTTATAAAAACCATTACAAAAGAGTATTATAAAATGTAAACGTATAGTTATCCAAAAATGAATAACCATTACAAAACTTCAAAATCCATCATTTATGTATAGAAGGCTTAGACAAACACTATCTGGGCCTAAACATATATATAAAGGTCTTAAAAAATTCAAGGCCCCCCATTTTTAGCATTTTTTGTGGACTTCTTGAGTTTTGCTTTTAAGCTGGCTCTAGTGATGCTATTAGTTTCTACTAAAGCAATATATAGCATTATGTAAATTTCTGATGTACCAAAAAAACAAAAATATAAATGGCATTTTGTATTGGGTCACTTAAATATTGGTCCTCCCCATTAGTCTAGGTCAAGTGTTCATCCTAGTCACTTTTAGAGTTCAAGTTTACATCCTATTGTTTGAATAAATAAAAAATTACTCATTTTCTTGCCTAATGTCACAAGTAATTCTCTATTCTAATCTTCTCACCCTTAAATCTCTCTCTGAATCTTTGAAATCACACCCTCTCTTAATCTTTCCTTCCAATTTCTCTCTCATGAAATATCAAATTAAATTTTACAGCAAATACAATGCAAGTTTACCATATTAACTGAATCTGCCATAATACAAATTTACAACAGGACAAATTCATCAAAGAAAACAAATTTACCTTATATCATACTCATCGTGAAACAAATTCATGATTATAAAGTGATTATGATAACTTTAAGATATTATTTGATCCATCATGATGCAAATTTATAGTAAAACAAATTCATCATGTCTAAAGCAAATGTACCGTATAGCGTACTTACATAACGTGACTGTATAATAAATTTACCATGCTTGAAACAAATTACGTCAAACAAACTTTTCATAAACTAAATATACCATACAACGAATGTATGATGTTTTTATCAGAACTTTTCATAAACTAAATATACCATACAACGAATGTATGATGTTTTTATCAGAATTTATCATGAATGTAATGAAATATGATGGGTATGGGATAAACTTTATCATAAAACTCAACCCATTAAATTGAAAGGGGTTAAAATGAGTATATGCTAAGATTTATCATACCTTACAAAAGAGAAAAAAAAAAAAATCTTATTTCGGTCAATGACTTATACTAATAAGATAAAACCTACAAATATCTGTGCATATCAATTTCGAGAAAAGAATACTGAAGAATCAAATTTGACAAAACTTTCAAATCTCTATCATTGTCTTTTACACCAGCAGAACATCGTAAACGTTCATAAAATTAGCAAAAGGAGAAATTTACATTTCAAGTTGATCAGAAAGTGGCGTGGATTTTTGTGGTCTCTCTGTCATTGACCTAAATTACTAAACTTAGGAGTGGTTGATGGAAAGATAAATATGTGGTTTAATTAGTGGAATTTCACTGCAAATTTGATTTTGTTTCCAAATCATCAGATAAATAGGTAGAACGAATTAGTTTTTTATGTTTAATTTTTTTAATACATTGGATTTAACGTTTAATATTGAGTTTCTACTTTGTATTTATGAACTAATTATGCACAATTTTACCGAATATAAAGGATATGGAATCACTTTGTCGTGCATCACACGGGGTCAGTGTGTAGACTATTACAAAGTTAATTTCATGCCAGTGAAATAAGAGTAAGGGAATGAAAGGTGGTCTTGAATTGCGCAATTTAAAAGCACAAATTATGGACTTTCTTGTTATTTCCAAAGCTTGGCACAGCTACCGAATGATACTCAGAGATTTTAAAACTAATTAGGATGTTTTCTCAATTAGATATTATATTTTTTGATGTTTCATCTAGGTCATTAAAATTGTCTTTCATTACTTATTTGGGTCTTCTTTTTGAAAACAAAAGTTAAAAGAGTAGAAAGTAGAAACGTTGTAATTATTTAAAAAGAACAAACGAAAAACATCTAGTGGTGGTGGGAGCGTAGGGTTTGATCGTTGAAATTAATAAAAATATCTACTGAAATATAAGAATAACATTTTTTCAGACTGTTGCAGTGGCGGCCGCAACCACCCGGACTCCACCTAAGCAGCCAACAACAAGAGTTAAACTGAAAGGGCTCACCTCACGTTAGACACTTAATCTCAGAACAGGAGCCTTCTGAAGACCTATTACCTTCATGGCTTCATATTCATCTATTACCTCTTGGTGGGGCAAGCCCTTTCACTACTACAAAATCATGCTATGGTGAGGAAAAAAATTCGTCGCTAGAGTATCATTTTTCCTCGCCTAAGGTATTTGCGAGGAAATATTTCCTCGCCCACTTTCCTCGCCTATACTGCGTCGCAAAAAGGCTTTTGCGAGGAAAAATCATTTTCCTCGCCTATTGTAGGCAATTTGCGACGAATTATTTCCTCACCTATTGTAGATAATTAGCGACGAATTATTTCCTCGCCATTTACAGGAATCAGCGAGGATTTATTTCCTCGCCAACTACATTTTTTTTGTCGCTAATTGTAGCGCGAAAACAAAAATGTGATGTTCTCTACCCAGCTTTCTTTTTTGCTTGCGCGGGAGTTCGAACTCGCAACCTCCTCTATGGCACGCCCAACACCTATCCACCTCACCAACATTGCAATTTGTTCCATTATTCGACTATTTAATATATATAGTAGTTTTCATATGTTTTTCGCTGCATACGTTATATTCTTAATCATTATTAGTGTCCAAGCTTTTGAGATTTTTGGCACTGCAACATGTTTTTCATATTTTTTTTTTGGACTAAACATGTTCGATGGCCTATGGGTTTCTGACAATAACTTTTGTTGGACTAATATTTTTTTTTATTGTTCTAGTTTTTTCTTAGATAGGAGTACGTAGTTGTTGCAGAGTGAATAATATTAAATTTTTTGCTAATATTTTGATCTATTTTCATTTGATTATTTGTATTGAAGAGAGAAATTAAAAAAAAAAGTGTATAAATTCTGCATCGAAGTTTAAAAAATTAACGTAATGCATAATTTCTGAAGTTTTTCCATTTTTAGTGATTTTCTTTTGCGTCTTTTCATAATTTTTTTTTTACTTTTTAAATTTAGTTCATCAACACCACTAATTAATTAAAAATTCCATATCTAACAAAAAGAAAAAAGAAAAAAAAGAGATAAGAGTGTTGTAAAGAGAGAGACAAAAATATTCAAGAAGTTGGGCTAAACTAGTACTAGCTTAATCATATTTATACACTATGTGTAATATGATAATAGAAATAGTTGTATACTTTATTTTAAAATAGCCCAATTTTAAAAAATTAAAAATTAATTGGTAGTCACAAATTTTGTTGCCAACAAGTACCTTTTGGTGAGGAAATATGATTTTCCTCGCAAAAAGTTGCTTTTTTGCGACGATTTTTTTTTCCTCGCCAAATCTTACCTTTTTGCGAGGAAAATTCATTTTCCTCGCTAAAGGTTAACCATTTGGCGAGGAAATCGGATTTCCTCGCTAAATGGTACCCATTTGGCGACGAAACCCGATTTCCTCGCTAAAGGGTACCCATTTGGCGAGGAAATTGGATTTCCTCGCCAAAAACACCCATTTGGCGAGGAATCTAATTTTCTTGCCATAAAGACCCATTTGGCGAGGAAATTTGAGTTTCCTCGCTAGATTTTGTCGCCATAGGTAGTTTTTGTTGTAGTGTTTTATTTTTGTTCATGGTTTAACCTCAAGATAAGGGAGCCAGGTCGAGTTGAAGAATCTGTTTATAAACCTAAGCCCAAGCCTTATGGAATGAAACCTGGATTTAGCTTTCTTGCCATTCGCTGAAGGCTTGCTTAATCCGATCTTTCGTAGCGTATGTTGATACATTTTTGTTCAAAAGCTAAAATACCAATTGTAACCTTCCGCCACTCCTTTCCTGGCCACAAGAAGGGCTTGACAATCGAATAGCATTCTCAATCTTTCTTGCACCACTTCTCGAGTGACAGCAGGCTCTTTTGAGCTCGATTCAACGTGATCAAAAGGAACTGAGGGGGGTGCTGTGCATGGGATGCACAACAACGTGCTGTGCAGCCTTGTGGCGCCGCCGCGCCGGCATTTTTTCAACGATCGGAGACGTTCACCGCGTAGACCTCATCGAATACTACAAGTGTGAAAAAAATTAACTTGATCGGATATCTTTTAGTAGGTTATCGGAACACAAATACTTTGAAAACAAATGGAACACAAATGGACACAAACACTGGATAAAAACCATTTTTCATGTTATTTGTGTTCCGATGAGGCACTAAAAGATATCCGATCAAGTTGATTTTTGGCACACTTGTAGTATTCGACGAGGTCTACACGGTGAACGTCTCTGATCGTCAAAAACATGCCGGCGCGGCGGCGACACGGGACTGCACAGCACCCCCCAGGTTCCGATCAGAAGGTTGTACCGGGTAGGTTTAGTTTTCCTTTTGTTCTGGAAACTGCTCATTACCGGCCTTCTTACAATAATAAACCCTACCTGAAGTTTGATTCAAATTCCCTTTTCCTGACGTAAGATTCAAAATACGGAGAGGGTACATGTTACAAATAGTAGGACGGATGCGGAGAGAAATAGTAATGGTCTTATCAATACCCAGATGTATAACTCTCCATAAATTTCAATTACGCTAATATTCATCACGTTAGGAACTGAGTTGAAGATTTCCCAGCCCCTCATCATTAACGGACTCCTAACGTATGCGACGGAGGGCGGAAGGTTACAATCGTGTTTCCGAATGTTAACCATCTCAAATTCTTTCATGCACATAAAAGACTAAAAATTATATTTAACAGCTACATATTTTAGCTGTTCTTATGATTAGGCGACTTGACTTTTTAGATTGTTATTGCGTCAGGTATTCAAGTGGCTTGGTTGGCTTGATGGTTAAGACTTGTGATTTAAGAGTTTGTATTCTTCTAAGATTTCAGGTTTAAAACCTCTTAGATGCTATCAACTTTTATGGAGTCAGTTCATACGAGTTTGAATTTAATCGGACTCACCACTAGTAAACGGTGAGATTCTGTCTCTAAAGATTTTTTTGAGATACGCGTAAGCTAACTAGGCTAACGTGAGTTATTTAAAAAGGTATTCAATTAGCTAGCAGGTCTTACCACCTTAGCATAAGATGACGTTTTACATAGGCCAAGTCTTCAGAAAGACAAAGAAATGTTTAAACAAATTCATTTGATTATGATCATATATTTGTTTATGTTGTAAACCTGCAATAATGAATCGGTCAATCAAGTTCATGCATGCTGTTTTATTTTAGTCAGCAAAGAAAATGTATATTAATAAAACAAAAAATCATCTAATTCAATACAACTCGATCATCTGCTGGCAAGTGGCGAACCAATGTGAAACCCAAACAATTAATCTAATTACCACAAGATTATGCACGCTTTCCCATGCAAAAACAAGATTTGCGATTGGAAATGATAACCTAAAGAAAGAGAGGGAAGAGAAACAATAGCTTTAAAAACATAATTTAAGGATTTATTATTTGATACACCTAATTCAACACTCAAAATTGAATGTATCTAAGTCATAAGTACATTAATTAGGTAAGTTTTTTTTTTTCTTTAAATATGTCAAGATTCATTCATATGAATGGCATCCACACTTAGAAGAAGCTTGGACGCAAAAGATTTCATCACAAAGACAGAAATGAATCAAAACCACTAAAATCTTGACACGAGCACGACAAATGAGCCCTAATGGCCACTAGCTCCCAGTCACTTTCTGCCGAGGCAGACCAACATTCGGTGCTGGCATAGAATCCTGTCCAGATCTAGTAGTAGAGAACTCCAAGGGAATACCCAGCTCAAATCCTAAACAAACTTGCACTGAGGAATTGGTAGAAACAACACACCTAAGCACCCATAAGGGATGATAATGATCCCACGCAGGGGATAAGTCCCAAAAGGGACTGAAGAAAAGAAAACGAAAAAAAAAAAGAGCAAAAATAAAACGAAAACCAGCCTTGACCAAGCAATGTGAAACACGTACCAGTAAATAAAAATAAATTGTTGGAAATATACTTTTTCTTCTTCTTAATTAGGATGTATGCTAGAATAATAATATTAATTTTAAATACTATTAAATAGTACTTTTAACCAAATAATTAAATAGTAACACAAAATATTGGCAGAGAGGGGTTTAGAAAACAAAAATGATTGGTACACTCCCTAGGAGCCACTCCCAACCACACCCTCTCTCACATGGGGTGTGGGGCCCAGATCTGGAGACCACACCCCATGTGAGAGAGGGTGTGGCTAGGAGTGGCTCCCAGAGAGTGTATGTATCGCCGTTCTTTAGAAAAGCATTGGGCTTGGTTGAGGCATGCGGTACTGCCTTTCCTAAGAACGATACATCCTGTTCTTCACCTAGTGTTTTTTCTTCAGGATACTGCCACTTACTTCTGCCAATAGCGGACACAGGGGTGTTAGGGGTGTCTGAGTCCCTGCACAACTCTAAATATCTATGCATATAATATATTAGTTTTTCAAGAGAATTAGAAAAATCCTATGGAGTAGGCCATGCAAGTTTTTTGGGTGAAAAAGATTTCTTAAATATCTATATCTATATTTGTGGAACAAATCCCTAAAATTTCAAGTTATCAATTATTTTTAGGTCGAGTATATAAACTTAAGTGGCGTCTACACACATATACACAATTGTTGCTATTTTTTCTCATGGCAAAAATGAAATTTATAAATCATTGAAAGGATCACAACGATTAAAAAGACCAAGGGCATGTTAGAATCACAATGAGAAAACCTGACATCCCAACTATACAGGGCTGGCCTTGACCCAAGCCTTGCAAGACCTTGGGGTAGGGCAACCCCCCTAGGCCAGGGCAACCAAAAAAAAAAAAAATTAAAGTTATATATAAATATAAAAAAGTTTCAATTATGTTAACAATGATCAACTTGGCATGTTGGTTTCCTCCTACTTCCAACTCCTACATGACTGGTGATCAATTCCCACCCCACGCATCCGTCCCTCCTTGTTTTGCCCCTTTTCGTTAAGTTTTTTTTTTGCCCCTTTTCGTTGAGCAAAAAAAAAAAAAAAAAAAAGAAGAATTTATATGTTGACTGATCACTGAACTGTTTAAGCTTTATGTCCATAGAGTTTAAAGCATAAAAGGCTCACAATAACAAAATCCATTTCATCTAAAGCCCAAAATGACAACCCATTTCTTTTCCTGATCAAAAAAAAAAAAAAAAAATGACAACCCATTAATCCATCCTCTCTTTTATAGAAACTGACCTCGATTTTGCTTTGTTCATTTACTTGTATGGTTTTTATTTTATTTTATTGTTTTAATTTTATTTATTTATTTTGTATGACTTACTAGTATGAGGGCAACCAAGCTCGCTGTTCGGCTAGAACAACCCAAACGTTAGGGCCGGCCCTACAACTATATTGGCACCCCAGACACCCGACAATCTATATGCCACCCTCGCCTCTGAAATAGTTGGCAAGAAACCGACCACAATACATGAAAAAGAAACCAAAATACCTGAACTATAACTATTTGCACCCAAGAACCAAAACAGCCTATTACATCAGTTTCTTGCCCAACACTTAATACTTAGATTACAACATCATATCTATTTAGGTTAAAACATAGAACCAAAGTATGTGACAAGCATTCAACTCCATATGTATATATGCACACAGATTTGTATGGTTAGATCTCTATTAACATAGGAAAGGTAAATGGCTGGCTGGATGGCAGTAATTAGGCTGCAGAGTAATAGAAAGTGTCTTAGTTTCTAGCATAGGGGAGGAAGAAATCCAGTGCATATGGGCAATTAAAAACCTATGCAAAGCATAATTTGGTATTGGACGCAACCGATTCATCGGAGAACCGATCTCACGGTCTACTCGTGGGGTTCAATTAAACTTGGGACAAAACCGTATAATTAAACTAACTCAACATAGGTGACTACCATTTCTTAATTGCTAGGTGACTACCATTGCTCAACCCCTACATTCCCCAATTGTACGAATCTTAATAATCAGAACAAATAAATAAAAATTTGAAATATAAAACTTTAATTTATAGAACAACAGAAATCAAGAAGTAGGGGCAAAAAGCACTACAGTTACAAGTCTAAGTATTATGTACTCCCCTGTCCCAATTTATTGGTCTCTTTTAGGGATTCCAACTAATTAGGGAAACAAAATCATTATACTTTTCATACTTTTTCTTTTCTCATTTTATCCTTCAAAACATCATCAATACATGTTTTTACTCTAAAAAGAAAGTGTAAAATTGAAATTTCATTAGCTAATGGCCCTTCAGTTTTGAATTTTAGAACAACAAAAAATAGTGTTTGGGACCAAAGATTGGGGACAGAGGGAGTATGTAATGAATGTTTGTACCAAAAAGACATGTTTGTATAGACTCAAGTAAGTATCCTGTATTTGTTTAACACGTGTGTTGATCATTTGTACGTGGAAAATGCTAAGTACCAGAAAATTTGTCCAGAAAATTCCCCAGAATTTAAAATTAATGGCTAAAATTCACTCCCACATGATATCTGAGCTATTGTTTTCAAATTCTGGACAACATCTGGGTACCTTTTATGGATATATATCACTGCTGTTTGTATGTTTAATCCGCGAATGTTGGGATGATCACATACATTGGTTTAGGTCTTCCTTGTACATGTTTCTTGGTCAATGCTTTACCATGAAGTGCTGTCTTTTGTGAAATCCCCAAACTAGTAAGTACAATTCCAAGTATTTATTGGGTTATCTCTCGGAATTGGAAATATTCTCAAGCAAAGCTAGGGCTTGCGTTCCCACTAGTTTGGGGATTTCCCAAAGGACTGTACTACATGGTAAAGCATTGACCAAGAAACATGTACAATGAAGACCGTAATTAAGATGTTACTTCTTTTTACACATATAATTTCCCTGCATCTCAAGTAATTTACACAATAGTAGAGAAATATTTGTGACCATATTTACAATTGTTCCCAAACTAGGGGTATTTGTATTTCATCTGCTTTGAATTTACGTGTACGTTCATTCCTCAAATTCGTTGAATCGTATAACTTATTGGGTACTGCTACACAAACAACAATCTGTATTAATTTTCACACAGAATTGTGTGGTCTTTTGTAATTTTTTTCATTTTAGACCAAAACACTCACAGCGACAATTTAAAAAAGTACATCGTTTCGGAGGAATTTCTTGCGTGAAAGTTTTATTTATGGTTCAATTCATTGTGTTGGAAAAAATCCACTTTGATTTCCTTCATCTAGCTAAGGGAAAAAATCAGTCTAGTATCAATTCTTCAAATAACAAAGTGTTAAGCTTTGCATACTTTTTTTTAAAAATTAATAAATTTCTTTTGTTGAGAAAAAAAAAAAAAAAACGAGGCATGCACACCACACAAATTTGCTTTTTCAAGCATACATATGAAAACCCTAAGTCCCTAGCTAATCTGAATTAGAATCTTCTATCCCCTCGCGTGAAGACTACTCTCTATCTTCGATTATAATTGATTCATGGATTATCCATGTAAAACAGAAGTCACTTAAGGGACAAACAAGATCCAAGGAGACAAAGGCACGTGATGTGGGTTCAACCTATCGTATCTTAGAATCACTTTTTAGACTATTGACGATGATGATCGGTCATTATATCAGATGCATGATCTACTGTAATAGATGTACTAATTAATTAGGGCAACCCTAAAACAAGCACAAACAAAAACTTAATCTTTCGAAAGATGCTGCGAATTTGTCAACTAAACTTCATTAGTTGACAAATTAATAAAGGAAAATTTGCAATCAAGACAGGGAAATAAAAACACTTCAATTCACTAGCTCGAATCCACATCATACAAACAAAATGTCCTAAGAGACTAGGTATAGCATAGAAATCAAATTATAACTTCATATGATTAGAGGGGGCCAAAAAGAGATTTTGGGAAAGAATCTAACCTAGAGCTTGCAAAATCATAGAGCTTGCCGGTGCTTGAAAAGATAATCAGTCCAACTTCTGCATCGCAAAGTATCGAAAGCTCCTTAGCCTTCTTGAGCAATCCATTTCTTCGCTTAGAGAACGTTACTTGCCTGTTTGTTGAATTATCTATCCTTTTTATCACAATCTTCCCTCTCCCCATGTTGTTTCTTTGATATTCCCTTTCAATTCAGAACCCTAACATTAAGTTGAATTGATTTGATTTTACGTCAACTAGGATCTGCAAATAAAGATAGTAAATGATTCAAAATAACCAAAAAAACTCTATGATTTATGGGAAAAAAAAAATACCAATAATCAGATGAAAATAGAAAGTGTAGGACAAAATAAAGACCAAAAGTAGAAATTCACTAATGGCCATGAAAAGAGGAAAGGAGACCCCAAGAAATCTTACTAATTTGAGCTGGAATTAATGAGAGAGAGAGAGAGAGAGAGAGCAGGCTTGAAGTGGAAGAAGAGTGGTTTATATAAAGAGACCAAAAGGAGGCACGGACGGGTTCTGTGCACCCTAAAACCACTGTAGCATTTCCACTGATTGAGATCTAACAAGTCTACAACTTCGTACTCGCGCGAGTAGAAAAAATATTCTACTCTTGCGTTTACACAGTGACAGCTGTCATCCGATCAAAACGAATGATCGGTTTGACTGATGTGAGACTTTTGTGCAAGCGAAAGAGACACGTGTCGGGTAAATAGAGAGAGTAGAGAAATTACGTACTCGAGCGATTGGGCATGATGGGTACCTAGGACTCTCAGAGGGGCCCTTGATCCGTGAGTTGGGTTATTATAGTCTGAATTTTGGTTTTGAGAATTTTGATGGCGTTGTCCGACTTATAGATCACTGACGCGTGGTTTTCCTTTCGTGCTCGTATCTCTCTATGTTTTTTTCCAGGAAAATGTTAAAATTAGCCTACTGAAATTTATGTTTTCTCCACTCCTTCCATCAGGATTTGTTTGTCTATTGTTCTATCGCAATCGGATAAAAAATGAAGAATTTTGTTAAATTAGTAAGTAATTGTATGTCAACTATCGATCTTGTTTGATAGATCTTGTCCCAAAATGGACTAACAAATCCGGACGAATGGATTATCTTTTTCTTAGCTTATAGGCCTTGTTACCCTTAATTTTTTTTTTGTTTGCATTTTTTGGTTATTGTATTTCTTTTCGCATTTGTTAGTTTTGCGCTAAACTGTTGAGGTTCTGTGATTTGTCTCGACGAGAGGAAATGAAAAAGTACAAAATTATAACCGAAAGGAAAATAGTGACAAAATCCAAAAAGTGCAAAAAGTACAAAAAGTTACACAAATAAGTTAAGCGGAACTGGGTTGACGGCCCATTGTCAATATAGGGACCTTTTTTTCCTACTATTCTTAAAAAAGTGTATGATTATGTCTTGAAAAAAAGTTGAAATCCCAAAGTGGCCCTAACATTTCGGGAAGGAGGGAGTATATATTACCAAACTTCCTTCGTCCTATTTTGATAGTCTCATATTTCTTTTGGGATGTCCCAAAATACATGTCGGGGTGATTTGGCAAAAAAGTAAAAAGTGAATTTTTGTTTTTTGTTTGTTTGTTGTCTTTATTCAAATTTTTTTTCCCATTTGTAAGTTTTGTGTCAAGTTTTCGTGGTTTATGAGATGAAGAGTATAAATTTGTGATCGAAATTAATTTTTTTTTGAATAAAACGAAAAAAACCACTTTTTCTCTTTTTTGCCAAAGCACCCCGTCCACTTTTCAAAATAATCCATAAAAACTTGGTAAAATTCCATCATTACGCTTAACAAGTGATGTAATCATTAAAGAGACATTATCATTACATCTTTCATATAAACTTTTACCTCCAATTTACACATTTCAGATAAACTTTTATTTCCATTTTTTTTTCAGAGTTATCCTCAACTTTTACCTATTAACTCTTACTCATTAAGTTTTTAATATCGCAAAATAATACCAATTTCACAAATTTTTACCCATTAACCTTTCAAAAACAGACATTTATTAAGTAATAGTTCAAAATAAGATACTCGACTATTATTTGGAGACGGAGGGAGAGCACAAAAACTGTTTTATGTGGTTTTTTCCTTCACAAAAGTTGGTGAGAAGTTGTAACTGTCAATGTTAATCCCATCTGGAATTCTAAACAAGTACTCCAACCACTATGTGCGTGTCCTTTGGAACCCCATTTATTAAGGAATAGCTCACCTAAGGGAAAAAATCAGTCTAGTATCAATTCTTCAAATAACAAAGTGTTAAGCTTTGCATACTTTTTTTTAAAAATTAATAAATTTCTTTTGTTGAGAAAAAAAAAAAAAAAACGAGGCATGCACACCACACAAATTTGCTTTTTCAAGCATACATATGAAAACCCTAAGTCCCTAGCTAATCTGAATTAGAATCTTCTATCCCCTCGCGTGAAGACTACTCTCTATCTTCGATTATAATTGATTCATGGATTATCCATGTAAAACAGAAGTCACTTAAGGGACAAACAAGATCCAAGGAGACAAAGGCACGTGATGTGGGTTCAACCTATCGTATCTTAGAATCACTTTTTAGACTATTGACGATGATGATCGGTCATTATATCAGATGCATGATCTACTGTAATAGATGTACTAATTAATTAGGGCAACCCTAAAACAAGCACAAACAAAAACTTAATCTTTCGAAAGATGCTGCGAATTTGTCAACTAAACTTCATTAGTTGACAAATTAATAAAGGAAAATTTGCAATCAAGACAGGGAAATAAAAACACTTCAATTCACTAGCTCGAATCCACATCATACAAACAAAATGTCCTAAGAGACTAGGTATAGCATAGAAATCAAATTATAACTTCATATGATTAGAGGGGGCCAAAAAGAGATTTTGGGAAAGAATCTAACCTAGAGCTTGCAAAATCATAGAGCTTGCCGGTGCTTGAAAAGATAATCAGTCCAACTTCTGCATCGCAAAGTATCGAAAGCTCCTTAGCCTTCTTGAGCAATCCATTTCTTCGCTTAGAGAACGTTACTTGCCTGTTTGTTGAATTATCTATCCTTTTTATCACAATCTTCCCTCTCCCCATGTTGTTTCTTTGATATTCCCTTTCAATTCAGAACCCTAACATTAAGTTGAATTGATTTGATTTTACGTCAACTAGGATCTGCAAATAAAGATAGTAAATGATTCAAAATAACCAAAAAAACTCTATGATTTATGGGAAAAAAAAAATACCAATAATCAGATGAAAATAGAAAGTGTAGGACAAAATAAAGACCAAAAGTAGAAATTCACTAATGGCCATGAAAAGAGGAAAGGAGACCCCAAGAAATCTTACTAATTTGAGCTGGAATTAATGAGAGAGAGAGAGAGAGAGAGAGCAGGCTTGAAGTGGAAGAAGAGTGGTTTATATAAAGAGACCAAAAGGAGGCACGGACGGGTTCTGTGCACCCTAAAACCACTGTAGCATTTCCACTGATTGAGATCTAACAAGTCTACAACTTCGTACTCGCGCGAGTAGAAAAAATATTCTACTCTTGCGTTTACACAGTGACAGCTGTCATCCGATCAAAACGAATGATCGGTTTGACTGATGTGAGACTTTTGTGCAAGCGAAAGAGACACGTGTCGGGTAAATAGAGAGAGTAGAGAAATTACGTACTCGAGCGATTGGGCATGATGGGTACCTAGGACTCTCAGAGGGGCCCTTGATCCGTGAGTTGGGTTATTATAGTCTGAATTTTGGTTTTGAGAATTTTGATGGCGTTGTCCGACTTATAGATCACTGACGCGTGGTTTTCCTTTCGTGCTCGTATCTCTCTATGTTTTTTTCCAGGAAAATGTTAAAATTAGCCTACTGAAATTTATGTTTTCTCCACTCCTTCCATCAGGATTTGTTTGTCTATTGTTCTATCGCAATCGGATAAAAAATGAAGAATTTTGTTAAATTAGTAAGTAATTGTATGTCAACTATCGATCTTGTTTGATAGATCTTGTCCCAAAATGGACTAACAAATCCGGACGAATGGATTATCTTTTTCTTAGCTTATAGGCCTTGTTACCCTTAATTTTTTTTTTGTTTGCATTTTTTGGTTATTGTATTTCTTTTCGCATTTGTTAGTTTTGCGCTAAACTGTTGAGGTTCTGTGATTTGTCTCGACGAGAGGAAATGAAAAAGTACAAAATTATAACCGAAAGGAAAATAGTGACAAAATCCAAAAAGTGCAAAAAGTACAAAAAGTTACACAAATAAGTTAAGCGGAACTGGGTTGACGGCCCATTGTCAATATAGGGACCTTTTTTTCCTACTATTCTTAAAAAAGTGTATGATTATGTCTTGAAAAAAAGTTGAAATCCCAAAGTGGCCCTAACATTTCGGGAAGGAGGGAGTATATATTACCAAACTTCCTTCGTCCTATTTTGATAGTCTCATATTTCTTTTGGGATGTCCCAAAATACATGTCGGGGTGATTTGGCAAAAAAGTAAAAAGTGAATTTTTGTTTTTTGTTTGTTTGTTGTCTTTATTCAAATTTTTTTTCCCATTTGTAAGTTTTGTGTCAAGTTTTCGTGGTTTATGAGATGAAGAGTATAAATTTGTGATCGAAATTAATTTTTTTTTGAATAAAACGAAAAAAACCACTTTTTCTCTTTTTTGCCAAAGCACCCCGTCCACTTTTCAAAATAATCCATAAAAACTTGGTAAAATTCCATCATTACGCTTAACAAGTGATGTAATCATTAAAGAGACATTATCATTACATCTTTCATATAAACTTTTACCTCCAATTTACACATTTCAGATAAACTTTTATTTCCATTTTTTTTTCAGAGTTATCCTCAACTTTTACCTATTAACTCTTACTCATTAAGTTTTTAATATCGCAAAATAATACCAATTTCACAAATTTTTACCCATTAACCTTTCAAAAACAGACATTTATTAAGTAATAGTTCAAAATAAGATACTCGACTATTATTTGGAGACGGAGGGAGAGCACAAAAACTGTTTTATGTGGTTTTTTCCTTCACAAAAGTTGGTGAGAAGTTGTAACTGTCAATGTTAATCCCATCTGGAATTCTAAACAAGTACTCCAACCACTATGTGCGTGTCCTTTGGAACCCCATTTATTAAGGAATAGCTCACCTAAGGCGCACTGAACTTGCAAGTCGCTAATTCTATACTATACTGTAAAAGGCATCTTTTTCCACGTCCTTTAGCACAGGAAAATACATTTTTGGCTCGTCCGAGGTTTTTATACATTTTTGGCTCGTACGAGGTTTTTCTCATTTCCCATGTTTCTGTTTTCCTTTCTCATGCCGAGGTATGTGTTAATCAATTAGTAATACTTTGCTGTCAGTATTGGGAAACGATCCCCGGCCACTTTGGTAAAGTTGATACACTCCCACACCCACACCCACAGATATAGATACACACACTTACAAATATATAAAGAATAAAAATATATGTTAGAAAAGTGCTAAAATCAGTTCATTGGATTATCATTAATGTTTTAAAAATGTATTGAAATGAGTAAGAAGTGTAAGAACGTATGTGAAAGTGATGTAAAGAATACACTAGAGTATGATTTTTTTTTTTGCTTATTGTCAGTCCAACGAGCTATTAATAGAATGACCCATTTCTGTAATTGTTGGATTTATTTTAACCACATTTGGGGTGACCCCAGTGTATGTTAGAAACTCTAAAGGGTAAAACCGTTGAAACAATTAATGCATTAATAACAAAAATAAAAGTTTTTTTTTTCTCGAGAAAAGAGAAAAATTTATTAAAACTCGATAAGAGTACATTACTGGAAAGGATGAGAATAAGCATAGGGCAATTAGCCAATTAAACAACAAGAAAAGAAGAAAAAGCATCGAACAAAACATTGAATGAAGAAAAGCACTCCAAACAAAAACCGGTTCCTCAATCTTAATTCTGTGGATGCCATCTAGACGCTACCTGAAATCCTCCACTGAGTATAATTTGATATCAAACTCCATTCTTCCCAAACTTTTTGTCCAGTGACATTTTTTTGGTGTTTTTTTATTTTTTATTTAGTTTTTCTATGTAATTTTTAGGATTAGTCATTCATATCAACAACAGGAATCAAGAAAATATAAAATAATGGATCAAAGTTGACAAAAGTTCATATAAGACAACAATTCAGACAAAAAAAAAATCATCTGTTTGGTATATTTTTTTGTTTTTAGTAATTTTTTTTTTATCATAATTTTTTATTTTTAGGCTCCTCTCTTTGAGATGGATTATTAATCCACAGATTCAGAGCACAAAGGGCACAAAATTGTGTTGTTGATCAAAAGTGGTCACAATAGAATCTCAGGTTGACGCGCAGAGTGCTAGTCACCCTGACCCGGATGACTTAGTCTTCAGGAAACTATTGTACGATGCTTGACTTCTACCGGTATGCTATCAATTCCTGTACTAAGTCATTTATACGAGACATTGCAGCTCCTTGCTAGCGAATGGTACAAAATTAGTCTTCTGAATTAACTAGCTTTTTTTTTTTTTTTCCCGAACATAATTAACTAGCTTTTTTTTTAGTTATTCTTCACATCCAATCCAAATCGTACCAAAATCGTGTTCATTACATTTCCTTCTCATTTTCTTAATCTCTATCATAACCGAACAATCCATGTGACACAATAATTATTTGTAACTTAAAACACACATAAAAAAAAACCAATTAATTAAAATTTTGGAATTAGGGTTTGCAGAGCCGTACACATTTGTTGGGACACATCATGCGTGATTTTAAAGATTCCATGTTACCTTAAAGCAGTACTCCGACCTAGGATTGCAGAATCCTACCCTTTTAGTAAACAAAATTTTTTTATTTAAAAAAAGCAATTATATTAAAAAATTAAATAATGAACAAGTTGTACTAGTCGGTGAAGATAATGTAATATAATATTCGTGCCTCCAACGAAGAGGTTGTCCAAGTGTCAGTGATCCAAGATCTCATAGCACCCATTGACCAAAAAGAAACCCTAACTCTTAATATAAAAAAACTTACATCAGAATGCCAACAATATAAAAAACCCGGCCCTTTGCTAGGTCATAACCCCTTTTTGGAATTTCCTTAGCAGTTGAGCATTCAGTACTACTGGTGAAACTGCATCTGTACGGTAGAATACAGTTGTCATGATATGGACTCGTCCTTCTAGTTTTATTTGGATGACCGAAATCTTTCAACTTCTACAGCAGACCATCGACGAAAAAATTAGGCATATATGATCATCGATTCGTCTATAGTTGCTTAGTGTCTGAGTTTCTGATAAAACTGATTTTTTTTTTAACGAGATCGATCTAGCGCTACTTTTTTTATTTCAGGAATAATTCATGTCCTAGCTAGAATGAGATTGCGGCAATTGGATTTTGTTGTTATTTAATTAACAAATAAAGATAAACCTGGTCTAACCCCAAGGGGTTGTTGCATTGGTTAGTCAACTTCTCTTGGCGGGAGATTTACCACCCTAAGGTCGCATGGTCGATTCTCCTTGACAACGATTTGTTTTTAGGGCCACCTCACTTCAAGCAAACTCGTAGAAAGAGTTCTTGGAGGGACTTGATAAATTAGCCCAATTCATTGGCACACTCTTCATTACGAAAAATCAATGGAAAAAAAAGAGAAAAGAAACAAGCAGAAGAAGAATAAAAACCTGGTCTTAAGACATTATTTTGGCAAGTTATCTGCAAAGAGAAAGAGAGCATCAACTTTTACAAGATACCCTCTCGGCCTCGGGGTTTAGAAGTGGAGCAGTAAAGCATCTACTTTCACAATCCATTCAAATAGATTCTCTAATTAAAGTACCAATATTTCCTCTAGTTTATAAATGTTTGGTGTTTTGTACTAAAATATATACAGCAAATAACTGGAAAAATATCATCAGATATGTAGGCGGCTTTTGCGATTGTCTTCAACCTCCTATGATGTCATATTCCGCGTTCCTACGAATACTAAAAAAGTACGGAAAATCTACTTTGTAATCACAATCGAAGGGGTCCCTAAATACACATCGATCGTGTACGTACAACACTCATTGCGAGTATAGAAACACATTTTTCTGTACACATTTCAGTATCAATCCCTCGCAAAGTGTAGCACAGAGGAAAGGCCTTGGGCATTCTTTAATTTCGTAAGGCACGTAAATATAACGAGCCCAGAAATTATTAAATCCCTATCTATAGTACTGAGTCCTTTTTTTTTTATTTTATGAATTAAATGTATAGTGAGGTCAAGCCCTATAAATAAGGGACTCCAAGTTTCGTAGGCCAGTGATAAAAAAAAAAGTTTCGTAGGCCACAAGGCCCAAAAATGGTGCGATCCCCATACATTCGATCGAAAAGTGCAAAAAAGAAAAAGAAAAAGAAAAAAACACGAACCTCTTGTAAAACACAGAACTCTAGGACCGAGTTAGGATTTTAGTTCGGAGGTGGCACCAAAATAAATATCCTCTTTATCTTCGTCCCACAAAGATGGTTTATTATAAAACGATGTGTAATTTTTAGATAAAAATTGCAATTAGTTCTTCAAAATTTGGTATTAAGAAATATAGGAAATTATGCACGGAGGTATTTTACTTATGTATTTATTCGAAAGTTAGATTTTTTTTTGGTAGTGGACTATCTTTGCAGGCAGAAAGAGTAATTAATATTTAAAAAGTACACACGCGTGCCAAGGATAGTGATTTATAATATCCCAAAAGGTACACATTTTCATATGTTACTCATTCCTCAACATACTTAACACTGAACAATCACATAATTCATTGATTAATCTCTCCTCAACATGCTTAATATCAGAAGTAAAATATGAAAAATAGTTTGTATACATGCAAAAACTTTTGTTATCAATAATATCTTCTCTACTGCTTATTCGATATTTCGATATATATATTTCCACCTTCTTGGAGAAAATCGGATCTCTACAAACAAGAAAATTATAAAAGGAGAAAATATTTTTTACACCGGCGGTGTAAGCTAAAGTTTTCTCCAAATCAATTGCATTGCGCCATATGTCCATTTTCTAATTTTTGGAACCACCGTTTGGACACATGATGCAATGTAATTGATTTTGAGGAAACTTTGATTTACATCGCCAGTGTAAAAAATGTTCTCCCTCGTAAAAAGTATGCCAACATAGATAAATCCATTTTCTCATAGGACCACTTTTGTTTCCATGCAACAACACACTGAAATTCACCCCAAGGAGTTGGCCTAGTGATCAAGGCGTGAGACTTAGAGGTTTGTTTTCTCCTAAAGTTTCAGGTTCGAAACCTCTTAGGTGCTATCAACTCCTTTGGGGTCAGTCTATACAGAGCTTTGCTCTGGCTTTAAATGGGGCCCCCGCTAATGGACGGTGGGATTGGTCTCCCAGGATTAGTCGTGTGCGAAAGCCGACCCGGATACCTAGTTATCAAAAAAAAAAAAAAAACTGAAAAAAACAATTTTTTGTTAGTGGAACACCCCCTTAGTCTTCTGAATTAACTAGCTTATTGGGCCAAATATCAAGGTATTAAAAAACAGATGCGTGCAATCGATGAGGATAGAATTTTAGTTATTCTTCACATCCAATCCAAATCGTACCAAAATCGTGTTCATTAAATTTCCTTCTCATTTTCTTAATCTCTATCATAACCGAACAATCCATGTGACACAATAATTATTTGTAACTTAAAACACACGCACACATCTTTTTGCCAAGGTATGCTTTCCAGAAAGCTCAAGTATATATTGTGGTCGGGGGGGCCCAAGCCTAGGCCAAAACCAATTAATTAAAATTTTGGAATTAGGGTTTGCAGAGCCGTACACATTTGTTGGGACACATCATGCGTGATTTTAAAGATTCCATGTTACCTTAAAGCAGTACTCCGACCTAGGATTGCAGAATCCTACCCTTTTACTCCCTCCGTTCCTATTTGTTTGTCCCACCCTCTCTCTCTTGCCTTCTTTCAAATCAAAAAATCAAATGCTTCCGTGTATCATTTTTTAAATTTTTTTGCACCGAATTAAAGTACATGATGAGTACTTTAATTCGGTAAGTACATGATGAGTACTTTAATACGGTGTAAAAAAATTTGAAAAATGATACACGAAAATACTTTATTTTTTTATTTGAAAAATGACACGACTTTTCGTAGTGGACAAACAAATAGGAAGGAGGGAGTAGTAAACAAAATTTTTTTATTTAAAAAAAGCAATTATATTAAAAAATTAAATAATGAACAAGTTGTACTAGTCGGTGAAGATAATGTAATATAATATTCGTGCCTCCAACTAAGTGGTTGTCCAAGTGTCAGTGATCCAAAATCTCATAGCACCCATTGACCAAAAAGAAACCCTAACTCTTAATATAAAAAAAACTTACATCAGAATGCCAACAATGTAAAAAAACCGG
This sequence comes from Vaccinium darrowii, assembly GCA_020921065.1. NCBI lineage: Eukaryota > Viridiplantae > Streptophyta > Magnoliopsida > Ericales > Ericaceae > Vaccinium > Vaccinium darrowii. The sequence goes on along the minus strand of CM037152.1, from coordinate 50,950,548 downwards.
CCCTTTGCTAGGTCATAACTCTTTTTGGAATTTCCTTAGCAGTTGAGCATTCAGTACTACTGGTGAAACTGCATCTGTACGGTAGAATACAGTTGTCATGATATGGACTCGTCCTTCTGGTTTTAATTGGATGACCGGAATCTTTTAACTTCTATAGTAGACCATCGACGAAAAAATCTGGCATATATGATCATCGATTCGTCTATAGTTCCTTAGTGTCTGAATTTCTAATAAAACTGATTTTTTTTGAACGAGATCGATCTGGCGCTACTTTTTTTTATTTCAAGAATAATTCATGTCCTAGCTAGAATGAGATTGCGGCAATTGGATTTTGTTGTTATTTAATTAACAAATAAAGATAAACCTGGTCTAACCCCAAGGGGTTGTTGCATTGGTTAGTCAACTTCTCTTGGCAGGGGACTTACCATCCTAAGGTCGCATGGTCGATTCTCTTTGACAGCGATTTGTTTTTGGGGCCAACTCACTTCAAGCAAACTCGTAGAAAGAGTTTTTGGAGGGACTTGATAAATTAGCCCAATTCATTGGCACACTCTTCATTACGAAAAAATGTAAAAAAAGAAGAAAAGAAACAAGCAGAAGAAGAATAAAAACCTGGTCTTAAGACATTATTTTTGGCAAGTTATCTGCAAAGAGAAAGAGAGCATCTACTTTCACAAGATACCCTCTCGGGGTTTAGAAGTGGAGCAGTAAAGCATCTAATTTCACAGTCCATTCAAATAGATTCTCTAATTAAAGTACCAATATTTCCTCTAGTATATAAATGTTTGGTTTTTTGTACTGATATATACAGCAAATAACTGGAAAAATATCATCAGATATGTAGGCGGCTTTTGCGATTGTCTTCAACCTCCTATGATGTCATATTTCGCGTTCCTACGAATACTGAAAAAGCACGGAAAATCTACTTTGTAATCACAATCGAAGGGGTCCCTAAATACACATCGTGTACGTACAACACTCATTGCGAGTATAGAAACACATTTTTCTGTACACATTTCAGTATTAATCCCTCACAAAGTGTAGCACAGAGGAACGGCCTTGGGCATTCTTTAATTTCGCAAGGCACGTAAATATAACGAGCCCAGAAATTATTAAATCCCTATCTATAGTGAGCCCTTTTTTTTTTTTTTTTATGAATTAAATGTATAGTGAGGTCAAGCCCAAATAAGGGACTCCAAGTTTCGTAGGCCACAAGGCCCAAAAATGGTGCGATCCCCATACATTCGATCGAAAAGTGCAAAAAAGAAAAAGAAAAAGAAAAAGAAAAATACACGGACCTCTTGTAAAACACAGAACTCTAGGACCGAGTCAGGATTTTCATTCGGAGGTGGCACCAAAATAAATATCCTCTTTATCTTCGCCCCACAAAGATGGTTTATTATAAAACAACATGTAATTTTTAGATAAAAATTGCAATTAGTTCTTCAAAATTTGGTATCAAGAAATATAGGAAATTATGCACGGAGGTATTTTACTTCTTTATTTATTTGAAAGTTAGACTTTTTTTTGGTAGTGGACTAGCTTTGCGGGCGGAAAGAGTAATTAATATTAAAAAAGTACACGCGCGTGCCAAGGATAGTGATTTATAATATCCCAAAAGGTACACATTTTCATATGTTACTCATTCCTCAACATACTTAACAGTTAACACTGAAAATCACATAATTTCATTGATTAATCTCTCCTCAACATGCTTAATATCAGAAGTAAAATATGAAAAATAGTTTGCATACATGCAAAAACTTTTGTTATCAATAATATCTTCTCTACTGCTTATTCGATATTTCGATATATATATATATATATATATATATATATATATATTTCCACCTTCTTGGAGAAAATTGGATCTCTACAAACAAGAAAATTATAAAAGGAGAAAACATTTTGGACACTAGCGGTGTAAACTAAAGTTTTTTCCAAATCGATTGCATTGCGCCATGTCCATTTTCTAACTTTTGGAATCACCGTTTGGACACATGACGCAATGTAATCGATTTGGAGGAAACTTTGATTTACATCGCCGGTGCAAAGAATGTTCTCCCTCGTAAAAAGTATGCCAACACAGATAAATCCATTTTCTCATAGGACCACTTTTGTTTCCAACAACACACTGGAATTCACCCGAAGGGGTTGGCCTAGTGGTCAAGGCGTGAGACTTAGGGGTTTGCTTCCTCGTAAGGTTTCAGGTTCGAAACCTCTTAGGTGCTGTCAACTCCTTTGAGGCCAGTCCATACAGAGCTTTGCTCTGGCTTTAAATGGAGCCCCCGCTAATGGACGGTGAGATTGGTCTCCCAGGATTAGTCGTGTGCGAAAGCCGGCCCGGACACCTGGTTATCACAAAAAAAAAAAAAAAAACACACTGGAATTTCTCAAACCCTTTTACCCTCCTCCTTTTCTTCCTCGTTGTGAAATGAATGGTTCCTTAATTAAGCCAATAGGGAGTACAAACTTCGAGCATGGAATTCTTGTTATCCCTCTTTCATATCTTTTGCAGCTGGAATAAGCACTTGATCATAGACTGTTTACAGGTTGAAGCGAATCAGTAATGGCAACAAGACCAGCGAAGCGCACAATTGACACCGAAACCTCTCTAACATTGTTATCCATGGACTCTGATATTTCCAAAATTGGAGAAGCAATTCAAGTGAACCGTCTCAGCTTCTACTACGAAGCAAGTATCACTCACAGCAAGCAGCAGAGCCTAAGGTCAGTGGCAGATGCAGGATTACGAATTTGACCTGGCTTACGGAACCACTCTTCAGTAATTTTACAAAAAAAATTAAAAAATGTACTATAAATAGGAAGAAAATTGGGAGGAATGCAAGGGCCAAACACCCCCCTCGTACCCCCTGGTCCGCCCCTGCCTAAGGTTTAACTACTGAAATTGTTTATCAGATCTTCACAGCATCATCAACGGATCGACTACTACCTGAAAGCTAAAAAAAAAAATTATGGGCATACTTAGGCATCATCATATCCCAAACGGAGATAAGATGAAGTTGACGAACCTTACTGGATACGTATAATCAAACCTAGTTATTCTTGTGGAAACGAGCAAGTGTAGAACAAAATCGAAACATGAGCCACATTTAAAGTTTTCATAAACTTAATTATACCTAAATTAAGGATCCACTTGAACTCGAACGAGAGCAAAATTAGTAGTCAATTTGGCATTGCCAAAATGTACCGATGAGTTTCGTTAGTGTGCCAAATTTTCAGTGGCGGCATGCCGGCATCGTCATTAGTTGTCCTGATATGCAAGCTAGCACATGTTATTTTGAAATTGCAAGCTTCATGGAATTCAGGGTGGAGGGCACGTCGGGCGAGTAAGCATTGTGTATGAATAATGTTGCCTTGTGAGTTAATGGAGGTTGTGAATTTTAATTACGAGTGGCTAGTTTTCTTCCTTCCATTGAATCCAAGGATCCGTCGAGAAAAAGAGGGCTGCCAAACTTGTTGCCAAGTGATAAAATTAATGAGTCATTTTAATCTGATAAATAATAAGCAATAACATTTGATTGTCAGGCTTGAAAGGTACTGATCAAGCAAAATACTAATTAAGAAGATGAACTCTTCCACGTTTATAGAAGTGATAACACAAGACCACAATCAGTGTTCTAAAAATCGGTCAAGTCGGCCACAAGTCGCTAGTTGAATGTCCCCTGGCCCGACTTGATCAAAACCCGACTAATCGGCCAAAAGTCGCGATAGCTAGTCAAGTCAACGATTGGTCGGCCAAAAGTCGCTAGTCGGTAGCCGACCGACTTGAGACCGACTAGCGTCTTTTAGAACCTTGACCACAATTCTTCACAAAAAACAATGACAGGAATCAGCTACCTCTATTGCTTGCAACAGTTCACCAGTTTCTATACCCTTCACAATTCAATTCTTTTGTTAATCTCACATTTGTCTTTGTTCAGACACAACCTTTACGTAAGCACCAGAAAGTAGTATAAACATTTCAAAAAGCACAAAGTGCAAAAATGTCGCCGAAGATCCTCTCTGTGAAGGGTATGAACCTACAAATATTCTGTGGTGATATGGACAGGAAACAGGAAGAACTATGGTGCGAAATTAAGAAAGTGACATTATGACATTATTGACCAGTTCAGTAGGATTTAGATCCACTTAGAGGCAAATCTATACGAACTTTGTATCCCTAATTCAAGTACAAAATGAATACTCAAACTTTAATAGTCCTAATCCATTTGTTCTCATTCCTTTCTCAACAGCTTAACGGAATCTCCGGATATCCCGGTGTCAGGTTCCGATCACATGCTTGGCCACATGCTCACTGAGCGTCATGCATGTCGTTGCTTACCTAAAATAGTAACAAGTGATGTGATGTCGCTTGGCTCGTGCCTAGCACTGATTGACTTGGGGGCAAGTACACTTTCGGAATCTCTGGATATCCCAGCGTCACGTTCCGATCACATGCTAGGCCACATGCTCACCGAGTGTCATGCATGGTGTCGCCTACCTAAAACAGGTACGGGTGACATCACTTGGCTCGTGCCTAGCACGGATTGACTTGGGGACAAGTACACTTCTTTCTATAAATAAGTATAAATAACTAAGGATGCACTTTTAGATCTCAGATCTAAAGTTTACCTTTCGCGCACCTTAATCTTTGAGGCTAACTAACTTGAGCATCGGACGCTCCCTGGTTATTCAACTAGACGGCGTTAACTGGTTGCTCCTTATCGTAGATCTAACGAAGGAAGGTGAATGATCGTTCAATTGAATCCGACCCATAGATTATCATGCAAATCTGCACCCACCCCACAGATAGGGGTGATAAAAGAGCCAAACGAGCCAATCAAGTAGTTGGTCATAAGCTTGGTTTGAAAAAATTAATGAGCTTCAAAAATATTTTTGACCTTAGCTTGTTTATGAGATGAACCGACCTCAAACGAGCTTTAATTAAGCCAAACACAAGTCGATCTCAAGTAGCTTGAGTTTATTATACACCATATGCCGAATGAGCCAATATAAACTTATTCCAGCTTGGCTTTGTGAAATTAAGGAGGTTTTAAAAATATTCAAACTTAATTTATTTATGTAACAAAACGATCACAAACAAACTTTTAACAAACAAATACGAGCTTGAACTCGAAGCTTCAGTCTTTTAGCATCCCTATCAAAGAATCATGGTAGTTTAATTTAGTTTTGATGATGTCAAAAGGTGTAATGAGTGGAAAGGAATAGAGAAAGAAATGAGGACAATGATGATGTTATCAAAACCAAAACTAAACTAAAACTCTCAACCGAACAGGGCCATTACATCTTCTAAACATCGGATTAACCGAACCCACACCAACACATTTTTTCAGAACCCTTAACCCACGAAGCACAAGAGGACGGACAGAGAGGGATCACTCTAACCAGACCAGTGGTAACTATCCAAAACACGATTTCACAATCCTTTCAGAAAAGTCGTGATCCTTTACCCTCGCGTCTCCAAAACCCAAATGCAAGATCATACAAACAACATGTATAATTTTCTTCAGCTAATTTTCTCCCCAATGCACCCTAATCGTCATCTTCCCCAGTGTAGCAGAGCAGAGGATATGAAGGATGAAACAATTGATGTTGTTCAGTTTAGGGCAATCTCCAAAACCCTGGCCCCTGCTTCACACCCATTCTAAGCAATCCTTCATTGCTTACCCGGTCAGTTCTTCTTCATCTTCTCCATTGCACTTAATTATATCTCATTGACCATTAACCTACCTATGTTTCTCTCCCCTTGTTTGGTTGTTTTGGAAATGCGAGAAAACAAGACGAGTTTGAATCTTTCTGATTATGCAAGAAAACTACCGAGACACAGACAAAAAAGAAAAAGTGTAACTTTTTCAACCACTTCATTAGTGGGAATTGAAGTTTTGAATCTTATACGCAGTCTGGTCGAATGTGACACTTAATTTAGGCAACAAAAACAAGTGTAAGGAATAAAATTGAAAACTATATTGATGGCCCAATACCAATAGGTGACTGAGCCCTTTTTCCAGCTGCGCCTACCCTCCTTCCACTTTGTGCTTTTTCTTGACAGCCACAAATTTTTTGCATGGAGTAAATTCCAGTTGACAGCCCATCCAGTGGGTTCAGTCGGTTAGTATGTGATGGTGCTTCGGTTGTCTTTCTATTTTATCTTTTAAACTTGAATTGATGACCCAATACCAATAGCGGCTACATGATGTAAGATTTCAATTTCAATGGTATTTGTTTAATGGGAAAACCTACAATAGGCGGAATATGTAGAAGAAAATTGTTCACGTCAAACATGAGTACAACAGTAGTCTTGTTTAGATTTCTTTTTCCTTAATAACTCTGGTGTTCGGGCTAGCTTATTGCAGCTTGACCGATCTTGGGGACTAATCCCATTGTCCACTAGTGGGGGCCCAATTAAAGTCGCAACATGATTCTGATGGACTGATCCCATAAGATTGATTGCACGTAGGAGATTTTGATCCTGAGACATAAGAGGGAGCAAACATCTAAGTACCAACTCTTGAACACCGGGCTAACCACTGCAATCCTTCAGACGGATGAGTTTTTCCCAGATGGAGGTGATATACTCGTGTATTTTACCTTGCCGTAGAATAAGTTTTCTACTCATCATGCAGAGTATATCTCTTTGATTTCCTCCAGGAATCATATCCATAGTTTTCTATTAAGCAGCAGGAACACTATACTACTTATATATGATTTATAGACTGCACTTGTTCTAACTGACTAACTTCTTGGGGATTGCAAGTTGAATCACTTTATCTTACAATACCATTACGTTGTTTTGTTTGGAAGATACGATGTAGCATGCTTCATCAAAAGCTGCTGCTAGTACATTAAAATAAAAAAGGCTTTAAACACTTGTATTGGGGGGATAGAGTAGCAAGACTTCTTAGCTGACTAAGGCAAAAAGGGCTGCCTAATGCCACCAATGGCACAGTGGCAGCCATCAAGAATATGTTCTTGCTGGCCAAGGCAAATTTGGAACCTCTGGAATTAGGATTTAAGGAAGTCCTTTTGAATGAAAAGTAGAAGATGACTAATCATTCTTTTATTTACCTGTGGAAACTTTAACAGGCTCTAGATGACAGGAATGCATAAAAGACAAAAATTACACGTACCAAATTTACATGGTTCGCCTAATAAAGACTATGTTTAATGTTAGTGTGAATTTTTTCTAATGAAAGAGTTACTAAACATACGGAGTTGCACTATTGCTGAGACAAATGTTAAGGATTACAAATCTGATAACACCTAAAGTGTCATTCATATTGACTGAACAGTCCATAATGTATGACTATTCGTGCCTTCTCCAACATCTATTTTGCTGTATATATTAAAAAATGCAAGCTTTATGTTCAAACTCGAAGTGTGAAACCAGCCACAATGATAAATAGCCGAGAATCCATCTCCAATCACTTGAGCTTCCTCTTCATTCCATATCCATGACCACCTCCTTCTTTTTCTTAATCCCTTTTGCAACCCCATTGCAATTCACCCGCCCATCCATAACACCAAACAATTCCCCCTCCATAAACACCACTGGGGATTCTTATATCTCCATCAATAGCATTCAACTCACTCCAGACGGAAATGAATACCCCAACACTTCATCACTCCAACATAAAATCGGTCGCGCCACCTATTTCCAATACTTTCATTACGGACAATGCCGCGGAAAATCTCACAAACTTGAGCATGAATTTCACCTTTTCTAATGGTTCTAACCTCCCTCGAGGCTTGGGTATGGTGGCCTTAGCCTTGCAAATGAAAATGGAGCGTTGACATTTGTCGTAGTGGAATTCAATACTTATAGAACCACACAGGAAACCAATTTTCCACCAATTTTCCCATCAATCATGTTGGTATCAATGTTATTAACACTATGAGGTCAGTAATAAATCAATATGGCGAGTGGTATCAGCTAGGAAGCACCGACACTCCTAAAGGTCGCCATGTCCGCATGTCAGACATGGCGACGCACGTGTCCCATGTGGCGTGTCCCTTAAATTGAATTATTTTTTTGGAAGGGGACACGGCATGTCCCACATATCCACACACGATCGCTCTCTCCCTCCCTCATTCTTTTCCTCTCTCGTTGCATATATATATATATGTGTGTGTGTGTGTGTGTGTGTGTGTGTGTGTGTGTGTGTGTGGGTGCGTGTATATATAAATATATGTGTGTGTACTTCTATGTATTGGATGTATATATCTCCATCACTATGTGTATATATCTCACATATATATGTATACGTAATGGTACATATACCATTGTGTGTGTGTGTGTGTGTGTGTATATATAAATATGTGTGTACTTCTATATATCCGATGTATATTTCTCCATCACTGTGGGTATACCTTACAGTGTATGTATTGGTATGTATACCAATACACAACAATCTATATATCTTACATGTCAAAAGAAAAGTGTATATAAACTGTTACTACATTCATATATGAGATATTTATATATAAAATTTGTTTATTTATTTATTTATTTATTTTTGTCGTGTCCTCCGCCATGTCCGTGTCCATTTTTTGAAATTCCTGTATCTGTGTCCGTACTGGTGCTGCATAGGGTATCAATTGGGAAAACAAATGAAGCCCAGATTAAGTATGATTCTATAGCACCAAAAACCTTAGTGTTGCATTCAGTTATTCTGAGAATGGTGGTGCAGTTTTTTGCAATCTTTATTACTTTGTTGATATAAGTGGTCATTTGCCCGAGTGGGTTACTTTTGGTTTCTTCGGTTCAACAGGGTAATCCTACAAAAAAAATAGCAACAAGCCATGGGAATAATTTCCCGTTTAGGAATTGATGAGGGAGGAAAAGAGGCTGCAAATGGGTTGAAAAAGACAGGATTAGTAGAGGGATTGAGTGTTGGTTTTGATTGGTTTGATTTTTTTCGGGTTGTGGAGAAAAAGTAGAGGGAGAAAAAAGGACGAGCCATTACTATTACAAGAATGATCGATGGATGACAAAATCAAAAGAGGCACCGGAGCTAGGAAATTCTCTTGATTGGAAATTATAACAGAAAATTTCTCAGAGGAAAGGAAACTTGGAGTTGGGTGATTTGGCGGGGTATACAGCGAATTTCTAAAGGAAATGAATTCCTACATTGCTGTTAAAAGGGTGTTAAGGGGATCCAAACAAGGCCTCAAAGAGTACACATCTGAAGTGGAAATCATCAGCCAGTTGAGGCACAAACTTGGTGCAATGATTAAAGGGTAGCTCTTGCTAGATTACAAGTTTACGATTAAAGGCGAGCTCTTGCTAGATTACAAGTTTATGCGTAATGGAAGCCTACACTCCCACTTATTCAAGGCACAAAAGTTCGTTAACTTGGAACATATGGTACAAAATTGCACAAGGCCTAGCCTCAGCCTTGTTCTATTTACAGGAGGAATGGGAGCAGTGCGTGGTGCTTAGGGACATAAAATCGAGCAATGTGATGGATTCTAATGTCAATGCCAAATTGGGAGATTTCAGTCTAGCCAGGCTAGTCGACCACAGTTGTTGCGGGGACAAGAGGGTACATGGCTCGTGAGTGTCTTTTCATTGGAAAAGCTAGCAAGGGAGTAGATGTGCGGAGTCATGGCATTGGAAATAGCATGTGGGAGGAGGAGGCCCATTGAGCCTAATGCACCCCAAAATGAGGTCAATATGGTGGAGTGGGTGTGGGAACTATATGGAAGTGGGAAATTCTCGACTCGGTTGACCGGAGATTAGGCTCCGAATTCGATGAGAGTATCATGGAATATTGGAATGTTTGATGATTGTTGGGCTTGTGTGTGCGAACCCGGATTGGGTCCTTAGGCCCTCATTCAGGCAAGCGATTCTGGTGCTGAATTTCAAAGCTCCATCACCTGTACTTCTGGAGGAAATGCCTGAGCCGACGTCTTTTGCTCCTCTGGGGTATCCTTTTGGATCTTATGTCTATTCATCATCCTACGGCTCCGGGAGCAGCAGTCAAGTACAGTCTACAGTCTTCACATTGTAGTGGCAATAGCAATAACAGTTTCTCAAAATTGTCACCTCTTTTTGCTGCTGTTACTTTTTCCTCTCCCCTTTGGAGTACAACCTAAGTTCATCTTGTTTGAGATTGTTACGTCTTTTTGCAATTGATGTTGTATTTTTTGTTTGCTGTTGTTTATTCATTTATTTTTTGCATTGTATGTTGTTTTTTCGGGTTGGTGTTGTTCTTGTTTTGGGTTTTCCTTGTTCGTGGTTTCAGATGCAAGGACAATGAAAATTAAAACAAATTCATATTGTTTTCATTCTTGTGTGAAATAGTTGTTGACATTTTGGTTTTTTTCTGGAAAGTGAGTTGTTTTCCTTAATTTGGTCTGAAAACAGTTTTCCAAACCAGTTTGCTGTACAGGATTTGCAATTTCTCCGGATTGAAAGTGAGCAATACCCAAAGACCTGAGATTCAAACTTTGTATTTTTGAGGGTGCAAATATCACAGCCACGAAACTGTTAGAATTTGGAAGAACATAACATGGTTGTTACATCAGAGATCTCCTCCAGGTATGTTTCAGTTCTTGGGACGCTTTTTCTCAAATTCATGAATGCATTTTTCTATTTATCTGGTCCTGTTTCTCATGGCAATATGGCATGCTTTAACCAGGAGACAATTTGTCAACTTTCTTACTTGAAACTTCTATGAGTATTTTTTGTTTATGTCGGATGAATTAAGAGTATTCCATGCATACCAAAGAATAGTGATTTCCACACTTCTGTTTCAGTGTTTCTACCAATTACATACAACATTGTCCTTTCACTTCATCTCTTTAAGACAAGGAGTTTGGTGGTGTGGGTTTGGAGCCTCTATGGCAGGGGAAGGCTGCTTGTGGCAGCTAACTTAAAACTCTAGAAAGGTTTCAGTGAGGAAGTAATGGAAAGAGTGACGATTGTTCGGCTTTGGTGTGCTCTTCCCAAGAGCAACCTTCGGTCTTCATTTAGGGAAGCAATTCACGTTCTTGATTATCGAAGTTCCATTGCCTGTTCTCCGGTTCTAGATGTCTGTTGCAACGTACTTGTTCCTAATTCCAGGAGTAAATATACTCTTCTGTTTGGTGGTAATGCCCTTGATTGTGTTAGGAATCAAATCTAATCCTCAGGCTATAGCGTACTGCATTGGCTCATCAAATTTATCCACATCTTCTTGCCCATCCACTTGTCTCCTTTTGAATAGGATCGGTGGCTGTGTGGTACAGATATTTTCGTCACTATCAGTCTGATGCGATTACATATCCTAAGAGATATATATATTCCTTCATTATTAGTCCCATCAAACAAGGCTCAAAAAATTAATTTCAAGTATTTTTCAATGAACGCCACTACCAGCACAAGCTTTGACAGCAGCCCAAACCAATATTCAAGCTATTGTTACAACACAGATTCTTCTAAGTTCAACTAATGTTCCTTCTGCTTCATCTGCATCTATATCACTTCTCTATTGAAAGTAAGTTGGTTCAAACAGTATGTCGATCAGAAAAAAAACAAGTTGGTTTAAACAACAATAACAAATCAATTGTGTTCCTTTTTATGTTTGATTGTTTCTTGATTTAGTTGCTAGGCGTTGTGTGGACTGATCCTAATCTAGAGGGCAGGAATTGACTTCTTCTTTATTTTTGCAATATTTGGCTTTCATCTTCCACGATACAGATTATATATTTTTGGTTTTCATCATTACTAGGTTCAGGAATGGAGTTCTGAAAATTTCTCCCTTTGTTTTCCCTTTTATCATTGTTCCCATCAACTACATATAATTTTGACATTTGATAAGTGGAATACTTAAACAATTCAATAGACAAATAGACAGAATCCGGCCATGAAAAGTGTATGTATGATAGAATTTTCAGAAGTGGGTTGAAATCAAAATTCTCCGTATTTGGCAAGAGTAAAATTGAATCCCACATCAGTCATGACTAGTTGAAAAAGATTTACACTTTGGGAACCCTAACCTCGTCGCAAAAGAGTCCTAGGTTGGATATACAATATTTCCACCTCCTAAAAACAAACTCACAAACACAAAAGGAATTGTGCTCATGAGGGAACATCCCATGATCTTTGAGGAAACACGTACATCATTGTAACTAAAGCTCAAAGATTGCATTTGGTTCCCTCCGAAAACTGTGGGGATTATCATAGGATAATGGAAAAAGTGAAGATTTAGCCATGAAATTTGGAGTCACATACATTGCCACGGGCATCGCTGATGGAAGACAAGGTGATGGAGCCTCAAAATTAAGAACTTGAATCGCTTCTCTTATTGAAGGCCGGAGCTTGCTGTTAGGATGTGCACACCAAAGACCAAGGACCAACAATCTTTCAAGTTCGTGCTTGTAGAAATCTTCACCCAGGCTTAAGTCCGCAGCTTCAAGCAGCTTTTCCCTCCCATAGAGGTCCCAAACCCACTCCACTAAACTCCTTGTCTCATCTTCTTCACCCTCGTGAAAAATTGCTCTTCTTCCACTTGCTATTTCCAATGCCACGACTCCAAAGCTATATACATCTGATTCCTTGTTAGCTTTACCTGTAATGACACATTCTGGTGCGACGTAGCCCAACGTCCCTGCTGTCATCGTTGTTTGCGACTCTTTTCCGTGATCAACAAGCCTAGCAAACCCAAAATCTCCCAATTTGGCATTGAAATTCGAATCCAACATCACATTGCTTGATTTTACATCCCTATGCACCACACATTGCTCCCATTCTTCGTGCAGATAGCGCAATGCAAAGGCCAAGCCTTGAACGATTTTATATCTTGTTGCCCATGTCAACAAGCTTTTCCCTGTGAAGAGATGGGAATCTAAGCTTCCGTTTTCCATGAACTCATAAACAAGTAGTAGTTCTTTCTTTTCGTGGCACCATCCAATTAGTTGAACCAAATTCCTGTGCCTCAACTGGCTAATGATGTTCACTTCTGAAATGTACTCCTTCTTCCCTTGTTTTGACTCCTTTGATATCCTCTTGACAGCAATAGCACAGTTCGATTCCATCAGAAAACCTCTATAAACTACGCCAAATCCTCCCTCTCCAAGTTTATTTTCCTCCTCAAAGTTATTTGTAGAACGAGATAATTGATTGTAGGAAAATTTCTTCGGCCCAATACCCGACTTGAATTCCTTTTCCATGGACACCTCAAATTCAACCTTATTCTCTTCGTTTGCTCTACTTCTATTCCACAAGCCAAATCCAACAAAAAACAACCCACCAACCAAAACACCCGAGCTGACAACCAATCCTATCGCAATTCCTGGGGTGAGTTTTTTATGTTCCAGTTTCATTGGAGTCTCATTACTTTGCAAACTTGAACTAAATTCCCATGATTTTACATTATTTTTCTCAAACAATGCCCCAGTTGCAGCTGAGAACCCAAATGTTACCCATTCAGGTAAGTAATCCCTCAGATCAACAATTAAATGAATGGTATCTTCCACTCTGGTGGTATTTGTAGAACCAGTGAAAACTACACTTAGATTTTTTGAACTGGAATCATACCTAATCCAAGCCTCATTCTCTATCCCATGAGTTATATTACAGTACCAAACAGCAGTAACATTTGATCGAAGAGAATTGACATTGATACCTACATGAGTAACAGGACTAATGATTGGGTCCCACCCGTTATCATAATACGTATCAAACTCCACAGCAACAAATGGGGCAGTGTGTACTATGGAAGATGCGTTAATTGGGAGGCCCATTGCACCACCCGCTGTAGAATTTGACCCGTTTGGAGTGAGAAAAAAGGCAATTCCATCAGCGAATACTGGTTGCCCTTCTGAATGAATCACAAAAGTGAAATGGGTATTGAAATCTATTAAATTTCCAGTGGAGTTATCCCAGATTTGAAGGGGATCGATGTAAGTGGCCTTACCTGATTTTTGAGTCAAAGTGCTGTCTCGATCATCTGTGGTGACTTGGATGCCCTGGACATCAATATAGGCATCTTGGAATGTTGTTATGTTGACATTTTGATATTGAGGGCCTATGTTTGTCAGGTTGAAGGTTAGTGCTTTTGTTTCCAGAATAAGAAAGCAAAATATGGACAGAGGATATAAGGGAACTTGGGAGTAGTAGGTGGCCATAGCTCTCAGGGGCAGAGCTGAATCTCCATTTGAGAAAAGTGGAAATGTGGATGGGAAACAAAGTTCCAATAAAAATATAGTACTTGCGAATTTATAGTTTGTTTGTTATATGTTCTATGTAATTCGTGAAATCTAATTATTCTATTCATTTTGGAAGACCTAATGAATTTATTTTAGTTTTAGAGATGAGCTTATTGTTATCACAAATATTTAAATATCTTGGATATACAATTAAAGTTAGGTAAAATTTGCAGGCTGCCTGCCGGTACTAATTAGCCACTCGTTCTTTTGAAAAGCTTATTTTGACCGAAACAAACATCACAGGTACTGCAGATTCTTTATAGCAAGAGAAGATTTTCTGATCGTTTAGCTGTCACAAATGAACGCAAACATCAAAATTCACAGGTATTACTCGTTCTTTAGAGCAAGAAAAGATTTTCTGAACCTTTGACGCAAGTGAACATGTAATAGGCGAACATGTTGTAATATAATGTACCGAAAGAAATGAATATGTTGTAATATAGCAGAAAATTGTTTGACACGAGAACATGTTTTGATCCTAGAAAGATAATTGAGATTGTTTTATTTTTAGTATTATTTGTAATTGGTGGGCCTGTTCCGGTTTTTTTTTTTAAAAAAACAAATACTACCGTGCAGCATTTATCTGTACTATATAGTATATATATACTAATAAACGTTCCTTTTTGCTCTGGGGAAGACTATAAGGACACGTGTCAGCAATGTAGTTTTTCTAAAATTTTTTGACTTTTTAAAAAATGATCCTCTATAAAGTATGATTTGCATATCAATCCCAAGATTTTAAAGTATTTTCAACAAAATCTTATTATTGAAGTCATCCCGTGATATTCGGGATTATAAGTCATTTTGAAAGGAAAGTTGAAGTTCGTCCTCTATTTCTTTTCCATTTAAATTTATTTATTTATACTCATCACAAGGAATATTTTTTTTAGTTGGAGTTCTCAAGGAAAGTTGAAGTTCGTCCCTATAGGCATCTGGAATGTTGTGTTGTTGACATCTTGATATTGAGGGCTTGTGTTTGTCAGGTTGAAGGTTAGTGCTTTCATTTCTTTAATTAGAAAGCAAAACATCAACATAGAATACAACATAATTTGAGAGTAGTAGGTGGCCATTGCTATCAGGATTAGGGCTGCAATGAACCGAGCCGTTGGTGAACTATTCGAAACTTGACTCGCTAAAAGCTTGTTAGAGTTCGATTCGAGTGCTAAATGAACCGAACATGAGCTTCAATTTTAGGCTCGTTTTGTAAATGAGCCGAACTTGAACCTGACAGCATTCGGCCAAGTCTTGGATGTGAAAAAGTTGTAAGAAATATGTAGCGGTTGAGTTTACATATTCTTTTGGCATTTTATGTAGTAGTTTACATATTCTTTTGGCATTTTATGTAGTATGATTCGATGCAATACACTATTCTTCATTTGGTGGTGTGTATTGAAAGACATAAGGAAAATGTAGCAAAAAGTAAGTAAAACCAATCAAATGGACGGCATAATAATTTTATTAAAAGCTTTAAAGGTGAGTTTACTAATGATATCAAAAAAAATTAAATACTTATAATACACAATAAAAAGTCTATTAGAGTGCCGGCCGGTACTAATTAGCCACTCCTATTTTTGAGTTGTTTATTTTCACACGAGCAAACATCACACGTACTACAAATTTTTTTATGGCAAGAAAATATTTTCTGACCTTTGACACATGTGAACATGTTGTAATTGGTGAACATGTTATAATGTAACATCGTTCTATTTTGATTATTATTTGTGTTTGGTGGCCTGTTCCTTTTCTACACTAATAAAAGTAGTATATATTATGCATATCTATCTATCTATCTATACAATATACGAATCGAAATGTTCCATTTGCTCTCAATAACTCTTATAAGGACACATGCCGGCAATGCAATTTTTCTAAATGGATTGACCGTTTTAGTCTTTCTAGCGATACTCTGTAAAGTATGATTTGATTTGAGTGTCAATCCTGGACGCGGGGGCCTGCTGTCTTTGTGGCAAGTCAGGCGTTGCTGCCCCTCTAACGGCACCGTTTTGGTGCATTAACCCACTTCCCTTGTCTTTCTCTCTTTGTCCCTGTTTGGTACCAGAAAAAAAACGCGTTACAAAGCTCCTTCATGCAAACAGAAAACTGCTGGAACTTCTAAGGCACAACCTGTACCTATTACACAAATAGTTTATCGGTCCCAATTCCTTTGGAAACATCTAACTCTGAAAACTAAATAATTCCTCCAAAATATTAAGTCAATCCATTAAAATTGGTTTGGTTTGGAGCGTTTTGATAGATATGACATACGTCTGGACGCCCTAATTCTTTCATTATTTCCTCGACTCGATCTAAAAAAAAGATATCAAATTTGGGTCTACTGTAGAAATTGCTACAACCCCTCCAACATACTACTTTTGGGGGGTTCATGTGCTATATTAAGGCCTCCATTGTGGATGAGTAGAGTAACTTTACCAAAATCCACATAATCTGAAATCCAAAACAATAATAAGTGCGTAGTTGTTAGGCAAATGGACCACAATGCATAAAAGTATACTTATATAGGAAAATGGGAGAGAAACAATGCGTGTGGTCCGTTGTGTTGGTGTAATTTAGCCTAAATATTGTATCTTGGGGACCCTTGGCACAATACCTCGCGGAATTTATAGTAAAATGCAACATATATGTAGAAACCCCCTAAAAAATGGTTTGCAAACCCCTAAACTTGCATGGATTGAAAACCCTAACTTGACGCATGGAAAACCCTAATAATCCTTTCAAATTGCAAAAAAAAAAAAAAAAAAAGGTACCTTTTGCATCGTCAACTATTACGACTCAAGATTGTTGTTTCGATCGAGTGTTCTTGGAAATCTTCTCGGTCGATCACGCCTTTTCAGAGGGTTTGAAGGATCGATAACAATTTGAGAGGATCTATTTAGGGTTCAGAGAGGAGGAGGAAGAGAGACGGAGTTTAACGGATTAAGGCTCAACTGGTTACTTCAATTGATAAGGGGTATATATAAGTAAGGGTTTTTTTTAGTCATTTCACGCATTCCGTTGACAGTGTTGCGGGGCCTTGCGATTTTCCGAAGTTCAGGGGGTGTGTTTGTCCACTTTTATAGTTTAGGGGGTGTAATTGATACTGAGAGAGAGTTCTAAGTTGGAGGAGTCGCAACTGGACTAATCAGTCTTCGCATACTCCAAGCACAATCATAACACTTGCCAGAATGGTTTACATTTGGGTTCTCTGCATCAAACAGGGAAATCCCATGAAAGAAACGTTGGATTACATTTCTAGGAGGAAACTTCCTCTTAGAAAACGTGAAATTTTTCAGTGCTCTCAGAGGACCGTCACGTAGTGCTTCAGATCATTTTATCGTCTCACATTCTTGGGGGATGCACAACTAAGTGTATGAATCTCACGTAAATATATGGTGTTAAAGTAATCTGGAGCACCACGTAACTGTGTTCCGGGGCTACTGAATAATACTCTTAGAAAACTGGCGCTTTATAGGTAAAAGTTGTCTTCCCTCCCGCGCTTCGCAGAACGCTGATGTTGGAGCATCGACATAGGCTGTTTTCCTTAGGATTAGGTCACCTCAAGACTCCCATCTGTGCATCCCTATACTCCTCAAGGCCTCACTTTGTGGGCTCCAAAAGGCCTAGGACAGTGATTTGAATTCACCTTGTAAATCTCAACGAGAAAAACTGATATATAGAAAATCAATTCCATAAGATATCGATAGACACAATAATTAATCATGTCTGTTTTATAAAATGGACGATAAATAAAAATTGAAAAACTGATGGTTCAATTTGTAACACAAGACATGGATTATTACTAAGTCTAACTATATTCGATCAAATTGATTTTTTGCATATCACTTCATCTCATTAAGGTTTATCAGATGGAGAGTTCGGATCACCGTTGTGGGCCTTGTGGAGCCCACAAAGTGGGGTCCTAGGGGGGTGGTGGGGATGGGAGTCTTGAGTGGAGCTTATCCCGTTATTCTTGTAGTGAAATTGCTACACAATCCAGCCAACTCTAAGCACAATGAAATTCCGTGAAATTTTCCTCTTTGGAGTCCATTTTCTAAGAGGTAATCGCAACTTTCCTATCAAGACAGCTATGGCAGCACTAAGGGTAAGATTTGGTAATACTCCAATTTCAAGTCCACTAGGGAGACATTCCTCGAATGTGCTAAAAAAAAAACCAGAATAGTACTCGTGCTATGCACGGGATGAGTAAAAAATGTAAAATCATTATATGTTTTATGATTGAGGATTGCGATAAAAAAAATATGTATCTTATGATGGGGATATATGTCTACAATTTAAATAGATGTATAGCTGGTGATCTGTGCTGTTTCCCACTCAACGATGAAGCTTATCCCCCATCGTCTCACTGGCCGACTTTGACCCGTGTTATTTTGAGGTCATATATAGTATTCAAACCTTATTTTTATTTATCTCAACTTAGAGAAAAATCCGAAGAGCGAATTATTATCTTGGTTTTCATCCATTTCATAATCTGGTCAATCATTACTTTTGTTTTCATCCATTTCATAATTTGGCCTATCTTATGATCGGGACATATATATGTCTTCAACTTAAATAGATGTATGACATCCAATAGTACTTGTGTTATGCACTGGATGAGTAAAAAACATAAAATCATTATATGTTTTATGATTGAGGACTGAGATTAAAAAAAAAACTACGTATCTTATGATCGGGTCATATACAACTTAAATAAGTGTATGACATCGTTCTTCAATCATGCATTGAGATAACCGTCGAAGTGACGAGAAAATAAACACTATTTTGTATGTTTGATTTATAGCTTGTCCAAAGCATCTAGTCCAGCTAGTGATGCTTACTAAATGGAAGCTTATTACTACACAAATCAACAAAAAAAACACAATCCAATCACCTCCAAGCTATGAAACATGGGTACTTCTAAAACCCCAAAGTACCCGTACCGTACCTGTACCGGGTACCGGTACTTCATGGGTACTTCAAAATACGTACTAGGTACTCCAAAAACGTAGCGGGTACTTTTGAGTTTATGGGTACTTCGTTGGGTACTTTTTTGGGTACTTTTGGGCCTATTCATAAAGTTTTCAAAACTCTAGGGATTTTGCATGAAAAGAAAACTCAAACTGTTAGGCTTAATATGCAAGAACTTAGTGCGATAAAGTCATAAACTCGAGACCACGACTCAGATCTAGAGCTTGATTTTGCTCACCATCTTGAAACCGATGATAGTTGCATGCACAAAAATTAGGTTATTGCACTTTATTTCATAGGAAGATGAGTCCATCAAGCGGTATGGGT
This sequence comes from Vaccinium darrowii, assembly GCA_020921065.1. Taxonomy (NCBI): domain Eukaryota; kingdom Viridiplantae; phylum Streptophyta; class Magnoliopsida; order Ericales; family Ericaceae; genus Vaccinium; species Vaccinium darrowii. Next base: position 50,931,042 of record CM037152.1, on the reverse strand, counting down.
TCAAGTTCAAGTGCTATTAGTTTTTGTTATCTTGCTTCTATCTATAAAATATGTTATACTTATTATAGCTAATGAATCATACCAAAATTGTCAAAAGATATACATGAAAAAATTGCCGTACCCATACCATACTTTTTTGGGTTATTGCCGTATCCCGTACCAGTACCTGTATCCCGTACCAGTACCCGTGTTTCCTAGCCTTCAAGCATAATCAAATCACCTGCCAGAATGGGAAATCCTTTGAAAGAATCCATGTGGAGTCCTTGGAATGAGAGGTGCTTTGCACCCCCTCTCCCAAATTCCTCTTTTTTTTTCTTTTTTTTTTTCGAATTTTAATAATTTCATTTACTATTAACTTTATTTATTTAATTACTCATTTAATTTGGTTTATTCAAATTACATTTGCAAGTAAATTATTTTCTTAAATTTACATTTAAATTTGACTTTATATTTGGAAACTTTATATTATTTTATTTAGTTAATTAATTGTCTTAACAATGAATAATTTAAAAGAAAATTTTCTAAAAGTGAATAATATTACAATCACACTTAAAAGTAAATAAATATTACAATCACGTTTTAAAGTGAATAAATATTACAATCACGTTGACAAGTGGTCAGCCCTAATCAATATTGCCTCCAAATTGTGGTCCCGGCACGACACCTAGTACCTGGAACCACAAATCAAGACGTGTGTCATAACTTAAAGCCCATCCTTTAGCTTCATCCGATGCATTCTTCCACCACCACATTGGGATGGGTGGTACAGGGTGATTGGGGCGCAAAAAAAGTTGTACAAAGTGATTGTTAATACGGGCAATAGCTATTTCTTGGCGCTGTCGGACTGGAACTGGACGGGATCTCAAGGGCAAGTGAGAAAAACAACTTCCAGCATTCGCGTCAAATGTGTGTAGTACAATGTTGTAACGTGATGCGATGACTACCCCCAAACTCATACAATCCATCCAATTTGTATATGGAGCTGTAGGCATCCAACAGCTCAGTGACTTTAGTACCTCATCTGCCATATTTTGTTCTAGATAAACCGCATTGTAGAGATATCTATTCTGATTAATTTCTTGGATAAGATCATGTCGTACTTGAGCCCAGCCCTCCTTGGTGTCATAGATTTGCGCGGCTATCGCCCTGAATCCACAATGACCATCAGCTTTGACGTCTTCAGTGTGGGACATATACTGCTGAAATTGCCAAGGTAAATGCTGAATGTAGTGGTTGTGCTCCCTCTCCCTATCCGCTGTCTCCCTTCCTGCATTTATCCCTTTCCCTTTCCCTCTCAATGTAGATGCAGCCCTAGCCAAATGCAAAGGATGTGACGTGCCATGGGGAAACATGCTTCAATGGCGTTAATAAGTGCCAACTCCCGATCTATAATAAACACCAATGGCAACGATGCCCCCTTTCCAACCATCCACTTCTTTAAGGTATTCAAGGCCCAGGTACATGTATCTTCCCTCTCATTATTAAGATATGCGAACATAAGCGAGTAAGTTAGATTTATGGATGTCATACCCACAACCTCCAATAGTGGTTTCCGATACTCATTCGTTTTGTATGTGGCATCAATTACCAACACGGATGAAAAGTTGACAGATAGCTCTAGACTTGTAGGATGAACCCAAACAATATCTGTGATTTCGTTGGTCTCTTGATTTGTCCTAAAGTGATGGAGGTATCCTTTCTCAATTAATTGGTCTAAGACATATTGAGTTTCAGTTAGACCGCCCCGTTTGGCTTCCTTGTTTGTGAAGATAGCGTTGTAAATGCTTTTAATTCCTGTAGTGTTTGACGGATCTTTTTTCTTCAAAATACTAAGAATTTCACGAGGTGCGGTGCTGTTGGCCATCTCGACCACAAATTATTTCTCCATTGGTTTTAGCCTTGATGGGTACTCGTGACCCTCAATATTTTCTGCTGGTTCATGGTTATGGAGACCACAAGAAACCCTTAAACCCCACTTGGCACCGTCTGGAGGTATTGGTATACCTCGCAACGCAAATGGACAGTCACATTTTTTAGTCCCAGTATTCCTATGCAAGATTTGCCCTTCTACCCCACGGTGGGGTCTATACTTTCCTTCTCTCTCACAACCAAGAATGCATTTCGGCAGCTTGCCGCCTTTTAAATTAGCAGATTTATTAATAACTACCACAATACCGTTTTCGAGACCAAAAATATCTTCTCTACTTGCAAAAATCTATAAAAAAAAATAAATAACGAAAATGTATAAGTAAAACATTATTCAGTCGTACCATATTTTATCTCAGTCAAAATAACTGACGAATGTGCATAAGAACAACGAAAATAACTAACCTGGTCAGTGCTAAATTTGAGTGTATAATTGCGATTGCTGTAGAAGATGCTCTCCTGACTTGGAACATCATTCTCAAATAACCAACCATCTGGATCGTAGTAGCCATCCATAATGTTCTTCGATGAATTACGAAAAAAGAAAGAAAAATATTGGGAGATGTTCTGTGAATGTATGTATGAAGTAGTGGGAGAATTAAGAAGAGAAGGTGTCAAGTAGTAGAAGAATGAGTAATATAAATAGATAAGAAAGTATTTTGCTGGAAATTTGAAAGGATCACGTGGTCTCATAAGGCATTGGGGGGGCCAGGATCAAAGATAGGTTTCAAGATCATGTAAGATTTGGGGGGGCCAAGATCAAAGATAGGTTTCAAGATCATGTAAGATGGACATCTGCCAATTTGATTTGGACCTATATGAGTATAAGATCCAAAAAGACAACTTAGTCAAACAACATACATTCAAATGGAGAATCCACGTGGGTATGATTCTACCAAAAGTAAGTGTAGTGCATACCATTTGCACTAATCAAGTGTAGTACATACCATTTGCACTAATCAAGTAATTAAAAAATGAAGTAAATAAACAATATTTAATAAATAAAAGAGAAAATAAAAAAAATAAAAAAGATATTAGAGCATATTAAAAATATATATATAAAGAACGAGAATTAAAAGATATTAGAAAAACAAGATATTAAATAATTAAAAAAAGAGAAATAACATATTAGAGATTTCTAAAAAGATATTAATAAAAGATATAAATAAATATTTAAATAAAATAAATGAATTAAATAAAAAAACAAAATAAATGAATTAAATAATTAAATGAAATAATATAAAGAAATGAGTTAACTAAATAAAAGAAATAAAGAAATAAATTAATATTAATAATAGAAAAAAGATATTAATAAAAGATATAAATAAATATTTAAATAAAAGAAATGAATTAAATAAAAAAACTAAATAAAACAAAATAAATGAATTAAATAATTAAATGAATTAATATAAAGAAATGAGTTAACTAAATAAAAGAAATAAATAAATTAACTAATATTAATAATAAAGTTATAGTAATTAAAGGAAGAGAGAGGGGTAAAATTGTAATTAAAGGAAGAGAGAGGGGTAAAATTGTAACAAAGCATTCTGCCCGTGGAATTTTCTCGGAGAAAATTGTTAACTTTCCAATCAAAATAATGAGTTTTGAGTTGAATTTTCCTCTCTGTTGAAAAGTACGCAAAGACTCCTTCAACCAATCAGAGAAGTCGTCTAATAGGTCTTTGGATTGGTTGGCCTTCCCTTCACGTGCCAATTATAGAAGAACATTGTCACATGAATGAAATATGGAAGTGATTAATGACCTTCCAGAATTCATCTCCACACGTGGCGGAGCCTACATGGTGCGTCCAAAAGTATATTGGACGGCCCAGATCAAAAACCCCTCTCTCCTCTTTTTCTCTTTTCATAATCCGGACCGTCCAAAACCGAAATGAATGGCCGGATACATCGAACGGGTATCACGTGGTACCTTCTCGGCACTGAAAACTCGTTCCATCTCCACAGAGAGAGAGAGAGAGAGAGAGAGAGAGTTTTGAGTGGACTAGCAAGACTTTTTAGCTGATCTCAGGGCTAAAAAAGGGCTACCTATGTCAACAGTGGCAGCAATCAAGAAAATGTCCTCTAGCTGACAAAGGCAAAATTTCAACATACGGAATTAAGGAAATCCGTTTGAATGAAAAGTATGCAATTAGCCCGTAGCTGACCAAGGCGAATTTCAACATCTGGAACTAAGGAAAAACCCTTTGAATGAAAAGTATGCAATAAGCCCCGATGGTAAGTCCGGTTGGTTGGTTAGTGGGTTTGTTTCCCACATTGATTAGGATTCGATTATTGGAGTTTGGGATTAAGATGTAATAAAGTAATTTCTTGTATTCTCGATGTTAACCGGATTGGGGAGGAGTTTAGTCGAAATGTGCTTAAGCTAGTCCTAACACTCTGTTGAACCAAAAAAGAAGAGAAAAGTATGTAATGACTGATCATCCTGTTATAAACTTGTTTTTGGGTACGCATTCTGTTATAAACTCACAAATACTTTAATGTCTCTAGATAATCAAAATGCATAAAACGAAAAATAGAAGCATCGAATTTACGTGGGTCCGCCTAATAAAGATTACGTTTACTGTGAATTTTACTATGATAAAAGAACTACAAATATCAACGATTACAAGACTAGATAAAACATTTCACGATTGCTGACTTACCCAACATTTATTTCACTGACTTCCCCTAAGGTTTTTGTCACTTACAGAACCCAAGGGAGGTCTCCGTTATTGTCTCAGAGGAGGTCACATTAATTTAGCATTTGTATTATAAAGTGCAAGCTTGAATTTCCAACTCAAAATGTGAAACCAACCACAATGACCAATATCCAATCACCTAAATTTCCTCTTCTTTCCATCTCCATGTTCACCTCCTCCTTCTTCTTTCTCTTAATCCCTTTTGCAACCCCACTGGAATTCAATCTCCCTTCCATTACACCAGACTTCAACAACTCCATAAACTGCACTGGAGATGCTTATATCTCCATCAATGGCATCCAACTCACTCCAGACCCAGATGTATTTTCCAACACCTCATCACGCCAACATAAAAAGGGCCGCGCCACCTATTTCCAACCCCTTCACTTATGGGACGGCGCCCCCGGAAACCTCACAGACTTCAGCACAAATTTCTCCTTTGTGATTCAAGGAGTAAACTACGGTGAAGGGATTACATTTTTCCTTGCTCCTAATGGTTCTAACATTCCTGCAGACTCCGGTGGAGGTGGACTTGGCCTGGTTAACGAAAATGGAACATCCACATTTGTTGCAGTGGAATTTGATACTTATAGAAACACATGGGAAGAAGGTAAATTTCCCATCAATCATGTGGGTATCAATATCAATAATATGACGTCCGTGGTAAATGAATATTGGGAGAGTGGTATTAGTGATGGGAGAACAAATGAAGCCCGGATTAAGTATGATTCTAGCACCAAAAACCTTAGTGTTGCATTCACTGATTTTGAGAATGGTGTAGTTTTTAAGAATCTTTCTTACGTAGTTGATCTAAGTGCTCATTTGCCAGAGTGGGTTACTTTTGGTTTCTCTGGCTCAACAGGGTCATCCTTCGAAAAAAATAGCATCAAGTCATGGGAATTCTCGACTTCCCGTTTTGTAATAGATGAGGGAGGAAAAGAGGCCGTGAAAGGGGGGAACAAGACGGGATTGGTGGTTGGATTGAGCGTTGGTTTAGGTGTGTTGGTTTTGATTGGTTTGATTTTTTTGGGGTTGTGGAGAAAACGTCGAGGGAGACAAAAGGACGAGCCAATACCACTACGAGAACAATCGATGGATGATGAATTCAAACGGGGCACTGGGGCTAGGAAATTCTCTTATGAGGAATTGGAGATTGCAACGGAAAATTTCTCGGAGGAAAGGAAACTTGGAGCAGGGGGATTTGGCGGGGTTTACAGAGGATTTCTAAAGGAATTGAATTCCTATGTTGCTGTTAAAAGGGTGTCAAGGGGGTCCAAACAAGGCCTAAAGGAGTACACATCGGAAGTGAAAATCATAAGCCAGTTGAGGCATAGAAACTTGGTGCAACTCACTGGTTGGTGCCACGATAAAGGTGAGCTCTTGCTAGTTTACGAGTTCATGCCTAATGGAAGCCTAGACTCCCATTTATTCAAGGCACAAAGTCTGTTAAATTGGGACATAAGGTACAAAATCGCGCAAGGCCTGGCGTCAGCCTTGTTCTATTTACATGAGGAATGGGAGCAGTGTGTGGTGCATAGGGATATAAAATCGAGCAACGTGATGTTGGATTCAAATTTCAATGCCAAATTGGGAGATTTTGGTCTAGCCAGGCTAGTCGACCACGAGGAAGAGGTCGAGACCACAGTTGTGGCGGGGACCAGAGGTTACATGGCTCCTGAGTGTATTTTCACAGGAAAAGCAAGCAAGGAATCAGATGTCTATAGCTTTGGAGTCGTGGCATTGGAAATAGCTTGTGGGAGGAGGCCCATTGAGCCCAATGCACCACAAAATGAGGTCAAAATGGTGGAGTGGGTGTGGGAACTTTATGGAAATGGGAGAATTCTCGAGGCGGTTGACCGGAGATTAGGCTCTGAATTCGATGAGAATGTTATGCAGTGTTTGATGGTTGTTGGGCTTTGGTGTGCAAACCCGGATTGGGGCCGTAGGCCCTCAATCAGGCAAGCGATGCTTGTGCTGAATTTCGAAGCTCCATTGCCTGTACTTCCGGAGAAAATACCCATGCCAATGTCTTTTGGTCCTCCGGGGAATTCTTTCGGATCTTACGCTAATTCATCTTTCTATGGATCCGGAAGTAGCAGTCAAGTACAGTCTTCAACCTACAGTGGCAATAGCAGTGTCGCAAAATCGCTGCCTTCTGCTCCTGCTGCTGCTGTTTCTTTTTCCTCTGGGGTTAGTGTCGCAAAATCGCTGCCTTCTGCTCCTGCTGCTGCTGTTTCTTTTTCCTCTCCCCTGAGGAACACAAACTAAGTTTTTCTAGTTTGAGATTCATATGTTGTTTTTTTCTTTCTTTTTTTGCATAGGAGGATGTATTTTATGTCTACTGTTATGTTTTTTGCGTTGTATGTTGTAGCTTCTGTTTGGTACGGTTATCGTTCCTTGTTTTCGGTTTTCGTGGTTTCACATCCATGGACAATGAAAAGTTCAAAATTCTCATTCTTCCCATTCCTGTTTGAAAAATTGTTCAAGCATATTTCACTCTTCAGACGGGGAAACAGTCTTTCGGTGTGTTTTTGGACACCGAAAATTTGTTCGGGAAAAATTGGAAGCTGTTTCTTCGCGAACACGTTTTCAGTTTTCTTACTTTATTGTATAGTTCAAGTTTAAAATCTACACGAGTGTTCTTTGGCAGTGTATGGATATTTTTCTGGTGGAGCTTTGGACTCGCCTACTTGTGCAGAGTACGACCGAGTCACACGATAAATTATGGGACTGTTGTACGATTGTATCCTGAAGGCGACAAGTCATAGATATTTTCTACCGCACCGGTTTGTTACCATAAAGGGTTTGCAGCAGCGAACTACAATGTTGTGAAGATTTCAATAATGTTGTTACCTAATGAATGATGCCTTTGATTGTGGTAGCAGTCAAATCAAATCCTCGATCTATAGGTTACTACACTGGTTCATCAAAGCTAACCGCATTTCTGCAGCTTCTTGTCCAACTACATTTCACCTTTTGAACAGGATCGATGAGTGCTTGGTATTATTAGTCTCGTCGCTATTAGTCCAATGGATTCTATATTCCTTCAATATTAATCCTGTAAAACAACGGCCTCCAAAATAAACTTCAAGCACTTTTCAATTAAGACAACCACCACCTCTAGTTTTGACAGTCGCGAAAACCAGTAAGTTGGTTTTAATGAAAAGGTCCATTTTTTCCCCTTTCGATCTTGATTGTTTAGATTTCTCGATTCAGTTTTTAGGCGCTGTAGAAACTGCCTTTCTGATCTATAGGTTGGGAATTGACTTCCTCTTTAATTTTGTAATGTTTGGCATTCATCTTCGCAAATTCCACTCTCCTCTGTCTCACTCGAGTGAATTGGTTTCGAGAGCATTGCGCCAGTTTTTGGCTGACCAAACCGATGATGCTTAGCTGGTCTTTTCAGATGATCAGCCACACTGGACTGAGACACGGCCTGGACTCCCACGGGGAGCAGCAGTGGTGAATCTTGGACAATGGGCGAAAGCCCGATCCAGCAATATTGCGTGACTGAAGAAGGGCAATGCTGCTTGTAAAGCTCTTTCGTCGAGTAAGCGATTATGACAGGACTCGAGGAAGAAGCCCTGGCTATAACATTGACATATTCTTGTTCGCGTCAGCTATAACATTGACATATGATAAGTGGAGTATTCCGAATAGGTCTACAGAGTACAGACACAAATCCGGCCATCAAACGTGAATGGATGATAGAATATTCGGAAGAGGGTTGAAATACTTCCACTTCCTCAAAACAAATCACATATACAAAAGGGATTGTTTTCATGAGGGAACATCGCAACAATCTTGGAGGACATGTTCGTTATTGCAACTAGAGCTCAAAAATTGCATTTGGCTGCCTCGAAAAACAGTGGGAATCGTCAATGCATAATTTTTGAGAAGGTGAAGGTTTAGCCATGTTTGTATACAAAATCAATTGCATAAAATATTGAATCTTGAAATTCAAAGCAAAGACTTTTTATAGATAAAAATCAATGGTTACAACAACAGAGGAGCAAGTTAATCCCCAACCCGGAGATCAAAAAGCTAATCTATACAACGTCTAATAATAGAATCATGAAATCTAAAAGAATCAAGACCAGTAGGAAGAAAAATCATACTATTTGACCCAACTTACAGACGCTCATTATAATACAAAATCTAAACCATAACTGGCTCCAAACACCCCCTTACTCTTTGTTCAAAAGTGATGTAGATGGAGACGAAGCAGTAGAAGATGAGGTGAACTTAGAAGAAGCTGTATTGTAAGCATAGCTTGAATATTGGTTTTGGCTGGTGTTAGAACTAGTGGTGGGAGGAGAAAAAAATGATAGCGGGGGCTGTTTTGGTGGGAGAATGGGCACTGGGGCTTCAAAATTAAGCACATGAATCGCCTGTCTAATTTTAGGCCGGACATTGTGATCCGGGTGAGCACACCAAAGACCAACAATCATCAATCGTACCGTTTCTTGCTCATCAAAATCTGTTCCTAGTTTTGCATCCACGGCTTCAAGTAACCTTCCCATTCCATAGAGGTTCCAAACCCATTCCACCAATCTCATTTGGGACTCTGGCACCTTCAAATCAAAGGGTTTTCTCCCGCAAGCTATTTCCAAAGCCACGACTCCAAAGCTGTAGACATCTGATTCCTTACTAGCTTTACCTGTAACCACGCATTCCGGTGCCAAGTACCCCATGGTCCCCGCCAAAACAGTTGTTTGGGACTCTTTCTCATGATCGACAAATCTAGCTAGCCCAAAATCTCCCAATTTGGCATTGAAATTGGAGTCCAACATCACATTACTTGATTTTATGTCCCTATGCACCACACATTGCTCCCATTCTTCGTGAAGATAGAGCAAAGCCGAGGCCAGACCCTGGGCAATTTTATACCTTGTTCCCCACGTCAACAAGCTTTTCCCCTTGAAGAGATGGAAATCTAAGCTTCCATTTTCCATGAACTCATAAACAAGTAATAGTTCTTTCTTTTCATGGCACCAACCGATGAGTTGCACCAAATTCCTGTGCCTCAACCGGCTGATGATCTTCACTTCCGTTGCGTACTCCTTTATCCCTTGTTTGGACCCTTTTGATATCCTCTTCACAGCAATATAAGAATTCAATTCCCTCAAGAAACCTTTATAAACTCCACCGAACCCTCCCTCTCCAAGCTTTTGTTGCTCCTCAAAGTTATTTGTCGCCCGAGATAATTCGCCGCAGGAAAATTTCTTTGGCCCGCTACCGGACTCGAATTCGTTTTCCATGGACATTTCAACTTCAAACTCATCTTCTTCATTTGCTCTACTTCTCTTCCACAAACCAAAACCAACCAAACCTAACCCACCAACCAAAACAATTGAGCCGACAACGATTCCCACCAAAGCTCCAAGTGGGAATTTTACCGGCCTCGGGTCCACTGGATCTGTGTCCTTAATTTGCAAACTCGAGCTAAATTCCCATGATTTTACGGTGTGTGTCTCAGACGATCCTGAAGTTGCAGCTGTGAAACCAAATGTTACCTTTTCAGGTAAGTATTTCCTCAAATCCACGATTAAGTGAATGGTATCATTAAATCTAGTAGTATTAGTGGAACCAGTAAACACTACGCTCAAATTGTGTGAACTTGAATCATACCTAATCCAAGCCTCATTTTCAATCCCGTCAGGTACATTACCGTTCCAAGGAGCAGTAACATTTGATATAATAGAATTGACATCGATACCTACATGAGGACTGGGACTGATATCGCACGGGTCCACAGGATAAGGCGGACGATTGCAATTTGTATCAAACTCCACAGCAACAAAACTGCTAGTAGCCATGAAGGTATCTTGGTTAACTGGGAGGCCCATTGCAATACCATCTGTGATATCTGACCCTATGGGATCAGCGAGAAAAAAGGTGAGCCCATCGGCGAAACTCGAACTCCCACCCGAATCAATCACAAAAACGAAATGGGTATCGAAATCTGTTAGATTTCCAGTGGAACTATCCCAAAGGTGAAGAGAGGTGGCCCATTGGGCTTTACCTGCTCTGTATTTCAGATCGATGTTTTTTCCGTTGGGGGTGGGGGTGAGTTGGAGGCCTTCGGATGTGATATCGGCATCTCCGTCTGTTGTTATGTTCCCTTTTTGATGTTGATCGCCTATGTTTGTCAGGTTGAAGGATAGTGAATGTGTTTGAGGAAATAGAAAGCAGAAGAACAAGGAGAGAGAAGAATACAGCAGCAGAATTTGGAAGTTGAAGATAGGCATGGCTGTGGGGAGAAATTGGGAGTTTGGGTTTCGGATGAATATAATTTTTGGCATTTAAAGAATTCATCCACAGTTGTTTTGGTTAGGATGTGAAAATATTGATGAATTATTGTGTACTGATTCAAATGCAGGAACTTTCCTTCGCAGTGTGTTCTTTCCTCATATGTCATAACCGTAGGAGACAACTTTCCTGGTCAACTTTATAAGCTTTGGGCAATTGAATTGAATAAAATATCATTGACCACTATACTAGATGGAACAACTGTTGACAAAAAAGACTAATAAAATAATTTTATGAAATCAGGTTAGCTGCCAAAGTAATTAAAATAATACTCACCATTTGGCGAGTTATATTTTATATTGGATTGATTTTTGAGCTAATTTATTAGGGGGTATTCATATAATTTTGCACGGGCGTTCAGTCAATTTTGCACGGGTGTTCATTCTTATTTCGGCTGGGTGTTTAAATGGCGGAGTTACCTGAAATTTGTACAATCTTTTTATATGCATTAAAACGAAATGCGTATCGAAATCTGTTAGACTTCGAGTGGTTTGGGTTCTGAGTTTTGGTTTTTGTATTTCAGATCGATGTTTTCTCCGTTGGGGGTGGGGGTGAGTTGGAGGCCTTGGGATGAGATTGTGGCATCTGGGGATGTTGTTATGTTCACGTTTTGAAATTTGATTTTGGGATGGATGAACGGCTCGAATTGATCGTGTGGGATTCACAAGGGTGTCCCTGGCGCCGGTTGGTGCACCATCGGTGCACCCGATCTATACCTATAGAACCGTTGGTTGTCAATAGGCCCATCTGTAGTATTTCCTTCCATAAATCCGTCAATTGGCATTCTGTAATTTCTCTACCACTCTTGTATTTACTCATATATCAATTCCCCGGTTATGGCGTTGGAGTAGTCTCTTGATGAATATGCTAAGAAACTCATCATTTTACCTCATTATTATCTTATATGCCGTCGCTGATATGTTTTGATTCCTTTGACTCAATTCCCCGGTACATGTTTTGATCCTACTGAAAAAGAAAAACATTTTTTTGATCATTTGCGACAGCCAGAAAACATAATTAACATTTTTGCATTTTGGTTATTATTTCTAATTGGTAGGCCTGCTCCCTTTTTATATAAACTAGGCTTTGCACTTCCACCCATCCATTGGTTAGGGCGTGTGCCTGCTTGCAGCATTAAAAAGTTCGATTTTCTCTGGAGGCAAATCATGTTTTAAGTGAGGGCTATGACGGTGGGTTGTTGCGCTAATCTTTCCCGAGAATTAACCGAAGTGTGCGTAAGTCACCCCGGATGCTCAATTTTAAAAAAAATAAAATAAAAATTACGCTTTGCCATATCCCACTAGTCCTTGACTTGGAGGCCTTGGGATGAGATACTGGCATCTCCGATCGAGTGTTGTTATGTTCACGTTTTGATGTTGAGGGCCTATGTTTGTCAGGTTGAAGGATAGTGAATGTGTTAATCAAGGTGTGGCCGTTCGATGTGGTAATCAATACAAGGTGTGGCCGTTCGATGTGGTAATCAATGATCCATATTTAAAATAAACTCTTCCATGTAAGAATAGTCTCTTACATGGAAGAGTTTTATTTTAAATCTGAACCACTGATTGCCGAATCCAACGGCCATTGTTGCTCACTACAGGCCCCCAGATCCAAATGGGTATTGAAATCTATTAATTTTCCCGTGGGTTTTGGATGAATTTTTGGGAATTAAATAACTGAAGAATTCGTCCACGGTTATTTTGGTTAGGATTTGAAATGACGAATTATCAGTCCTTGCGTAGTATGTGCACTGATTCAAGTTGCAATTAACAATTTTCTTTGCCGTGTGCTCTATTTCCGGGACTACGCTCAAGTCTAGTTTCCCTACTGTCCAGTTCGGTCGAGTTTTAGACTTTATGGGCCCCTCTTTGGCTCATAACAATGACCTTAACCGTTCATTTTGCAGAGCTTATTGAATAGTTTGTACACGCAAAAATTTAACTTGATCGAATATTAATGACTATGTGAACAAAACAAATTTGTGAAATGAAAAATAGACCGAGAAAATATAATTTCAAACTTATTATTTTCCAATTTTCATTGCACAAATCTATTTTGTTCAAATTTGGTTGTTGATGTTCAATCAAGTTAATTTTTTACTAATTATTTGTATTCCACTGATAGTCCGCTCTTCCTGGCTAGAGAGATGCAACTTACCTTTTTTTGTTTTATGGGGCTCTATTTTTTCTGACTTGACTCAACGGTTAGAGTATCGCTTTCATACGGCAAGAGTCATTGGTTCAAATCCAATAGTAGGTAAAACCGACCGAAACCCTGCTTTTGCCAGCATGACAGCAAGCACAGACTGGCAGCAAGGAGTCAACTGAATGACCAAAGCAGCGGTTGCTTCCACTTTTGGTCTTCTTCGACCGCCTTGACACGTTAATATCAAGGAACCCCCCTCTCTTCTTCTCTTCATGTATGCGTGTTCATTTTACTTGACAAGCTCTACAAATGAACGGTTCGGATCGTTATTGTAGGCCAAGGAAGGGCCTACAAAGTTCAAAATGGACTGATTATTTGAAAAACTGGGTGTGAACCTAGCCCTTTCTTTCCTCACTGTAATTCATAACTGTCGGTGAACTTTCCTGGACAAAGTGTTGTATTGTTTTTCTCTGGACTTTTGCATGCTTTAGGCACTTGAATTGAATCCAAATTATCATTAATTATCGTATACTGATGGTCCCATTGCTGACAAAAAGATAAATACATAAATTACAGAAGCAGGTTAGCTGCTAAAGCTAAAATAAGCTAGAGAAGTCGTATATTATTGTTTGGTTTGCAATAGACAAGTTAGGTTGAATTTGACGATGAGTTTTAAACGTCTCATTGAATCCATAAAAGATAAATAGTTTTGATTATAGATGAAAAGATAAGTAAGAGCCCGTCTCGTAGCCCAATTATGAATTGTATTTTTTTATCAGAATTATGGATTGTATTTTGCATTTTGATTGTGAATTGTAACATTCCTACAGACTCAAACATTTGTTGCAGTGGAATTTGATACTTATAGAAACACATGGGAACCCAGTTTTAAATTTCCCGTCAATCACGTGGGTATCAACAGGGGTTTGCTTGGTTTCTCTGGCTCAACAGGGGTTTGCTACGAAAAAATAGCATCAAGTCACAGGGATTTTCGACTTCCTGTTTAGGAATCAATGAGGGAGGAAAAGAGGCCGCGGAGGGGGGGACAAGGCGAGATTGGTGGTGGGATCGAGCATTGGTTTTGGTGTATTGATTTTGATTGGTTTGATTTTTTGGCGGTTGTGGAGAAAAAGTAGAGGAAGAAAAGGACGAGCCAATACCAATATAAGAACGATCAGTGGGTGATGAATTCAAAAGGGGCACTGAGGCTAGGAAATTGATCTCTTATGAGGAATTGGCTATCGCTATGGAAAATTTCTCGAAGGAGAGGAAACTTGGAGTGAGGGGATTTGGCGGGGTTTATAGAGGATTTCTAGGGGAAATGAATTCCTAGGTTGCTGTTAAGAGGGTGTCAAGGCGGTCCAAACAAAGGCCAAAGAGAGTACATATTGGACATGAAAATCATCTGCCAATTGAGGCACAAAAACTTGGTGAACCTCTCCGGTTGGTGCCACGATAATGGCGAGCTAGCTAGTTTACAAATTCATGCATAATGGAAGCCTGGACTCCCATTTTTGGGTTATTCAAGGCAAAAAGCCTGTTAACTCGGGAAATAACGTACAAAATCGCTCAAGGCCTAGCCTCAACTTTGTTCTATTTACACAACGAATGGGAGCATTGTGTGGTGCATAGGGACATAAACTCAAGCTACTTGATGTTGGATTTGAATTTCAATGCCAAATTGGCAGACTTTGGGCTAGCCAGGCTAGTCAATTATGAGGAAGAGGTAGAGACCACAGTTGTTGCGGAGACCATGCGATACATGGCTCCAGAGTGTCTTTTCATAGGAAAAGCTAGCAAGGAATGAGATGTCTACAGCTTCAGAGTTGTGGCATTGGAAATTGCATGTAGGAGGAGGCCCATTAAGCCCGATGCACAGCAAAATGAGGTCAAAATGGTGGAGTGCGTATGGGGATTTTATGGAAATGGGCAAATTCTTGAGGCTATTGACCGAAGATTAGGCTCTGAATTCATTGAAAAGATCATGGAGTGTTTGATGGTTATTGGGCTTTGGTGTGCGATCCCGGATTTAGTCCTCAGGCCCTCAATCAGGCAAGCAATGCTGGTGCTGAATTTTGATGCTCCATTGCCTGTTCTTCCAGGGAAAATGCATGTGGTCTTTTGCTCCTCGGGGGAATTCTTTTAGAAGTATGTTAATTCGTCATTCTACGGATCCGGGAGTAGCAGTCAAGTACAGAATTTCAAGCTATAGTGGCAATAGCAAGAACAGTGTCGTAAAATCGCCGCCGCCTCCTTTATAATGCATAAAACATTGCTAAGGCTTCATCTTTACTTCTTATCAAGTAAACATAACTATAACCGAGTGCAATCGTCGATAAAAGTGCAGTTAAAAAAAATCATCGATAAAAGTGATAAAGTACTTTTTCCCTCGTCGTGATTAACATATTTCAAATCACAAATGTCACTATGAATTAAATCAGAAGGTTTAGTACTTCTTTCCACTGAGTGGAATGGTGCCCTTGTCATTTTTTGATTCCACACATGTTTCACACTTGTGATTTTTATCGATAATCCATGCTTACTAATCCACGCTCAGAGTCAAAATTCACATGTCCTAATTTACCATGTCACAAAGAAGAAGACTCAAACAAGTAAGCAGAAGACGTGTTCTTGTTATTAGCAAATAGCAGTTGGTACAACATACATTACATTCATCTTGAACAATCCGTCACTCAGATAACCGTTACCCACGAACATTCCATCCTTAGTCATGACAAATTTATCAGACACAAAAACAAGTTTGAAGCCATTCTTGCTTAGCAGTGACCCTGACACAAGATTTATGCGAATCTCGGGCACATGCAGCACATTGTTAAGCGTGAGTTCTTTCCCGAAGTCATTTTAAGCACAATTTTCCCTTGGCCTTCAGCCTTAGATGTTGACAAATTTCCCATGAAAAGTTGCTCTCCATTAGTCACTGGTTGATAGGTAGTAAACAAAGTCCTATCGGAACAAACATGACGGGCTGCCCCCGTAACCACCCACCACTCCTTGGTATTTGAACCAACTAGATTCACTTCGGAAACCATTGCCGACAGATTCATCTCAGACACTTCATTGGATGAGTATTCTACTTCTGTTAAATTTGCCTGAGCATGCTTTGGCTTCTTGTTGGCATTCTCTTTGCCTTTGTGAGTTCGACAATCCCTTGCACGGTGCCCTTCCTTGTCATACTTGTAGCATTTGCCTTTGAACTTTTTGTAACCTCCACCCTCAGAGCTTTGACCAGGATGCTTGCGTTTCTTGTCTTTTGGCCCTTGTTCTGCCATGTTTGCTTGCTTCCAAGCATCCACCGCAGCAACATCTTGGCGGTCAGTTTCATTTTCCTTTAGGGCAGGAGCATCTTCGGTAAGAAAGCTCGCCAAATTCAAAGTGGTAAGATAGAATAGCATTTTCTGTTGCCACCTCTTGAATTCGGTTCCATTGAATTTCTCTGGTTTCTCCATGTGACTAGCAGGAACATTAGGAACAGTGGAGATTACCGGGTTAGGAATGCCCGAACCCGTAACAGTACCAACTGGTGTGGATGTTTTATCACTTTCAGCCATTTCAACAACACACTATATATAAAAAAAAATAAACAACAAAACTATAATTACCAAGTTCGTTCTACCCAAAAGCAGAATATAAAATACAAAAACGTGAAATTCTGCTTTAAGATTGTTGGAAAACGAAATGTATAAAATCAACTTTTGTGTAAAACAGTAAAGAACACCTTTGGTAGAAATAGAAACGGAGGGGGAAAAAATTGAAACAAAGTACTCTACAGAACTTCTAATTAGAACAGAAACTATAAGCGAAATAATAGCGGTAAATTACGACTCACAGAATACGGAATCCAATCAGTAAGAAGATCGAGGCCAGCCATGAATCATTGTGTCCTTAAAGAAGATTTCGCCCTCGCTATGGTGCTCACGATTCTAGACATCCGCCTCTCAGGATACAATGATCTTTTTCGCACACAAACGCAGCACTTTGAATGCGTGCCAACGAACTGAAACTATGTAGAAGTCTCTCGGACTCTATATGCAAAAGTGTAGCTTGCGTCTTCAGAAATGGCTGAAATCGTCCCAAATATATAGGAAAGCAGGCACCTGTTCCGGAAGGATATGTCCATTTGAAATGATTGAACTAGTTGATAACTGATGCACCAATTTGGTCATACCAGTTCGGCAAGTAAAAGGACAATGTTAGGGCTACTGCTAAATAAATTTGGCCCATACAGATGCAAACTAATTTTAGCCATGGGCCCAACTTATTTATTCAAGCCCGAAGCCCATCATTTTCCCAATGTGGGACACTCCATCTTCCAAGGGTGCCGTGTGGGTACCACGTGTCTATGCCGAGCACGATCTCGACCATCCAAAAGTGTTTTGGACAGCCTAGATTGATTCCCTCTCTCTCCTCTCACCTGACCACTCTCTCTCCTTTTCCGGACCGTCGGATCGATTTTGGACGGCTGAGATTGCCGAGCGGGTAGCACATGGGCAATACCCATCCGGCCCTGAAAAATTTCTCCAAAACAAAGAACCAATTTTAAGACCCAATTTCTTTCACAACTTAAATGGTTTTATTTTTTTCAAGTAAACACTCTATTTACATAAAACCATTTCCAACAAAATTCTCCTTCGTTGAGAAGAATAAAGATTAACCACACATAAATCATGACTAGTTCAACAAGATCTACACTCTTGGATCCCAAACCTAGTGGTAAAACAATCCTAGGTTGGATAAAGAATATTTCTGTTTCCATAAAAAGGAAATAACAAATACAAAAGGAATTGCACTCATGGGGGGACAACCGAACAATCTTGGAGGAAACATGTACATCATCGTAATAGAGCTCAAAGATTACATTTGGCTGCTATTGAAAACTGTGGGAATCATCATTGGATAGTGGAAGACAAGCCAAAGGAGCCTCAAAATTAAGAACTTGAATCGCTTCCCTTATGGAAGGCCGGATCTTGCTATTAGGATGAGTACACTTGACACCAAGGGTCAACAATCTTTCCATTTCATACTTATTGAAATCTTCACCCAGTTTTAGGTCCGCAGCTTCAAGTAGCTTTCTCCTCTCGTAAAGATCCCAAACCCACACTACTAAACTTCCTGTCGCATCTTCTTCACCCTCGTAACAAGTTGGTCTTCTTCCACATGCTATTTCCAATGCCACGACCCCAAAACTATAGACATCTTATTCCTTGCTAGCTTTACCAGTGGTGAAACATTCTGGCGCGACGTAGCCCATGGTCCCTGCCAACATCGTTGTTTGTGACTCTTTTCGTGATCAGTGAGCCTGGCAAACCCGAAATCTCCCAATTTGGCATTGAAGTTCAAGCCCAACATCACATTGCTTGATTTTACATCCCTATGCACCACACATTGCTCCCACTCTTCATGTAGATAGTGCAATGCAAAGGCTAATCCTTGAGCAATTTTATACCTAGTTTCCCATGTCAACAAGCTTTTCCCTTTGAAGAGATGAGAAACTAAGCTTCCATTTTCTATGAGCTCGTAGACAAGTAGTAGTTCTTTCTTTTCATGGCACCATCCAATGAGTGAACCAAATTTTTGTGCCTCAACCGGCCAATGATATTCACTTCTGATGCATATTCCTTTTTCCCTTGTTTTGACTTCTTTGATATCCTCTTGACTGCAATATCGATCATAGTTTGATTCCCTTAGAAAACCTTTATAAACTCCACCAAATGCTCCTTCCCCAAGCTTCTGCTCCTCCTCAAAGTTATTTGTTGCGCGACATAACCGACCATAAGAAAATTTCTTTGGCCCAAAACCTGACTTGAAATTTTTCTCCATGGACATGTCAAATTCAAACTTATTCTCTTCTTTTGCTTTCCTTCTCTTCCACAAGCCAAGTACAATCAAAAGAAACCCAACAAACCAAGTGCTCCCAACAACCAATTTCACCACAACTCTAGGGGAGAGTTTTTTATGTTTCGATTTCATTGGAGATGTAACATTTTTGGCTGTCTCATTAGTTTGCAAACTTGAACTAAAATCCCATGATTTTACATTATTTATCTCAAAAATCCTCCCTGTTGCAGCTGAGAACCCAAATGTTACCCATTCAGGTAAGTAATCCCTCAAATCAACAATTAAATAAATGGTATCTTCCACTCTGGTAGTATTAGTAGAACCAGTAAAAATTACACTTAAATTGTATGAACTTGAATCATACCTAATCCAAGCCTCATTCTCAATTCCATGAGTTATATTACTGTACCAAACCGCAGTAACATTGGATCTAAGAGAATTGACATCGATACCTACATGAGTAGCAGGACTAATATTTGGGTCCCAAGGGTTGGAAAACGTATCGAACTCCACAGCAACAAAAGGGCTAGTGGGTGCAATCATATTTGAGTCAATTGGGAGGCCCATTGCACCACCAGCTGTGAAGTTTGACCCATCTGGAGCGAGAAAGAAGGTGAGCCCATCGGCAAAACTCTGATTCCCAGCCGAATCAATCACAAAAACGAAATGGGTATCGAAATCTGTTAGATTTCCAGTGGATTTATCCCAAAGGTGAAGACGGTTGATGTAAGTGGCTTTACCTGCTTTTCGCTGCAAATTGCTGCTGTGTTCATCGGAGGTGACTTGGAGGCCTTCAGATGAGATATAGGAATGTTGTTATGTTTACGTTTTGATATTGAGGGCCTATGTTTGTCAGGTGGAAGGTTAGTGAATTTGTTCTAGGAATTGGAAAGCACAAGATTATGGAGAGAGAATATAGAAGAATTCAGAGGTTGTAGGTGGTCATAGCTATAGGAACGGAGCTAGGATTCTCATTCAGGAGCTGCCGAAACGTGGATGAGGATCAAGTGTCCGCAAACTCATCTTTTGAGCTTGTATATCCGGGGGTATCCTACGTAACACGTTATACGTAATTACTTAATTAATTCAACAGCCTGCAAGGAAAATTGTTAAGGAAATAAATGTTTTACTTTCAGAGTTTACTAATGTTATCACCAATATAGTATGAAATTTGAAGGATGACAGCTCCGGATTCTCCGGTCCTGATCACTGTCGGTAGAAAATGGGAGTTGGGTGTTGATTGATTTTGTCATGTAAATGACTGAAAAATTAGTCCAGAGATTTGTTAAGTTGTGCCATGCTGAATAAATTTCAAAAAGAACTTTATTCGGAGTGCTCTCTTTCGTCATGTATGATTTATAAAGTAGCAGAGTGGTATGTGTGTAATACCCCAGATTTATAGAGAACATTTAGTCCTATGTTGGAAGTCTTGGCCAAACCATGTAAGAAACTACTCGTATCTTGGCTTAAGCATTTTGGGCCATATGATGTGTCTTGTGAAACTAATTAAGGTATTGAGCCAGTGGTTTACATGAGGCATTACAAATGGTACCATAGCGACTGTATACACGACTATGTGAGTCATGGCACCAATGAACAGACCCGGGGAAGGCCACGGTGACTTTGGTCACAACATAACAGTTCTAGGAGAGACTGTGGTGACTCTAATGCTCAATCCCTCGTGAGGGCACGAGGCCATAAAGTAGAAGAGATTGTAATACCCCATATTTTTGGGGTAGAGAATGTTTAGTCAGACATGGGAAGTCTACATGAGTGATATGGGGCAAATAATAAACCATGTAAGATATTACTAGCACCTTGGATTTAAGCATTTTGGACTATATGTTGTGACTTATGGATCAATGTAGTATTTGACTTTATGAGACGGAGTCGTTTTACGATAACTTGAAGCCTATAACACTAATTTAAATTGAAGCATTTCACGCTTAATTGGTACTGTTGTTAGAAAATCTCTGATTTAAAGTTAGTTTTTAAAAATGTTTGAGATTCAAAATCTCGATTTTTTTATTTTATCCGCAGTTCAAAATCTCTGTCGTACTCATGTTTCTTGCCTACCACCTCTCAAACCTGAGATCTGATGGTCAAGAAGAACACTCCAAACCAACAGGCTACGAAAAAGAATTGGTCTATCGTACTCATGTTATGCTAAGAAGCTAATCATTTTACCTCATTATCTTTGTATGCTGTCGCTGAATTTAGTTTGCTACTCATATTTTATGCATTAGTATTTATTTTGTGATCGATCCGGCCGATCAGAAAAATTATTTTTTGATCGTCTGCAACAGCAAGAAAAGATAATTAACATTTCTGCATTTTGATTATTATTTCTAATTGGTGGGCCTGTTCCTTTTTTTTTTTTTTTTTTTTATACATTTGACAGCAATTTAACAATTTTTAATCCAGTGAATTTTGGAAATGATCCTCTGTCAAGGATGATTTGCATGTCAATTCAAAGATTTAGATTGTAAAGTATAGTCAATAAAATCTTATTAATGAAGTCATCCCACGCGATAGTTGACATTATAAACCATTTTTGAAAGAGAGTTGAAGTCTATTCATCCACTATTTCTTTTTCATTTACATTTACTAGCAACAACACATAGAGCAGGCTAATTTTTTTTTGGTCCTTATCTTAGACTCTTCTTATCTTAGACTCCTTCGGTCTCACAATTTTAGTCTCTTTTTCAGTTCCGTGCTATTTTTTTAACCCAAAATATGTAGATTTTTGAAAATAATGTTTTCAATGTTTTTTTACCGTTTATGAGATCTTTTGAGCAGGTTAAAAAAATTCATCCATTACTGAAAGTATACTCTTTGTGGGTTTGAAAATGACATGTACAAGGGTGGAACTGCAAAGAGAGGCCTGGTTGCACGGACCCTGGGTCCCAATCTCTCACCAATGAATGTAATTTTTGTACAATTAGATATGATTAATCTTCGAAACATTTTGAATTTACATTGTCGCCGTTGTATATGTGAAAAAGTGTATTGGATCGAAAAGAGGAAAAATGGTAAATTAATGTAAAAACAAAAAAGGGAGTATGAATTGTAAAAAAAAGGGCATGCTAAAAAAGGGCTTAATGTTCAGGATCAGGATGAGGAAGTAAATTATATGAGTGTGGGATTTGAATCATTTGATGACAAAATGCGTTTAGGATCATGCATATTCTCTTCTCCATAGAATTTTCTTGCATGAAACTGGGTGTCCCTTTTCTTTTTTTAACAGCGAAAAAGGGAATATTTTTTATAATAAACGTTTGCAGCACTGAGTTTGAGAGAAAGCATCATAACACGAGAACACCCTACTTCGTGACAATCATATGCTAATCAAACTCCCGAAAAGGTTGACATGACAACCAAAATGAACAATAGCTAATACAAGCAATAGATGCATAAAAACTCCTAATCTTGCATCTCACTCCTGGAAAATAGCTGCTGGACTCCATAGATTCAAAGCAAAAAACTCCACAAGCAGCGACATGACAAGCAGCAGCATAAGGATGATGATAGAAGACAATAGCAGCTGATGATAACACCACAAGCAGTAGCACTTGGACTCCTTAGGATCAAAAGACATAACAGTACAGCAGCAGCAACTTCACAAACAGCAGCAGCAAAAGCACCCCATATGATAGAAGACAGATGTTGACGAAAACAGCAGCAACAGAAGAAATAGCACTTCAACATTGAAATGCCTTGAAATTCCTTCTTTAGGACCAGCCATCTCAACATCAATCAAGCCACACTGAATTAGCAGAATATTCCTCATTGGCCATGAAAAATGCGGCAGGTACAGGATTTATCATGGCTAAGCCAGACCATAATACGGTAACAACCTGCCATCCCCAAGCCCCTGCACCCCAAAACCAAAACTCAACACTCCATAAACCTTTCATCTACCTCCATTCTTCCAAACCAAGAGATACCCTCAATTCAGAGCTGACAATTAGCTCTTTCTAAGTCTTGAGCTTCAATTTCGGCTATTTTACTAATTACTTCATCCTCATCTCCTTCATAACCAATACCTATAGTCTTCTTGACTGCCTAATGACCTGAGCTTCGTTTAACAGCATTCTAGTTCTGTTAGCAATACCATTCGAAGAGATAGAAGCAGACAGAGCAGCAGACTGGGTGTGCCTTTTGTGTTTGCAATCGTGTTTTCTTTTTTGAAATAAAATAGATGGAAGAAGGGAGAAATTACCCTTAGTGTTTTCACATGAATTGTTGTGTATATTATACATTTGGCGTACCTCATGTGTTCCTCTCAATATTACCACAAGGTCCACAACCACCGTCTGTTTGATTTTAACACATACCTATCGAGTCTAGCTACAACTATTTACATGAACAAAACCTTTTAAAGAAGCAAGTTCTCGAACCCATACTCCTTTCTCTCTCTAAACACGCTCCTTGTCCTTTCTCTAAACTTCATCCTATAGGGTTTCATTTGGGGGGCGGTGTCCCCTCCCCTCCTCCTCCTCCTCCTCTCTCTCTCTCTCTCTCTCTCTCTCTCCTTTTCTTCTCTTTTCCTTTTTCTTTCTTCAGGTTTTGGCCGGCAGCTATGGAGAGTTGGACGGCGGCGGCCAGGCCCGGCCCTGTGGGGAGGCTAGGCAGGCCTAAGTCTGGGGCCCACCGAAAATGGGCCTATTTTGGGGCCCCCAAATATATAGGTTAGTATAGGTATGGGTTTGCATAAAATGTCTAATAAATTGATCCAAGAGGCCCACCAAAATCACTTAAGCCCCATTTTATTGTTAGAGGCCCACCAAAATTGAAATTATTTTTTGTGGCCCATTTATTGTTAGGCCCCATTTTATTTATTGATTGATTTTAATTGTCAAAATTGAAAATTCTGTGAAAAGACTTGAGAGACTTAACTCTTAAGTCTTGATGAAACCATAAAATTGAAAAACGATTCAAACGAAAGAGAAAAAAAAAAAAAA